>CM040423.1:57600845-58063345 GCA_022702705.1 Papilionanthe hookeriana x Papilionanthe teres | reverse complement strand
AGTCTGTTTTAAATTGTTCTAAATACAAATGCGACAGGATAGAAGAGCTTTCATTATTGAAATATATGGCTGTCCTATTCAAGTGGTCAAAGGCTTCATCCTTTAGCCCTTTAGGTACCTATCATATGCTTATGTTAATTTAGAGAAAAAAAATGTATCTATCGCAAATCACCTGCATAAAATTTTGATGTATAATATAAAAGATTACATAAGAATGTCTTAGAAGGTAAATCTTTATATGTTTGCTCGTAATTTTTGGCTAGTTTGTTACATGCTTTGGAAAAATAACATATTTTAAACATTCTTATTGGTTACCAAAATATCATTCTTATTTCTGAATACTGTAGATCCAAAAATCCAATTTAGCTTTTTAAACCAAGTTTAGCTAGACATATAAACAACTTTATGTATTCTATAGATGTCTGCATACCAATTTAAAATATATTGTACTTGTCATTTATTATTTGTTTATGGCTTCTCCACTGAACTGAAAACTTACATTAGCCAAAGCAAATCCAATCCATATTTGACTAACCTGAGATAGCCACATGAGGCTTTATGAAGAGTGGAAAAGTTGCACACTTTTTGTAGGAAATAACCTTCTATAAAACGAACCAGGGGATCCAAAAACATAGAATGGTTCATATCTATCCCCTTTCTCTTCTCTAATTTTCTTCTGATATTGCACCGATAATTGGAACATAGTGTTGAAGTCATTGTCAGGAAGATCACAAAGAAAAAATTGGATCTCAGGCTTTTGCTGGCTCGAGTGAGAGCAATTCTCATCCACCGCATTGATGATCTGAGAGAGCACAAGTAATGTGTTGGGACCAGAGGAGCATCCTAAGTCAGCCGCAACAAGCTTTTCTGGGAGAGTTTTACATATTTCTCTTACGGCTTCTTCCACTAATGGTTTTTTCATAATCACTGCCTTCTCCTATATATCAATCATTAAAAAGTATGAAACTTTAAACGCTCGTAATAGAATTATTATAACTATAAGAAATTTAGTTTATTAAATATGGTAGCAGATAAATCAAAGGGCATATAAACTTGAAGCCTGGAGTTTTTAGCATAGCTCTTCTCTCCGCTACCTCCCATCATTGCAAGGCCCTGCTCAACAATCATGGTTATAATCTGCTCTAGATAGATATCGCCTGCAAAATCTGCATGGTTATGATTGAAACAGTGTAAAGTTATCAATCTAATGTTAGAAAATAATTCATATTTTGCTGTATATTATTTTTATAGAATGAGTTCACCGAATTCAGTGGAGATTAAGAAAAAAAAAGGTGTTCCTGTCAAAATTTAAGCATGCCTCTAATTTAAGTTCTGGAGGTCATGAAAGAAACATAAAATTAATATTGATTAATGCCAGCAAACTAAATGATAGCAGAAATCTTCTCTTAACCAACTTTTAAAGCAGAAATTACTTGTTACAGATCTAGATAGATTGCTTAGAAATCCAACATGTAGGATGATGAAGTTACTTGTTGCATGACAAATAATTTAAAAAAAATTATTTTTGACAGTACTAATTTATTTTTTAAAAATAATGTTAGAAATACTAAAAAATACATAAAAATATTTAAAATCGTTGCTAACTGCCTTTACAGCTACAGCGATTTAAAATCACATGCAATGAAAATAAGAGACTAAATATGATTTTTTTTTTTTTTAATGGAATACTTCTCGTTATATCTGCCTTATAAAGTGAAGCAAATGAAGTCCCAAAAAAAAGAGAGAGGAATAGAAAACTATACCTGTTGTAGCTTACAGTTCCCTTCATCAACACCGAATTTATGGCATACATATAGGCTGATGGTTTAAAAATATAATTTAATTTAATTAATTTAAAATTTTGAACATATTTAAGTAATAAAAAAATTTTGAAGATTCTTATAGCTCGAAATATAAAATGACCAACTTTGGACGGCAGTCTTTGTTTATTATTAATTCAATGGGGCCACTGTGTTATTTATTCTTTTAAAAATAATGACATTCTTTTTGTACTAATTCTATTTTAATGTATCAATATTCTTATAATTTTGCAATGCGTATTAAAAATCTCATCTGTTAATTTATATAATCAGATTTAACGTAAAATAAGTTAAGCTTAATAAAAACTTGATAAACTTAAAAATAAAAAAGTTTTAAATAAATTTGCCAAATATTTATAATTCGTAAACATAATTAAAAAATCAATAAATTTAAACAATATAACTCCAATATTTATAATTTGTAAACTTGATTTCAACTAGGCATAATTTCTTTTTTTTTTCTAGAGTTCTTCAGTTAAAAATCGAGGTGTCTCCTCCTGCTTCTCTTAGATTATCTAATTGGTGAATCGAATTTCCATTTAACGCTAAGACGCTAAATAATTACTTTCATTTTCAAATATACATAAAAAATATTTTAATTATTATTTCTTACCAATTCTATTTTACTATATCAATATTTTTATAGTCTATTAAACATAAAGAAACCTATTACAATACTATACATAAGAATCTGACGAAAATATTTTAAAAATCACTCATGTTTATTTAAATTATTCGAACAAAAACAATTCATAAATAATTAGTAAGCATAGAATCAATATTTGATTATTCAAATTCAATTACGGCTTCATTAAAATCTTAATTTTTTAGAAAAAAATTAATAGATAACTTCGAACAAAAATTTTAAATTGTGATCAGTTTAGATACATTCTGCGTGTAATCATTGCATTCACACAACACGCCATGTGAGCGTCGCTTGTGTAGACAGATCCCCATTCGTCTCCATTTGGAAGTAATAGGGATGACGACAGATTCGAGTTGTACCGGACCTATAATTTGTAAGTTTATTTGTACTTCTATGTTGGCGCTTGCATGTGCCCATGCAATTGGAATTGACAGCGCTGTTACCGGAGATGTTGAGGATGTAAGATCTCATCAAAGTTTGAATCGCGTATTTTATCCTTTGAACTCATCTCTTCCCAATAAAAAAGAACAGAAAAGTTCCATCTCAATAAATAGAAAAATTGTTTCATACACAGAACATATGTGGTGCTGTATGCAACAATCAATTAAATAATACAATATAGGACACATCGGGCTCATCTCATAATGGATCCGCAGAAATTATTAGAGGGTTATTGAAGGTTAAACCGCGAAGGTTATTGGCGGATTATTGCGGGATTTTTACAGATTATTGCGAGTTATTGCGGGGTTGTTACGGGAGTTATTGGAGTTATTGCGGAAGTTATTGAAATATAACCGCAGAGGTTATTCAAGATTTATTGTCGGGTTATTGCGAGGTTATTGAGGCCCAATAAAACCGAAATAACCCGACAATAATCACCGAATAACCTCGGTGGTTTCCACTCCAATAAAACCACAGAGGTTATTGGAAGATTATTTCTAGGTTATTGCAGGTCTATTGGAGTTAATACCTCAATAAAACCGAAATAACCCCCAATAACCTTCGCAGATCCATTATGAAGTGGGCCCAATGTAGGCAATTTTTAATTGACTGCCGCATGCAGCGCTGTGTACGTTCTTCGTATGGAATAATTTCTCCAATAAATGAGCCTTAAAAAAGTTCTACCAAAACGCATATTAATAATTAAAAAAAAAACTTTAATTTTATCATTCATATTTGAGATCAGAGTAGGGAGGATTTAAATTTTATTTTATCACATTGAAAGCTATTTAAATAAGCATGCCATATAATTTCTTGTCCTAATATGTTGAAAACGTTATGTATAATCTTGTTAGTATCATACTATTAAAAAAAATTTTATTGGTATGCGATAAAAGTTGCTAAAATACATTCAATAAAATTCATTTTTTATTTTTCAAATTGAATTTGCATATAATATCTGCTGCAGTAACTTTTAGGTATGCGATAAAAGTTAAGTTCTTCCGATGGATAAATATGGCAATTTTTTTCTTTATTTAATATAATACTTATTTTTATTACATAATTCATTCCATGACATTAATTGTTATTCTAATTTTATATGTTTAGTTATCTTAGGTCGTTGCCATATAGGGTCCCATATTGTTTGTCGGCTCATACGATTACGGGGAGACTTGAGAAGAAAAAGAAAAAGATGATAGAGGTGATGATCCAGATCATGAATCAAACATCCATGAATACTGATGAAGATGCTCCAGAGCCATTTAAAGGTAGGAAAGCACATCTATTTATATGCCCAATAGATTATTATCCACCAATGTCGGACCACATAGTGAGAGATAAAAATATTAAATCATAGACCATGCAGTGCCAAGTATGTTCGTGACACCACAATGAAAAGATGGTGACATGGCTGTGAGACGGCTCATAAATGGGCATATGTCCGCCCTTTAAGGATAGCTTTCTTTTTGGTGGTTAGTTGATCTCAGAAGATTCTTCTTGAGAGACACTGCAGGAGTTGATAGAACTACCGTCCGATATTTGTGTCAGATATTTCTGACGCAACTGTTAGCATTGGATTTGTGGCTCCTAAGCGATAGAAAAAAATTTATAATATTTACATCGGAATTAGCATCTAATTTGCCTTGAACAATTCATTGGTATAAGTGTTCTGAAAACAACAAAGCTCTTTTAGATTTTGGGTCAGCTTTGTGTCAAAAGATATATTGTAAATACTTTACTTTTTAGGGCCGAAAAAAGTTGGTGCAAATTTAACGCAAATGACCTAATTTAATTATCCCGCTGGTGCGACTTTTTTAATTTGCCAAAATTTATGAACTCAGATTTAGATTTAGATATATATATATATATATATATATATATATATATATATATATATATATATATATATATATATATATTGATTTAGTTTTATAAAGTGTCACACAATTAAATGCAAGTATACGTATCGCTCAAGTAATACGACTCTAGTGGAGTCCTGAATATCGACTCCACATGGAGGCTTTAATTTTATGGCGTAGCACAAAAATCACTTATTGAATCACAACACAATTGCAAGTAAGTTTAATTCTTAAAATAAAGACAACAATTTTAATTACTATTTATACTAAAGTAAAGTTAAACTAACACAAGATTAAATTTATAACAAAGTTCAGTTGCAAAAAAGAATCTTCCTCCTTTCCAATCTTAATGTGATGCTTATTGTGACATAGATCAGTGATGCAAATGTATTGTACCAAATAGGAGCATTCCTATTATTTACTCATATTTCAGCGTATAAAGAACATTGGCTAATCCTAAGTTTAGTCCCCAAATCCGTGGTTAGGCTGGGAGGATACTGGCTCTCACTCCAGAGCTCCCACTTCCCTTCACCTGAAGGATAACTCTAGCTTCAGTCTCCAAACATTAGGACCAAATTGAGGATTTCAGCCTATCACTCTGAAATCTCCAATTCTACACCCATCAAAGTATATTTCCCTATTTATTTGCACTCAATCCCCATGAACTACGTCTCTCATTCATGGACATTAAATGTGACCTTCACTTTTGTTGTGGAACTCATAATCCTTTCGGAAAATATGTTTTCAAATAATTTTTAATAATTCAATTGGCCAGATCAAAAGGTAAATGAAGTTCGAAGTGAGAAGGTCATCACAAATTCTCCGTAATAAATCGGCACATCATTTCCATATCACAACATCAACACATCACATGAAAGGAGAAAGACAAAGAAATATACTCAAGACTCATGAGGAAAAGATGACAAAACATGAATTATATATATAAAAACAACTTCATACAAACAGAGTAAAGTAAAGACAACTTATCTCATACTTTTTCTCAAGTGGATCTCAATGAATTCCTTTAAATGCACTTCTTTCTTCATAATAACACACAATTCTCTCTTTAGATAAGCAAGGAAGAAGAAATCTCTCACTTTCCCTCTCCTCTCACACTCCTTAGAAGAGAAAACACAAAACCAAGATTTCCTAAACAAAATAGAAAGACATACTCTCTAAACTCTAAACCCTTCTCTTAACTTCTCCCCCATCTCTAAACTTGGCTCCAACAGTGTTTAAATTCGACCAAAACTGAATTCCCAAGAGTTTCCTAAAGCAACCCTTCAAAAATCCAACCAAATACATTGAATCTAGTTTAAAATCGGGATAGGGCGCCATCCGGCGATGGATAGGACGTCGTTCGGCGCATTATTCAGCCAATACGGTCTCAACTCTCTGTAAAACAACGCAGTCTGGCACTGGTGACAACGCCGTTCAGCGCTAGTTCTATAAAACACACTTTTGTACCTTTTTGCTCCAAATTTGCTCATTTTCGCTTTCTTTTGCTCCAAAGGCCTAAAATCGTTATACCTGCATGAAATAATGAAAAATGCATTCTTTAAAGTGCAATATCATCAAAAATAGGTATGAAATGAATAGTAAAAAGCTATCAAATTTTTAGTGGATCAAAATCCCCCAAACTTAACTAGTACTTGTCCTTAAATAATTTAAGTTAATACATAAAATAATGATTCACAACAATGAACTTTCTTTCTAGAATACCATAATTTTGATTTAGATAAGTACAATATTAAGGTTTTCAGAAAGATCTTTGAATAATTCAAGTAAATTCTTCAGGTGTAAGACTATCTAGTAGTCAAGTATAAGAGTTCTAGCCTTCTATTCATTTCAAAAATGACTGTAGATTGTCCTATTAAGGCACTTAAAAGAATTATATGAAAAGAAGTTTATGAGAGCACTACTAGTAAGGATGCTAATCCACACATATAAGTTCAAGAAGGTAATTAAGTTTTTCCCTTTAGGTAGGTCCAAGTTAAGCCAATTTATGATTAAGCATCTCCTCACTTTTCTTTCGTTCATTTTCTTTTGCTTTTCTTTTCTTTTCTTTTCTTTTATTTTCTTTTAAAGTGAGGATTATTGTATCTGGAGAGCCTTTAATGATTTTGAACTTCACCATTCTCACCCTAAATTTGAAACTTACCACATTCCTTTACCTTATAGGCATTTCTTTAGCTTATTAATGATTCATCATAGAGTTTCAATCCTTTTCTATCACATAAAATTATAAGATTCTTAATATTTCAAACATACAGGTTTTCTTAGTTTGAACAGTTGACTATAGTCTTATTCTCTTATACCAAATATCTTAGCCTACAAAATTACTTTTCATTACCAAATACTTTCATTCAACTTTACAAAATACTTAAATAAAATCAAAATACAGTTATCTAAAGTTGAGTTATATTACAGTAAATCATGTTAATAATTTTGAAAATACTTTTAAATGAGAACAATTAATAGTTAATTCTTTCCCTCCCACAAAATTAGATTTTTGAATATCAATACAATTAACATGGGAAGGCAGAAGAGATAAAAACATATAAATCATACCTCAATATGTTGGGCTTTTTATACCTTTGAGTTTAAGCAGGTTTTTCTTCATAAAGTAGAACAGTATGCCTGAAGTAATTAAGAGCATTTCTATACACAAATATGGGTTAGAAATTCATAAGAGAAGAAGTTTAAAAACATGAAACATAAACTATGCACACAACATTAACATCCAACTGTCACTATCACAGGCTAGATTAAACAACCAAACACATGAAAACTCTACTATAACATCACATACATCAAAATTCAATAGAAAGTCTGCTACAAGTAAAACTAAATACACATTACATCACAAAATTATTAGAACAATTTAAAATAGACTTCTCAATTATTACTATAACATCACATTACATCACAAAATTCAACAGATTGTTGTGGAATGTATAAGTGTTTAAAGATGGAATAAGTTGTGAAGATTTAATTCCAGGAACTTAATTTACTTCTTAATTTGGCCAGTTAAGATGTTAAATTTGTTGTGAAATTATGTAAGATCTAATGCGGTATTATCTCAAACAATAATTGGTAAAAATCACATGCAATTATATGGATGAGAATTGTAGTCCATATAATTGAATGAAAATATATTAGGAGATATGTTTTTAATGGGGAGTAAAATTAGAGGTCTTTAGAGTGATAGGCTAAAGCCCCCTAATTTGGTTTGATATTTTAAATTTTGTTATGAGACGTTAGCCCCCAGGTGGAGGGAATCGAGGGAACTCTAGAGTGAGAGCTGGTATCTTCCCTACCTAACCATGTTCAAAATTTTAAAATTTCAAATTAACCAATGTTCTTTATAGAACCATGTAAGGTTAAAGAATTGGTTTGATTTTGGCAGAGTTTTGGTAAGGTTGCTTCAACACCTTTTTTTGGCCGAGAGGAGGTGGTGCTTAAATAGAGGTGGCTGGAGGGCTCACCAGGGGGGTTTGATGGCTTGGATCAACTGCTCAGGGCAAGGGAAGAACGATCATGGTAGTTCAATCGGGCCGAGACAACTCAGCAAAGAGAAATTCAAAAATTGGCTCACATGGGTGCTCTCGGCCTGGTAGTTTCCGACGGCTGTGGTGGCTGGCAGGCCAGGGTCAAGTCACTGTTGTCATCAGGAGGGTCAGGGGTTGGCAATGGTGCAAGTAATGGAGATTGGCCATGTGTAGAAAGCTTCATTCAAAATGGAATGGGGAAGGGGCTCTTTTGGACTCAATTTTGGTCATCCTATGGGTTTGGGTTGGGTGCACCTTTCCAAGCTCTGATTCTGGGCCGAGGGAGGTCGAGTGAGTCGACTCGGATTAGTGGGGAGAAGTCACTATCCAAGCATGTTTAAGTTTAAACATAGTTTAGGGGAAGCATGAAAAGGTTTAATCGCCTTTAAGAGAATCCTTAAAGAGGCTCATCCTCTTGCCTTTTATGGGATGGTCACATGTCAAACTTTAATGGCTTTACATGGGGCTTAAGGATGGCTTCATGGCTTCATTTGGGCTTGGGGATGGCTTAGTCAATTTCATTGGAATGGATTTTAGGAATTTTGGCATTTTGATGGCAATTTGGATAAAGCCTAATTTGGAATGATTTAATCATCGGTTTCAAACTTTAGGGAATGATTTTATCAAGTGGATGATGAGAAGGAATTGTCATGTGGGCTTTGGATGAATTTTTGGGCTTTTGGGTTTGGTGGAAGTGGGCTTTTTAAAAGGCTTAAATGGGTGGGCCTTTATATTTCAAAATGGACTTTTAGATGAAGAATTTTTGAAAGACCATGCCAAATAAATGTTGGGTTTAGTTTAGGGATGTTTCATGTATGGTTTGGAATCAATTTGGTGTGATTTGGAGTAGAATTGGTTGAATTTGGACTTTTTTGGTAAAGGGGCCAAGGTGGGCCAAATTGGGCTAACTTGGGCTAAGGTTGGGCTAAGGTTGAATTTGGTGTAAAATTAATGTTGAAAAATGTTTATGGGAGTGTTACAAAGAGTTTTCAACTTTGGGCCCATTTGGGTTAGGTTTGGGCTTAGGTCAATTTAAGGGATTTTGGTTTTGGGTTAGGTTTGGGTGGAGTTTAGGTTAAAATTTTGGGCAAATCAAGTTAGTGTTTTGTTTATGGGGATGTTAGGAAGGCTTTAGAAAATATTTGGGGCCAATTGGAGTTGAATTGATCTAGGTTTGGGTCATGGGTCAAAATTGGGCCTTAAGCCCCAAATTGGAATTGGGCCCAAATTTCAATCAAATTGGACTTATATTTGGTCTAAATTGATATTGGGGATATTGAATTGAAGTTTAGAATTGAATTGGACCAAAATTGAGATCAATTGGGGTGGTTTGGTTTGACATTGGGTTCACTTGGGTTAAAAAATGGGTCAAATTGGGGGTTTTGGTAAAAGTGAGGTAAATTGGCAAAATTGGCCCATGGTGTAGTTGAACAAAATGAAATTAAGAATATTTGGGATTTTCTGGAATTTTATAGAAATTTTTAGAGTTTTTAGATTTTTTGGGGTAAAAGGGTATTTTGGTAATTTTGGGGGGTTTAGAGGTATTTTTGGAAATTTTGGTATTTTTGGCCAAAGATGATCAATTTGAGTGGTGGGAAGTGTTTAGAATTAATTTTGAGGAATCTTGGGTAATTTAGATAATTTTGCAAATTTTGGGTCATTTCAAGGGTATTTGGTAGGTTGGTGGGTCAGGGGCCCCAGGGGTCAAAAACTGAAATTTTGAAAAAAAGAAGATTGATCAAATGTGAGTGAAATGGAATCATTTTGGTTGAACCATGAAGCCATATTAAGCCCATATGAGCCATGAGAGGTCTCATTTGAGGCATTCACTATGTTGTTCCTAACCCTCTTGACCAAGTGGTCGAGGAGTTAAGGACCATCCATATGAATTACCTACATGAGTCAGGAAGTCAAGTTGGGTGAGAGTGTGGTTTTAGGACTTGGAATGTGTGTGAGAGTGTAGTGTATGTGCAAGTCAACCCTTACTGCACTGAGCCATCCGTGGTATTCCTAAGGCCAAAAAGTCCCATAGGAACTCATCCTTTAAACCTCCACATTTGATTTCAACCCTCTAGGTGATTAGGGGTCTACAATCAAGCTTGTGGGGTTTGCAGGGAGTTAAGAAGTAGTTTGAATTTCTAAATGGTGGGTTCCATTTCTAGTCCTCTAAGATTAGTCAAAGGAAAAGCCTAAGGCTAGATCCTAAGTACTAAAGAAAGAAGCAAAAGACCTCACCAAAATTGAGGTCAACAAATGGACCCCCAAAAGGTGTGGTGTGCTAACCAAGCACACCGCGCGTATTAGCGTTGACCGAAGAGATCAACAAAACCAACACAGATGTCCAAGTGACAAACTTAGGACGAAGTAGAAGAATTTCCGCTGGAGAGTATCAAGTATATTTCCAAGACTGGAGATTCCTGAACTCTCGCTGGGGAATGGAAATGGAGGTGAACTCCAATTCACAAGATTTGGGGAATTCGATTTAGATTTCATTTTATTTTTAAATTTCAAGTTTCAATGTGTGAGTTTAGATTTCGATTTGTTATGAGTTTCAATTTCGATTGAAGTTTAATTTAAAATCAATTTAAGGAAATTTTGAATTTGAAACTTGGATTTGAAATGAGAATTAAAACCTGGGTTTCAACCTCGGGATTGCGAAGATAACTGGAATTTAGGTACCAGCCTCGGAGTGAGAATCGTAGTTTAAGTATCGACGAAAAAGGATAAGAATCGAATTTAGGTACTGATCTCGAGAGAGTGAGATTTGAAATTTAAGTATCAATCCTGAAAGAGAATCGAAATTTAGGTATCGATCTCAGAAAGAGAGTTGGAATTTAGGTACCGACCTCGAAATGAGAACCGAAATTTAGGTACCAGTCTCGAAAGTTGTGAAACGAAATTTAGGTATCAATTTGAATGAGAGTCGGAATTTGGTACCGACCTCGAAGGAAGAGAACTGGAATTTGGTACCAATCTTGGAAATTTAGAATTGAAATTTGGTATCAATTCGAAAGAGAGTCGGAATTTGGTACCGACCTCGAAGGAAGAGAACTGGAATTTGGTACCAGTCTCAGAAATTTAGAATTGAAATTTGGTATCAATTCGAAAGAGAGTCGGAAGTTTGTACCGACCTCGAAGGATGATCTGGAATTTGGTACCAGTCTCGAAAATTTAGAATTGAAATTTGGTATCAATTCGAAAGAGAGTCGGAATTTGGTACCGACCTCGAAGGAAGAGAACTGGAATTTGGTACCGAGCCTCGAAATTTAGAATTGAAATTTGGTATCGATTTGAAACAGAGTTGGAATTTGGTACCGACCTCGAAAGGAAGAGAACTGGAATTTGGTACCGAGCCTCGAAATTTAGAATTGAAATTTGGTATCAATTCGAAAGAGAGTCGGAATTTGGTACCGACCTCGAAAGGAAGAGAACTGGAATTTGGTAACAGTATCGGAAATTATCTGTATGAAGAGGGACCCAGTCTTATGCCATCAGAACCAAATCAAACAAAGTTTGTGGCTCCGTGTCAACAGAACTAGTCGATCCTCTAAAACACAGAGGAAAGAGAACTGAAAGGAATTGGTAAGCGTACCAAGCTGAAAAGACTTGACTTAACGACAAGTCGAAGAGAATATTCAAATTTCAAAAGAATTTCCAACAGATTTCGATGGAGGAAAGAACTGAAAGGTTCGAATCAAAGGTTTGAGATTGAAATTCAATTCGGAGTTTAGATTCTTTTTGTTTGTCCTTTAACGATCCCATTTTATTTTTTGTTGTTCATTTAGTGTTCATGTGAATTTGAAGTTCATTTTAATATTCAGATTTTTAGGAAAAGTTCTCATTTATTTTCTTTTCTTTTCTGTTCTTCGTTCAAAGTTCATTTAACTCTAATGGCATTTCCCAGTCAATTTGCATAAAAAGAGGTGAAGGCAAAATATGACGTAGTCATTTTCATTCCAACTTGTTGAAAGTACATCATACAACTTGATCTAATCATGATGACATTTTCCTCGGAAATTTAATGTCTCATACAATCCATGTAAATCCAAAACGGATTGTGTAAGATTCTTGTTGATCCATCCAAAAGCGTCTGTCAAAAATCCAGGATGGAACCTACCGGTAGTGGTATCTCTACCGGCCCTCGAAACTCACCGGGGCCTGCAATCCGGAGGTCAGATCCGATCATGATGTTGCACTGGTTGACGAATGACACTGTGCATAAGGGTCTAACAAAGTCATGATGGTCTATATGTGGAGGTATGCAGTCGCCTTCCTTGTAGATGTTAATAATATAGCTGTTGGGTATGCAATCGCGTAGCAATACCCTCCATGTTATCATCCTTTTCACCATTCTCTTAATGATTCTTGACATCGGATCCACCTCACTGCGACGGAGTATCCCTCGTGGATTTCCTTTTCTGTCTATGGCAAAATTTTAGCAACATCCGCATTGGATTGTAACTCTTCCTTTTCCTGGCATCCATCTTCGGGGTTCGAATAGGTCTTTCTCTCGAGCGGCCGCTCGGTCCATTTTCTCGTAATTCGAAGATGCGATCTACAATTTGTTGTTGCTCGTAATCCGATAATACATCCGTATGCGGCTCGAGGCCGTCTAAAATGTCGACCATCTTGTCTCCAATTCTTTCAAAGTATTCAAAGGTTTTCTTCTCAACTAGTCGCATTTTCTCCAACTTCGTATTCCGGGATTATTCGAAGTCCTCGTGTCTAGTAACATACCGGCGGGATGTATGGCTCAACCCTAACACGTTCTTCTCGCATGTCTCGGCTCCTCGGGGATGAGTCTCCGTAGGGACATCCTCCGGGTCGCTTTCACAACAAGACTCTTCGGATCCGGTACATCCGTTCGGTGTCGAGATACCGACTCTATTTCTCGCTTTCTTGGTACTTCTTTTATCTGTTCTGACTTTCTTGGAGTTGACTTTCTTCTTTCTTGTTCCTGACGAACCGGTCTCCTTGGAGCATTTGCACTAACGGTATCTACTGTCTGTTTATGTTGATCTTCTGCTAACTTGGTCAACATTTTGCGAATGCGACGATTCTTATTTCTTCGCTGGGTAGCAATGAGAGTAGCTCTCCTTACCCCTTGAATTTCTGCGGGTGCGGCGCTGACAAGCCCACCCTCTGCTGTGGCAACCACAGACTTAACTTTCTTATCTTCTCCGGTTGCATGAGCGACGTTTGCTTTTCTTTTCTTGTCGATGGATTGGTGGCTCGTGCCACCCATTTTCATCACCGTCCGGCCGTGAAGTTCTTCTCGATCAATCGGGATCCAATCATTTTCTTCGTATCGTAAGCCGGCTGGTGTGAAGTCTGAGTCAATCTCTATCACTGCTCCATCCCTCACCCTCTTTCATCAAGTGCTAGACTCACACCATTTCTAAAGTTTAGAACCAACCGCCCGTTCTACATTTCCCTGCGAAAAAACAAGGAAAGGATCAGGGGCTGTACTAAGAACAAGAACAATAAGAAAAACACTTAAAAATTCTTATTCACTTCTTTTAAATTTAAAGAAAGTAGGAAAAGATGAGAAAATATCAGGAATGAATGGATTTAAAAGGAAAGATTGACATTTTATTATTACGATTTCCCATATTTTCTTTTTAACATTTTTGTTGATGAGATTTTTTTTCATCTATTTTATTTTATTTTGGGTTCGGACCCAGTCACAAAGTGATTACTTCACACGTGTTTCTAGGGATAAGATTCTACTTTAGAGGCCACCCTTCGAAACATTAGGTTGCGTAATACTTCTTTAAATACCGTCCATTGATTGGAAGCATGGGTCGTTCTCCACGGCAATTCACCAGTTGGTAGGAACCTCCGAGTAGACTCGTCTCGACCACAAATGGCCCCTCCCGAGTTGATTCAAACTTACCTCCTATCTTACGGTGTGCAAGGATAGGTCTTTTGAGAACAAGAACTAAGTCACCGACTTTAAAAGTTCTTGGGCGGACCAGTTTATCATGGGCCTGGATCATCTTGGCTTGATACAGTTCCAAATTCTGCTGCGCGGAAAGTATTTTCCCTTCCAAGTTTTCCAATTCTTCCTGTCGCAATCTGGCATTTTCTTCTGTAGTGATCTTTTCTGCAACTGCAATTCGGAGTGACGGAAGCTGAACTTCCAGGGGCAAGACGACCTAGGACCCGTACACTAAAGCGTAAGGCGTAGACTGAGTAGGAGTCCTAAAAGTCGTCCTGTAGGCCCATAAGGCTTCTAACAACTTCTCGTGCCAATTTCTCTTGTTTTCGTCCAAAGTTTTCTTTAAAATTTGAACGAGAGTTTTATTAAAAGCCTCGGCCAAGTCATTTGCTCTTGGGTAGTAGATCGTTGAGTATCGCCAATCGATCCCGTGTCTTCTGACAAAATTGTTGATCTTTGTACTTTTGAATGCAGACCAATTATCTGAAATGATCCCGCGTGGTACCCAAAAACGGTAGACGACTTGGTTCTTGAAAAACTGTAGCACGTGGTGTGCCTTCACTTCTCTGAGTGGTATAGCTTCTGCCCATTTAGAAAAGTAGTCTGTAGCTGCAAGAATGAAGTGATGTCCTCTTGAAGAAGATGGTTCTATCGGACCCACTATATATGTGCCCCAACACTCAAATGGCCACGACGCGATTGTCGGATGTAGCACATTTGGAGGTTGGTGTAGAACCACTCCGTGCACTTGGCACTGGTGACAGCTTTTGGCAACTTTCATACGATCAGTCATCATTGAGGGCCAGTAGTACCCTAGTCTTTTAATCTTCATTTTCATTTTCGGACCCGACTGATGAGTGCCACAAAGTCCTGAATGCACTTCTTTGACGATTTCACGAGCCTCGGACCCGCTCAGTCTCCTTAGCCACATCTGGTCAAAAGACCTTCTATATAATGTATTGTTTATTAATGCGTAAGACAGAGTTCTTTTATTGATTTGATGGGCTAACGACTTATCGTCAGGCAGGTTTCCTGTCTGCAAGTAGTCTATTAATGGCTGCCGCCAATCTTCTCGTATTTTCTCGTTGTTGCCGCAACCGATTCTTCTGCTTTTCGATTTGTGTACTCGTATCCATGTCGAGTTGTGATAGGACTTGTCGTCCCCGAACCGACATTTCATTCGACTCATCCCGTAAGCGAGCAAATTCCTTTGCAAAACAGGCTAACGCATCTCGCGAGAGCATTTTCTCTTCCGGGAATCTTGTAGATTGTTACATTTGGAATTTGTTCCAACAATTTCATGGCATACTGAAAGTACTGCTCGAGCCTTGGCTTTAAAATTCTGTACTGTCCGGCGACCTGTTGAATGATCAACTGAGAATCTCCGTAGATGTTGATGTCCGTTATTCCCATCTGAATGGTTAATTCCAATCATGTTATGAGGGCTTCGTATTCCGCTTCATTGATTGTACACTGTTTCGTTAAGTGGTAGGAGTATCTTAACATCCCCCGCTCCGGTGTTATAAAGATTAGTCTGATTCCTGCCTTACCGGGCACTATCGTTTGCAATTCTTTGTTCTTCTGTGCTGAGGACGCACCGTCGAAGTATAGTTCCCAACATCGATCATCAGGGTCTTCTAGGCTCATTATCTGCTCGTCAGGCAAATCGTCATCGAGAGGCGAATCCGCCGATAAAGGGTGTGCTGCGAGGAAGTCTGCTAGGACTTGTCCCTTTACGGCGCGAAGAGGAACGAAAGTTATGTCGAATTGCAATAGTATCATCGACCACCTGACAAGTCTTCTAGAAAGCGTCAATCGGGTCATCAAGCATTGCAACGGATTAACTCTCGAAATAAGGTTGACCTTATGAGAAAGCATGTAATGCCTGAGCTTTTGAGCGGCGAAGATCAGGGCCAAACAATGCTTCTCAATCGGAGGATACTTTACTTCCGTCGGGATTAGACGACGACTTAGATAGTAAAGAGCGTTTTCTTTTCCCTCGTCATTGACCTGGGCTAGCAGAGCTCCGAGAGAATCGTCTAAAGCCGCGATATAAAGTATCAATGGTCTACTTGAGACTGGGGCTGCTAAGACAGGAGGTTTCATTAAATATTGCTTAACTTCCTTGAAAGCCCGCTGGCATTTCTCATCCCAAACAAATTTGGCGTCCTTTTTAACCAATGCCGAGAAGGGCTGACACCTACCTGACAAGTTCGAGATAAAGCGTCAAAGATATGCCAACTTCCCTTGAAAGGATCGTAGTTGTTTCAAAGTTTTGGGAGGAGGCATTTCTAAAATATCTTTAATCTTTTGCGGATCGATTTCAATCCCGCGATGTCAGACAACAAATCCTAAGAATTTCCCGGAGGTGACGCCGAAGGTGCATTTTAAGGGATTCATCTTAAGGTTAAATTGTCTTATTCGCTCGAAAACAGTTCTCAAATCATACGAGTGATCTTCCTTCGGCTTACTTTTGATGACCACATCATCCACGTAGCACTCGACTTGGTTGTGAATGAGATCATCAAAAATCTTCGTCATCGCTCTTTGGTATGTTGCTCCTGCGTTCTTTAGTCTGAATGGCATTACTGTGTAGCAATACACTCCGATCGGCGTTCTGAATGCCGTGAGTTTTTCGTCTTCTGGTGCTATCTTTATCTGGTTGTATCCCGACAATCCATCCATAAATGAGAAGATTTCATGCGTCGAAGCGATGTCGATCATCGCTTCCGGGATTGGTAGTGGAAATTCATCCTTTGGACATGCTTTATTCAAATCTTCGAAATCCACGCGATTCCGATCCGACCATTCTTCTTTCGACCGGTGCCACGTTAGCTAACCAAGTCGGGTATTGTTCTTCACGGATAAATTTAACATCTATTAGCTTCCTAACTTCAGCTATTACTTGTTGCTCATTTTCTAGAAGCATTCTTCTGGGAGCTTGTCTGACTGGAACGGAAGTAAGATCCACTCCTAGCCTGTGAACTGCGACTTCTGGAGCTAATCCTGGCATTTCGTCGTAACTCCAAGCAAAACAGTCCTTGAATTCTATTAATAGCTTGATTATGTCTTCGGAGTCTTCTTTATTGAGTAAGGAGCTAACAAAGGTAGGCCTAGGCTCTTCGCTAGTACCTAAGTTAACTCTCGTTAACTCGTCTATTGTAGATTTGATTTCTTCTTTGAATTCTGGTGGAGCGTCTCCGATTGGTAGATCTTCGAGGTCTTCTGAAGCTTACAAGCAGTCTTTATTAGGTTCGTAAGTGACAACCAAGCAAAATCTCGTATCATCAACCGATCCTACTGTGTCGAATTCGAGACCATGTTTTGAATTAGGAGGCCGACCGGCATTATTCCATAATTTTTCAAAGTGTTGTGATCGGCCTTTTGTCCATCATCGAGGTAAGACACCGCGTTGGATTAAATTTTGAACACAGGGAGAGTACCACTCAAAAGGTAGTTCCATTAATTCAGATGAAGTAACATCTTCAAATTGTACATCACTTTCAGTTTTGGAAGAAGAAGCACCACGGTAGAACTTGATTGGTTTAATATCGCCACCATGTACTTCCTTGACCACCATACCCTCGATCTTATTAGAATGGATCGGGGTCAGGGTCATAGTATGCACATAGTGGTTAATCTTCTCGTACATTAATTTATATTCTTCATTCTTTTCATCTTCGAGAGAAATCTTGAATTGTGGTTTCTTCTGACTTATTGTCACTGCTTCTTTCTCAATTTCTTCTTCTTCTTCAGAACTGTTCTTCCAATCAACATCGATGACCGGTTTCTTCTGTCCAACTGTTCCAACGTTTCTTCCACGTCCTCGTCCCCGGCCTCGACCTCAGGTGTGAGTTCTGGAGAAACCTTCACCATCTCGCCGTAAGGGAGTGGTGAGTAATTGTTGGACTAGAACTTCAGGTTCTTCATTGTCTCAAATTTCTTTTGCTTCATTTGGTACGGTGCTTGTGGAAAAGATTGATTTCTTTGGAGGCGCGTAGTAGGCTGCATCTTCTTGAATTCCGATCTCGTGTACGGAGAATGGTTGCAAGTCACCTTTGATACACTGTTCTCCTCCTTCGTAATACTTTATGCACTGGTGCAGAGACGACGGTACCATCCGGTTCTCATGGATCCACGGTCGGCCCAGTAGAGCGTTGAACGATGTCTCAGAATCAATTATATGGAATTTTGCGGTTGTCTTAGCTAAATCGCCGGTCTTCATTAACAGTATTATTGATCTGAGAGCTCTTTCTCCTTTCTAGTTGAACCCTCTTAATAACATCTTATCTGCTTCAAGCTCGCGAGCATCAATTTCCAAATACGCTAGCGTCCAAAGATTCATTATGTTGATTGATGCTCCTGGATCAACCAACACTCTGGAGAGCGTAAATTTTCCAATAGTGACTGAAATGTACAACGGTCGGTTGTGATCAGCTGTTCCCAGTAATAGATCATTGTCCGTGAAGGTAACACCTCGCCTCGTCGAAGGAATCACCGGCCATTTGAGCTAAACAAATCTCTGGATCAAGTAAAGCCTTGATCAGAGCTTCCCTCATCTCCTTTGACAGGATCAGAGCGTCGTATATGCTTAGTTTGGCTGGTAGCTTCCTAAGATGGGCTAGCACGTTGTAGTCCACTTTATTACCATGTTCCTCGGTTTCTTCCCGAATGGGCGGCTTCCTCCGTCGGGGTCGACTCTTCCTGAGCAACCACCTGCTTTCCTTTATCCTTTGGACCCATTCTCGGGGGTAGAATTTTTCTGCTTGTTAGATTGACCTCTGTTATCTCTTCTAAATTTACCGATGTCTCCTCTTGAATCGGAACAACTGGCTCTTCTGAAGTTGCTTCGATGTCTGATAGTTCTAATTCTATCGTGATCGGAGCTCCTCGGAATTCACAAATGGACTCGTTGCTTGTCGATCTTTCGTAGCCTCCTTTGTGAACATCTTCTTCGTTGTGGTCATCTAGGTTGTGTATGATTTAAGAATCATTATTTGTATTGGAATCGAGATCCAGATTAAGCCGGTTGTCGCTAGTTACGTAATCGTTAGAAACAGTCAAAACGTAGCCAACGCCATAACCTTTATCATTATAAGATCCCGCCGGGGCGAGCAGATAATCATACAGAGTCAGGAGTTTAAGGGATTTCTCCCCCGAATCGGAAATAACCATCCTAGGATAAGCAGCCCCTAGTCTACTCTTTGGAGCCTCGATCTTCTTTTCTTCCATGATCTTCTCCTCCTTATGGGGCGGTTCATCAATCGCAAGTGATAGTGTCGGCTCGACAGGTTTCAAACTCTGAGTTGAAGCGCGTACCGAAGCGGTCTGGATGTGATCCAAAATTTTCTTTGAAGACTTTGTCAGACGGTACTCCATCCATCATCGGTCGTGTAAGGGTCTATCAGAACAATAGGATCCGTCGAGATAACATTGACGGAACCTCCTTTTTGGGGTTTCTTCATGTATTCATTCGGGATCTTATGTTCCCTTTCTGGAGATTGTCATCAAGCCAACTCTTGAAAGTGATGAAATCCTCTAT
This sequence comes from Papilionanthe hookeriana x Papilionanthe teres, assembly GCA_022702705.1. Lineage (NCBI taxonomy): Eukaryota > Viridiplantae > Streptophyta > Magnoliopsida > Asparagales > Orchidaceae > Papilionanthe > Papilionanthe hookeriana x Papilionanthe teres. The sequence continues at coordinate 58,043,545 of CM040423.1, read as the reverse complement.
CTTGTGTCTGAGCATCCGGTGGTAAGGGCAATAGTTCAGATGATCTTTCTTGTTGACTTTTTCCGGCCTCTTGGGCTCTGGCAGCTGAAAATCCGGTGTCTTCATTAAGCTACGGAACATCTTCGCTATTGCTTTAGTTTTGAATGGACAATCCCTATTCAGTAAATCTTTCAAGGTACGCTGCAGACGAGGCGGTTGTTCATAATGCTGAGGCGACTGATAGCTCAGTCGAGGCTGTTGATAGCCTTGTTGAGGTGTCGGCATATTTTTAGGTTAGGTGTTTTATTTTGAAAAGGGGTCGCCTAACGTAAATTGTCGGCGAATTTTAAATTTAATTTACATATATATATGATTTGGAAAGTAGTATTTTGATTTTTAAAAAAATAATTTTGAAAATTTTTAAGATATGAAATCAAACTGATCTCACATCTCAAATAATTTATATAAACGAGCACCGCACCACAAAACATGTGTCCATTCCGAAGAATAGCACACTGTTTTATGGTGGGGCTCGATTAAATAAACTAGAGGGTTTGTGACATCCGTTTGGTCTGCGAAACCATTTTATTTGCCGACAAGTTCCCCTGCTTAATATGAAAACATTAAACGAGGTTTATATTACTCAGGTTCTTAAAATTCCCTATAAGGGCAAGCCTCTATAGTTAATTACATCTTAAGTGACGGGAATCACCTAAGAAAACTCTCGATAATAATCAGTAGTTCTGCTCTCAAGAATTTCAAAGTTTAAGTTTTCAAGGGATTGAATTTTGGAATTTCAATAGGGAATGGATCAAATTTGGAACATTTTATCTTGGGAATTCAAAGGAGGAAAGGTAGGAGAAATCACGGATTCGAAGCGAACTTCGGTAATTTCCCGACTATCCTATTTTTTGGCTTCGAATTTAAGAATGCCCTAATGTTTATTTAATATTTTGATCTTGCCAATTTTAATTAATTAGGACTTATATTCGTATGATGCGATCACACAAATAACCTTGAAGATGTGAGGGTTCATGTCGTATCGGACGACTACCTCGGAATCCTAAGACCGGTTAGGGCTTAATTTGCAATGCAAATGCCTAACGAAGAGTTGAGGATTTATGTTGCACTAGGCAAACTACCTCGAAGTCCTATGGCTTCGATTATTTAATTCCAAGAAAGTTTTTGCCAAGTAGACTCGAGTTTTGTCGATGACGATGGCCGTGCCGCCCACCATGCTCGAGCTCCTTGTTGTTGTAGTGGTTTAGTTTTAGAAGTCATAAATCAGGAGATGAGAGAAGTGTTCTAGTTTAGAGAAAGTCTTAATTTCCAAGTGTTTTTTATGTTTTAATTAAAACAAATCTTAAAGTTGATTATAACAACACCGGTTAAGATCCCACGGTTCCATCCTTCCGGCATCGCTATTTTTATCGGATTCACTTAGTCCAGATGAATTTGCTAAACTCAACTGAATGAGTTCCACACTTTCATTTAGACCGTGGGAAATCCCGTTAAGCAACACGTAGGTTACATCATCCGAGGTATTCCCGATCATCCAACAAGACGTTTTAATTTAGTTGTAGTTGTAGTTTTGTTGTTTTGTTTGTGATTAAATTTTGAGTTGTTTTATATTTTGAAATGTTGTGGCGGTGAATTTTATCTTGTAATGACTTTTAATTTAGTTTTGGTTTCAGTTTTAGGAACTATCCTAAAAGTGTGGGACAGTTGTTTATCATGCAAGAAAAGTAAGTGCAATGCGATTAAATAAATTGCAATAAGGTAAATTGCAATAAAATAAAAGCGTACCTGGAGGGTCTTCCCGTCATCACAAGCTGCACTTAAAATACAATTAGAATATTTAAGCATTTAAAGCAAGTTCCTAGGTAAAGCAAAGGGAAGGGTTATGGTTTTCTACCAAGGTCCTACTCCTATAGCTAGTCATCTCCTATGACGTCTAGGTGTCGGTATTTTGGTTTGAGGACGATTTCCTTCATCAAAGAACAATTAAGTTCAATTGTTCTTATAAACATCCTATCATATCAAGGAAGTGCTTAAGACGAATCTTAAACATCTTTTCTTTATTTCTAGGATTATTTTAAGTCCAAGAGAATTTAATTATACAAATGAATTAATCGTCCGGGAGTTCAAGTTTTGTTATCTTGCTCAGTGAACTAGGACATTCGAATATCCTATAAGTGAAGTAACACTTCACTTAACACTCCATTTAGGAGTTATGACAACAATAGCTTTCGAGGGCAAATGGATGTTCAAATGATTTATGATTTAACTTAATTTCAATTAATGGGTTTAAGTTTGGAATAGTGTTCAAGTTGTTTTAGATTTATTTTTGAATTCTTTATGTCTTAGATGATGTTATATTTAATTTAATTTAATTTATTTAAATTTAATTTAATGTGGTTTAATTTAATTTAATTTAATTTAAGTTAATTTAATATAATATGATTTAATTTAATTTAATTTAATTTGATTTAATTTAATTTGATTTAATTTAATTTAATTTAATTTAATTTAATTTAATTTAATTTGATTTAATTTGATATGTTTTAATTTAACCTAATTTAATTTTTTTTATTTAAATTTTAATTTAATTTTATTTTTAATTTTAATTTAATATTTTATTTTTTATGTTTTAAAGATGATTTAATTTTAATTGTTAAAGCATTAATTTAATTGAAATTTTAAAAGGGTTTAATTTAGATAATTTAACTTTAATTTAATTTAATGACTAAGTCTTTTAACATTTTAAATCTTAAATTTGGATTATCATTTTAATTAGGAATTAAAAATTATTGAGATGATTACTTTAGGGATTCTTAAATTAAAGAATAAATCTCTTCCTAATGACATCCCTATTTTAATAATTCCAAATTTATTATTCTTCCAAATTTAATTAATTATTTGATTAAGGTTTATTTTAATTATTTTTAAATTGTTTAGTAGGTTTAATTATTTAAATTTCAATCATCCAAATCAGATTAAGATCAAATATTTTACTTTTTCATTTTATTAAGCCTAAAGTTTTAATTAAGGGTTAAAATTTTAATTACCATTTTGCCCTTCAAGCTTAATAATTTCATAACTCACTAAATTGAGCTTAAATGAATTTGAAATTTTTATGTGACTTCACTCATATGTCAATAAAGACATTAGAGGAGAAAATGTGATTTTTTTGTATTTAATTTATTTATGTAATTATTTTTGGTGGAAAATAGGGATTTCCAAGGAAAATTTAATAATATGACCAAGGGAAAGTTTCTGTTCTTAAGAAAATTATGGGACATTCCTAATGACCAGAGGACCACTTGGACCAATTTTGGTGATTTTTTGAATTATATTCTTTTTATTATAATTATTTTGAGTTTTGGGGTATTAATTAATTTAAAAAAATAAAGGTTGAAAAATGAATTTTATATTTTTCAAAAAACTCTCTGATATCAAGGAAATTAGAGAACCAATTTTTACAATTTTTTGATTTTTCTTTGATTTATTAGAATTATTTTAGTGGAAATGCTAAAAAAAACATTTTTTTTTAATTTTAAAATTACCTTAAGGCTTTAAAATTTAATATCTCATCATATAGACTTAAGAAAAATATGGGGTTTGTTCCTAAGCGATTAAAATTCAAAATGTGACATTTTGGTGAATTTCATTATTTTTGTGATTTTTATTATTTTTTAATTATTAAAAATATTAAAATAATGCAAAAAATCAACTTTTTTAGAAAATTGCAATTTTAATTTTCTTAAATTCCCCTAATATCAGAGAGGCTCCAAAACCAATTTGGTGAATTTTTGAAAAGTATTTTGAAAGTTATGAATTTTTTAAGTTTAATTTTGGCTAAATGGCTTAACCAACCCATTTGATAGGGCTAACCAAGTCCAATTGACTTCAAACTTTTATAGTGGGTTCCTCTAATCCTAAAGGTCAGTGGAGAATTGATTTCAAGTCAATTTGATGTATGATTAGCTCTAATTAATTAAAACTCCATTTTGGGTGTTTAAGCCAATTAGGGTTATTCCAAGTGAGTTAACTTAAAACCTATTTTTCCTAGGGTCCTCTAGTCATAATAAACATCACCAAATTTTTCTAGAATTTATTTCACAATATGCTAATTATTGGAATTAAAATACTCAAACTAGCAACCTAGAGTTGAAAAATCAATAACTCTTCATAGGGATAGCATCTGACTTTGGAAAATTCAGGGAATGTTCCCAAATTCAGAGGCTTCAAAAGCCCTATGGTCTCATGCCATGGTGAATTGTATACGTGCATGGAGAATTGAAAATGTGCAGAGAGTAAATAAATTATTAAAAATCAAATACTCAATGAAATTGAATGATTTCTTTTCCACATTATTTTCCTCTGTTCACTGAGCAAGAGGGTATTTTTATTTTATTTTTCTAATTTTTCTACACAAAGTTATGCATTTTTGAAGTTTAGGGAATTAAATAAATAGAAAAATAACCTATTTTTCTACTTATCCACGCGGCGCCAACTCAACCTAGGCATCTCCGAAGCGCCGCGTGTCGTCTTCTGATTCGGCGCCGCCGTCCACCTCAGCGCTCCGGGGGCCCGCTGTATCGTTCCATCTCCTCATCCGGCGCGATCCTGGCCGTCCGTCCGCGCATGTATTAAATGAACGGCATCCGTTCATCGTCCCCAAGCCTCCTAACCCGAGAACCGTCCACACTAAATCCTTAATATCTCACTCAATACTTAACGGATTTTCATGTTCTCGTGCTCTACGGATTCGTCTTCAAGAGACAAATACATCTATACAGTGATCATGCATTGAAATTAAGGCATTTGAAATGGAGAATCTCCGAAGCTCGGGATAAAGAGTTAGCTCATACCTTTGCTCGTAGAAGTGTGGCTTCAATCCGAGGGTTGTGTCACCTTCGATTGCGTCCAAGCAAGCTCCGGATGAAGTCCCTCGGCCCGTGAATTGTCTAGGTATGATTTCGACCAAGCCCGATCACAAAGCTTGGAGTCTGGAACAGATGGGTGGCCTGGAGAGGGGGCTTTTGCTGGTGGACCTCTTCCCTCGGTCTGGTGAAGGTGCAGGATCAATAAATTTGGGGATTGACCCACCGTGGAGAAGTGTCCCGGTTTTGGGTGGAATTTTGGTCGAGAAATTGGGCTCGTTGGTGGGGATTAGGGCAAATTGTCACCTGGGGATCAACTGCTCTAAGTATGGAGAGTGATCCGGAGCAATTTTGGCGAGGTTTCGCATAGGTCTGGTTCAGCACCTTCCATGGCCGAGAGGAGGTGAGGTTTAAATAGGAGAGGGTGGAGGGCCTCCCAGGGGGGTTCAAGGCTTGGGATCAGCTGCTTAGGTCAAGGGAAGAACAGCCATGGTGGCCATTGGGCATGGGGCAGCTTAGCAAGGTGGAATTTCAATGTTTGGCTCCTGCCCATGTCTCGGCCATGGTGTTTTCCGGCGGCCCAGTGGCTGGCCGGCCAGGCACTGGTCACCATCTTGTTCAGGTGGGTCAGGGCTGGGGTTTAGTGTAGGCAATTGGCCATGGACATGTGTAAAGGGCTTGGATTAAAATGGTATGGGGAGAGGCTCATTTTGGGTCCAAATGGGTCAACCCACCATTTTTGGTTTGGTGCACCCTTCCAAGCTCGGTTTTGGGTCGGGAGGATCATGTGAGTCAACCTACCAAAGGTAGTGAAGTCCACATCAAGGATTAGGTGGCAAAGTATGGTTTAGAGTGTATCATGTTTAAGGTAAAAAGGGCTTAAAAAAGTTTTAAGAAAGAGATCCCCTCTCTTGCGATTAATGGTTTGGTGAGGTGGAAAGTGGATTCCATGGCTCTCATGGCTCCTATGGGGCTCATGCATGGCTTGATGGCTTACCTATGGCTTGCACATAGCTTGGCTTACTTATATGAAAATGGATTTTGACATTTTTGATAAATGTATGAGAGGTTAACATGAAGCCTGATTGAGAATAAATTTATATTTGATTGGAACTTTAGGGATGGTTTTAATTGAAGTCATGATGAAGAAGAGTGTCATATGGGCTTTGTATGAATTTTGGGCCTTTAAAATTTAGTGAAGATGGGCTTTTAAAATGGTTTAGGGAAGTGGGCTTTTGGATTTTAAAATGGACTTTAGGATGAAAATTTGGTAAAGGCTTGGGCCAAATAATTGTTGGGTTTGGTTTAGGGATGTTTCATGAGTGATTTGGAATAAATTTGAGGTGGTTTGGGCTTGAATTGGGTTGAATTTGGGTTGATTTGATAAATGGGCCTATGTAGGTCAAATTGGGCTAATTTGGGCCAATGTTGGGCTAAGGTTGAAATTGATGTGAAATTGATGTTGGGAAATGTTTATGGGAGTGTTTGAAAGAGGTTCCAACTTTGGTTGGATTTTGACTTTGGGATTTGGGCTCATTTGGGTTAGGGTTGGATTTAGGTCAAAATTGGGCCTTTTGGTTTTAGGTTGAATTTGAGTGGGGTTTGGATCCAAATTTTGGGCAAATCATGTTAGTGTTTTGTTTGTGGGGATGTTAGGGAAGGTTTATAAAAGATTTGGGATTAATTGGAGTTAAATTGGTTTGGTTTGGGCTAGGTTTGGGTCATGGGTCCAAATTGGGCTTTAAGGTCAAAAGTGAAATTGGATTCAAATGTCAATCAAATTGGGCTTGGATTTGGTCTAGATTGGTGTTGGGGATGTTTAATTGAAGTTTAGAATTGAATTGGACCAGAATTTTGGTCAATTGGGTTGGTTTGGTTTGACATTGGGTTCACTTTGGGTTAAAATGGGTCAAATTGGGGATTTTGACAAAAGTGGGGTAAATTGACAAAATTGGCCCATGGTGTAGTTCAACAAAATGAAATTGGGAATATTTGGGATTTTCTGGGAATTTTTGGAATTTTTTGGATTTTTGGGTCAAGAGGGGCATTTTGGTAATTTGGAGGGTATTAGGGGTATTTTTTGGAATTTTGGGTATTTTGGGTAAAAATGGTCAATTTGAGTGGTGGGAGAATTTTAGTATTGATTTTGAGGAATTTGGGTGATTTTGGAGAATTTTGGAAAATTTGGGTAATTTCAAGGGTTTTGGGTTAAAGTGGCGGGTACGGGGTCCCGGGGTCAAAATTGAAAATTTAGAAAATTGAAGATTGGGTAAATGTAAGTGAAATGAAATCATTTTGGTTGAGCCATGAAGCCATATCAAGCCCACATGAGCCATGAAGGGACTCATTTGAGGCATTCGAGTATGTTGTTCCTAACCCTCTTAGTCGAGGGCTTGGGGGTTAAGGACCATCCATGTGAATCACCTTCATGAGTCGGGAGGTCAAGTTGGGTATGGGTGTGGTTTTAGGAGGTGTGTGAAAGTGTAGTGTATAAGTGTAGTGTGTGTGTAAGTCAGCCCTCACTGCACAGTGCCACCTGAGGCGATCTTAAGGCCAAAGAGTCCTATAGGAACTCATCCTTTAAACTTCCACATTTGATTTCAACCCTCTAGGTGATTAGGGGTCTACAATCAAGTTAGTGGAGTTTGCAGGGAGTTAAGAAGTGGTTTGAATTTCTAAGTGGTGGGGTCCTAATTCGAATCCTCTAGGACAGTCAAAGGAAAAGCTTAAGGCTAGATCCTAAGTACTAAAGAGAAGAAGAGAAGACCTCATCAAAAATGAGGTCAACATGAGGTTGCTGATAGATATTTTGTGGTTGTTGGTATGTCCGTTGCGGTGGTTAGTAACTAGGCTGTGGTCGCTCTGGCTGTATCTGAACCGGCTGCTTGCCCTTATCTACTGCCGTGACGATTCCATATTTCTTTTCAAATGCTTTTACGGGCTTCTGCTTATCGTTCTTGTCCACGAAACTTAACTGCTTTGCCTCTTCTTGCAAGCTCCTGGCCTTGCCAAGCAACTCGAAAGTCTTGATTGTAAATCCTTTAAGGAGAAGTGCTATCGAGCCATGGATACTCTTGAGCAAGATGCCGACTGCATGTTGTTCTTGAAGCTGTGGTTCACACTTCATGCTTAAATTCCTCCATCGAAGTATGTAATCCACTAAAGTCTCATTCGGTTTCTGGTGCTCCACCACTAGATCACCGATGGTGATGTGGTGCCGAGCCCCGGCAAACCGCTTAACGAAGAGGTTTTCCAATTCTACGAAGGTCTTAACTGAACCATTTGGCAATTCTGCGTACCAGTCGAAGGCGATCCCTGACAAACTGCTGACGAACTGATGGAAGAGTAAAGCGTCACTCCCACCGGCATTGCAGCAACTAGCACGAAAATGTGCGACATGCTGCCGGGTGATCTATAAAAAAATACCTATTTTTATATCTTAATTCTTATCAATTTCTAAGGATATTATGCTTTAATGAAAGATTATTTTTTGTGTTTTTGGATGTAGGTGATGTAAAAAGGCCCAAAAAGGAAAAAGGAGCAAAAAGGAGCAAAATGGAGCAAAATACAAAAAGTATAAAAAAATATGGCCTGGCGCCTAGGCGCTAGAAGTTGGCGCCTAAGCGCCAGTCTCGATACAGAAACTGTCAAGTTTTTGACAACGTTTGAACGATTATTTTGACGGAGTGAGCGGTTATTGGACATTCTAGAAGACTGGCAGTTGTTCCTTGATAATAGGACATGTGATACATTGCATTTGGACGCTCCAAAACGGTTTTAATTGTGAAGAGGTGCGAGTCAAAGTGAAGAGGTGAAAAGAACTGGACGCGGTGTCCGGTGCCTAGGCGCCAGATTCCGGAGCCTAGGCGCCAGACAAACCTTCTAGAAGATTCATTGAATGTGGACATGTTTTGAAGAGATGCCTCAAGGCAACCCTTGAAGCCTATAAATAGGAGTTCATTTCTTCAGAAAAACGTGCCCCCATTGTAACCCCTTTCTCTCATCCACTTTAGGATCTCTCATCCTTAGAAAGAGAAATAGAGAGAAAAATTTAGGGCCACTTTTGTTTAGTTTAGTGAGTTTATTTTCAAGTTGTTGCATCTGGAGTTCATTACACTCGTGGAGTCAGTAGGAATCGAAGATCCGTAGAAGGAATATTTGAGATAAGTATTTTATATTTGATTCAAAGTATATTTATTATGTTTTGTTGTTTATATTCAATGTGTTCTGAGTAGTTAGTTTACTTTCTTCCTTCAATTATGAAGAGATAAATAAGATAATAAAAGATTCGATGGAGAATTGAAATTCAAAATGTTTTCAAAACATTGTGATGACATTAATACCAGATCTTACTTTACTTTTAAAATTTGCCATTTAAATTGTTAAAACCCGTTGAAGAGTTTTGAGACCTAGAAGGAGAAAAACTCTTAACTTGTAAGTGTCACATGAATCCTTGGGTAGTCGAAGGCCATGTGCGGGCTATTCAAGGTGAACTGCAAATAAATAAGAAGATAAGATTTAAAGGGCGTAGAATTGATAAGTTTTTAGAGTGACACACTAAATTCTTATAATTTGATTTATAAATTAGGAAAGGGTCACTAGTAGGGCCGACCATAGCCACCCTTGGACATCTAGTAGTGTGAGTCTAGATTAACCCATTCTACTAACAATACATCCGGACCTGATCTGTAAATTAGCCAATGTTCTTTGCACCTGGATCAAAGGGTAAAGAATAGGAATGCTTCTATTTGGCACAATACCATAAATTAAATTCTCCAACGAATATTAAATTATCTTAAAAATCTTAGATTAATTGAAGGAAAGAAAGTTGTTTATTTTATATAGTTTTCATAAAATCATTGTCTTATTATTGTTTTCTTTATTTCGCATCTAGTAAATTAATAGTAATTTATAGTTAGATTAAAATATAAAAAGATTTTTGAAATACAATATTTAGAAAATTTATAACTATAATTTTTCCCCGTGGGATCGATACTGGGGTCTTTGTTTCAAAGCCCTATTTTACTTGAAACAATACGTATACTTGCATAGTACCCAAACAGTTTATAAAATATTTTCTTTCTAAAATTATATTTTGCTATATAAACATATATTTAAAAAGTTTTATTTGGTACACATCTATATAGCAAGTTATTCCGAGTCAAGTGTTACGCGCCTTCGCCGTAAATTAAATTTTCTAGCGAATGGTAACAAATTATTGAATTTCGAAGTACAAAAATCGGGTCAAGTTTTTGGCGTTGTTGCTTGGGAAGAAATAGAATAGTTATAAATTTTTTTAAAAAATATTATATTTCCAAAAATATATATATATATATATATATATATATATATATATATATATATATAAAAAAAGATATATATATATATATATATATATATATATATATATATATATATATATATATATTATTCCTTATTTTATGCGAAGATTTGGTTCGAAGGATTAATACCTTTAGATTCTGAATTCGAAAGATCAATTAGAAAAATTAAAAGGGAAAACAAATTCAAAAATTTCAAGAAATGGCTACTTTACAAAATCCAATTGAACTTAATGATCAAAAAGTTTTTAAACCATTAAGGGATGCTAACCCTACAGTTGATGAACTTCATAGTAGTATTCAAATACCCACTGTAGATGCTAATTCTTTTGAACTTAAACCGTCTATTATTCAAATGGTGCAAAACAATCAATTTGGTGGAACACCAAATGAGGATCCAAATTTACACCTTGTTAGTTTTTTAGAACTTTGTGCTACCTTTAAATATATCAATGTTTCTGATGATGCTATTAGATTTAGACTCTTTCCTTTTTCTTTAAGAGATAAAGCAAAGATGTGGTTAAACTCATTAGCGACTGGTTCTATTAAAACATGGGCTGAAATGGCACAAAAATTCCTTGCTAAATATTTTCCTCCTTCTAAAACTGCTAAATTAAGAAATGATATTACTTCGTTTAGTCAATTTGATGGGGAGACAATATATGAAACTTGGGAAAGATTTAAAGAACTATTAAGAAAATGTCCTCATCATGCTTTACCTGATTGGTTAATTATTCAAACATTTTATAATGGATTAATTGGATCTTTAAAATCAATTATTGATGCTGTCATCTTGGAGGTTCTTTAATGTCTAAATCATTCGAAGAAGCTTACACTTTAATTGAAGAAATGGCTAATAACAATTTTCAATGGCCTTTCGAAAGGATTAATCCTAAAAAGATGGCAAGTATTCACGATAATGAAGCCTTTTCTATCTTAGCTTCACAAGTAGCAGCAATGTCTAAGAAATTAGATAATTTTGCAATTAATATTTCACATAATAACTCTGCTAATATTGAAGATTCTCAAACTATTGGAACTTTACAAGCTATTACAAGTAAAAATAATCCTTATTCAAATTGTTATAATCCTGGGTGGAAAAATCATCCTAATTTTAACTGGAATAATTCACAACAACAACGGGGTAATAATCAATCTCATCCCACTCGGAAATTGGAATAATCAAGTTAATCCAAATTATAAACCTCCTGGATTTAATAATCAACAGAAAAAGTTATCAATGAAGAATTAATTTTACAAATGAATAATCAATTACAAAATCAAAATACTGCTATTCGTAATATTGAAAATCAAATGGGGGCAAATTGCTACTTTACTTAATAACAGACCTGTAGGAACACTTCCTAGTAATATTAAAATTAATCCAAAGGAAACTGGAAAAGAACATGAACATGTTAAAGCTGTGCAACTTAGAAGTGGAAAGGAATTAAAAGAAAGAATGCATAATGAAATTGAAAAAGAGATTGAGGTTGAAGAGATTGAAAAACCTAAAGAAACTCTCTCTCCTATCAAGATCGACTCGTTATACTCGTTAATGTGGAAGTTGAAAAACCACCACCACCTTTTCCTCAAAGACTTAAACAGTAGAAATTAGATCATCAATTTTCTAAGTTCTTTGAAATTTTTAAGAAACTTACTATTAACATACCTTTTGCTGAAGCTTTGGAACAAATGCCAACTTACGAAAAATTTATGAAGGATATTTTAAGCAAAAAATGAAAATTTGAAGCTTTTGAAACTGTTGCATTAAGTGAAGAATGCAGTGCAGTAGTTCAAAAGAAATTACCCGAAAAGCTTAAGGATCCTGGAAGTTTCACTATACCCTCGTGCTATTGGAGAAAAATTTTGTGGAAAAGCTTTATGTGATTTAGGAGCAAGTATTAATCTCATGTCATTTTCTATCTTTCGAAGATCGGATTTAGGAGATATTACTCCCACCATCGTAACCCTTCGGCTAGCTGATAGATCTATCACTTATCCTAAAGAAGTTATAGAGGATGTCCTTGTTAAAGTGGATAAATTTATCTTCCCTGTATATTTCATAGTACTTGATATGGAAGAAGATAAAGAGATACCTATTATTTCAGGGAGACCTTTTCTAGCTACCAGGCGAGCTATGATTGATGTGCGAAAGGGAGAACTAACCATGAGAGTTAATGATCAAGAAATTAAATTCAATGTTCTTAAATCAATGAAGTACACTGATAAAGAGAAATGTTATCGAATGGATATAATTGATTATTTAATTGAAAAACATTATCAAGAAAAATGTAAAGTCATTTCTGAAGAAAAATTTAAATTTTTAACTGATGAAAATGAAGTAGTAGAAGAAGAAGAGACTCATTTTATTAAAGATAATTCGGGAAACTTTAGACATAACTCAAAATGATATACTTTTACCATCAATTAAAAAAGCCCCCGAACCGGAATTAAAAATGTTACCTTCACATTTAAAATATGTGTTTCTTGGAAATTCGTTAACTTTACTCGTTATTATTTCTTCTAAACTCGAGTACGGATCAAGAAGAAAAACTACTAGGTGTGTTAAAGAATTATAAGAAAGCTTTTGGTTGACTATTGCTGATATAAGAGGAATAAGCCCTTCCATTTGCATGCATAGAATCTTAATGGAAGAAAATTTTAAACCTACTATAGAATCGCAAAGAAGATTAAATCCTATCATGAAAGAGGTTGTTAAAAAAGAAATTATTAAGTGGTTAGATGCTGGTATTATTTATCCAATTTCGGATAGTCAATGGGTAAGTCCTATTCGTTGTGTTCCGAAGAAAGAAGGTGTAACTATCATTGTTAATGAAAAAAATGAACTAATTCCTACAAGACAAGTTACTGGATGGTGAATTTGTATTGACTATAGGAAATTAAATAAAGCCACTAGAAAGGATCATTTTCCTTTACCTTTCTTGGATCAAATGCTCGATAAATTAGCCGGACACCCATATTTCTCGTTTTCCGGATGGATATTCTGGTTATCATCAATTACTTATTGCTCCTGAGGACCAAGAAAAGACAACCTTTACAAGTCCTTATGGAACATTTGCTTTTAGAAGAATGCCTTTTAGTTTATGTAATGCACCTACAACTTTTCAAAGATGTATGATGTCAATATTTTGTGATTTGATTGACAAAGGAATTGAAATGTTCATGAACGATTTTTCAGTTTTTGGAACTTCTTTTGAATCTTGTTTGGAAAACATAGCCAAAGTTCTGAAAAGATGTGAAGAAACAAATTTAGTTCTTAACTGGGAAAAATGTCAATTCATGGTCACATAAGACATTGTACTTGGTCACAAAGTGTCACAAAAAGGGATGGAAGTAGATCAAGCAAAAGTGAAAATTATTCGTCGAATTGCAATCACCTACTATCATTATCGATGTGAGAAGTTTTCTAGGTCATGCCTGGATTTTATAGAAGATACATAAAGGATTTTTCTAAAATTGCTAAACCTCTTTGTCATTTATTGGAAAAAAATGCAAAATTTGAATTTAATAAAGAATGTATTAATGCTTTTAATATACTAAAAGAAAAATTAATAACTGCACCTATCATTGTTGCACCTAATTTGAATAAATCTTTTGAATTAATGTGTGATGCAAGTGATTTTGCAATTGGAGCTGTATTAGGACAAAAATATGAGAAAATTTTCAAAGTTGTATATTATGCTAGTAAAACTCTCACCGAAACACAAAGAAATTACACCGTCATTGAGAAAGAGCTTCTAGCTATAAGTATATGCCTTCGATAAATTTAGACCTTATCTTCTTGGTACTAAATGCATAGTTCATACCGATCATTCTGCTATTAAATATCTATTATCTAAGAAGGATTCTAAACCTAGACTTATAAGATGGGTTTTACTTCTACAAGAATTTGATTTTCAAATAGTAAATAGAAAATGAACTGAAAACCAAATTGCTGATCATTTGTCTAGAATTAAAAATGATATTATTTCGGAAAAAATATAAATGAGAAATTTCCCGATGAATCTTTATATGTTATTCAAGAATACAAAACACCTTGGTATGCTGATATTGTTAATTATTTAGTTAGCAATATTTTGCCTTATGACTTGGATAACAAATTTATTAAGAAATTTAAATATGATGCTAAATCTTATATTTGGGAAGAACCTCATTTATTTAAAATCGGTAAAGATTCTATGATTCGAAGATGTGTACCTTATGAGGAAACTTTTGTTGTTATTCAAAGATTTCATGATTCTGATTTTGGAGGACACTTTGGCATATGTAAAACTGCATTTAAAATTTTAAATTCTGGATTTTATTGGCCTACCTTATTTAAAGATGTGAGACATTATGTGAAAATATGTGATCGATGTCAAAGGATGAGAAATATATCTAGGAAGAATGAAATGCCTTTAAACTATATATTGGAAGTTGAAATTTTTCATATATAGGGTTTAGACTTTATGGGACCATTTGTTCCATCATCTGGAAAAATTTATCTTTTATTAGCAGTTGATTATGTTTTAAAGTGGATTGAAGCTGTTGCTTTATCAATCTGTGATTCCAAAAGTGTTTCTAAATTTTTAAAGAAAATGATATTTTCAAGATTTGGAATGCCTAAGGTAATTATCACTGATGGTGAAAGTCATTTCAGAATATAAGAATTCAATCATTACTACAAAAATTTGGAATCAAACATAGAATTGCAATCGCTTATCACCCACAAACAAGTGGAATGTACCAAGTATCAAACAGAGAAATTAAAAGAATTTTAGAGAAGACTGTTAATCCTAAAAGAACTGATTTGATTGATAGACTTGATTCTGCATTATGGGCTTATAGAACAACTTATAAGACTCCAATCGGAATGTCACCTTACCGGTTAATTTATGGTAAACATTGTCACTTATCTGTAGAACTTGAACATAAAGCTTATTGGGCGATAAAGGAGTTTAATTTTAATTTGAATAAAGTAGGAGAAAAGCGATTATTGCAATTAAATGAGATGGAAGAAATAAGAAATGAAGCATATGAAAATGCGAGGATTTATAAAGAGAAAATGAAGATGTTGTATGATAAGAAAATTTCAGGAAAAATTTTTGAACCTGGACAAGAAGTATTACTGTTTAACTCTCGTTTAAAACTTTTTCCCTGGAAAATTAAGATCTAAATGGATTGGACCCTATATAGTTGAGAAAGTATACCATTATGGAGCTGTGGATATTAAAGATCCCAAAACAGGAAAAATTTTTAAAGTAAATGGATTAAGATTGAAGCCTTATTTGGAGATATTAAAAAGATTTATAAAGAGGCTTATGAATTGAGTCAACCTGATTAAAGATTTACTTAAGTCGGGCTGACGACGTTAAACCAAGTGCTTTGTGGGAGGCAACCCATAATTATCTTTTTTTATGAGTGTTTTTGTGTTTTAATGTAAGGTTATGCCTCGATCGTGATTAATTTTATATTACTTTAGAAAAATTTGATGCTCATAAGTCTTTGTTGACTTAGGCTGAAAATTATTTTGAAGTATGTAAGATTTAGAAATTGGTTCACTCTATTCTGAATATGAGTAAAAAAGGAGATCAAGTTAACCTTCATTATGATAGTTTACAATGTGAGTTAGTGAGTCTAAATTACTCTTACCAGTATAATTTACCTATCTTGGAGAACGAAATTTTGAAATTTGACGATTAGGCGAAACGGAGTTGAACATAGTTCTGGCGCCTAGGCGCCAGAATTTGGCGCCTAAGCGCCAAAATCAAACTATGTATCAATAGGTCCGGTGCCTAGGGGCCAGATTTGGCGCCAAAGCACCACGGTTACTGGGACGTGCAAAAACTGAACATTTTCAGTTTTTCACACGATTTTCACCTTTAAATCAACCTATCTTCTTCCCTAACCATCAAGCAATCAAAATTACGTCCCTTGCACTTCATTCTTGAGAGATTTGAGAATTTTTTGAAGAATATGGAAGGAAGAAATCATGGAGAAGAAGCTAGGGACAAGGTCTCAAAGGATCCTCAACCCTACTTCAATGGTTTCATCACTGTAAGTTTAGAGAAAATTTCTAGTCGTTTGGATTGAAGCGGAGTTTAAAAGTATTGGAGATTGCCTTCATGAGATGTTTCATCAAATTGAACATCTAGAATGGCAAATGAAACTTCAATTTGATCATTTTGCGACTTATCAAGATGCTCAAGTTGAAATGTATGCGAAGAACAAGTGGATTGACGAAAAGATGGCTACAGATTTCCCGAGAGCGTTAGTGTTCTTTCCAAGTGGAATACACAATTTCCCTTGTGAAGATTAGAGTATTTTGGTAATGAGATAGTTATTGTATGGTTAGAGAATCGATTGTGTTTGTTTGTGTATTTGCTTTCATGTTCAATGTGTGTTGTTTTTGCTTAGAAATTGTTGTGTTTGAGTGTGTATTAGGAACTTTGATCACAGAAAAATATGTTAAGAAATTCATACCTATTTTTTATGAAATTGCACTTTAAAGAAAGGTATTTTCTTTATTTTATTGCAGGAACGAAGATTTATAAGTGATGGAAGAAAAAAAGCATAAAATAGAGCAAACTTGGATCAAAAAGAAAGAAATACATGCAAAATGAACTAAGTCACCGACGGCGAAATCGAGCCGCCGACGGCGAGATTATAAAGAGAATTTCTTAAAGGTTTGCAACTACCTCGCTGTCAGCGAGATCGCGCGGTTTGAAGACCATTTAGAAGCCCCGCTGACGGCTAGGTCGTTTCTCACCGACGGCGAGACTGTTCAAAATGCCAGTTACATTGAACCTAGACTCTTTTTGAAGAGGTGCTTAAGTACCCCTTGGACCTTTGTCTACCTCTATAAATAGAGGACGAATTTTAGTATGTAGTATGTCTATTTTAGGAGTCTTAGAGTATTCTATTAGTGTGCTTTTCGAGTCTAAGTCGAAGTTTAGTGTGAGTAAGTGTAAGTAGTGAGTTAAGAAGTGTGTTGTACTAGAAGGAAAAGTCAAAGAAACTTCAAGGAGTCTGCTTGGGGAGGAAATTGAGATAAGTATCTTTGTTTATTGTTGTTAACTTTAAATGAAATCCATGCTTTGTTTAATTCCCATGCATTCTGAGTAGTTTTTTTAGTCTTTATCCTTGTTTATGAAATTATGTGAATTGATGAAATTAAATGAAGTGCCTAATATATTAAAATAAATCGTGATAATCTTTTACTTAAAACTTAATTTACTTTCAATCTGGCCAATCGAATTGTTAAAATATGTTGAATTATCAACTATAGTAAAGATTACATCCAATATTCAGGGAAGTCAAAAGCCTTGGAAGTAGGGTGCAAATAAATAGGGAAATATTATTTATTGGACGAAGAATTGGACATTTTAGTGTGACAGACTAAAATATTCAATTTGGTCCTATTGTTTGAGAGTCGAAGTGTAGATGTTAGCCCTCAGGTGAGGGGAACGTGGGAGCTCTGAAGTTGCAGCCAATATCCTCCCGACTTCAGTCGCAAATTTAGTAATCAAGCATAGGACTAGTCAATGTTCTTTGCACCTGGACCAAAGGGTAAAGAATAGGAATGGTCCTATTTGTCACAATACAATAAAAAAAATCTATTTGAATTCATCATTCACTTAAGTTTCTAAAAACAAGGGAAAAGATACTTTTTCTGAAATCTTTTAATCAACTTTATTTAAAGCATTAGTTTACTTTAGATCGCTTTAGTTAAGTATTCAAAATTCTGTATACTATATTAGTAAGTAAATCCTTTAAATTTAGCTGTTACAAATCTTTTAAAACTTCCCTGTGGGATCGATAACCAAGACTCCACTAGAGCCCTGTATTACTTGATACGATATGATACTTGCGTAGAATCCACATTATACATTCCATCATAAAATTAAATATATATTAAGCGGGATAAAGTTTTTGGTGCCGTTGCTATTTTTGTAAACATTAAAAAGTGGGTCAAGTTTTTGGCGCTGTTGCCGGGGAAGTAAAGAAATTATTTACTAAAATAACGGACTATTTTAAAATTTATTTTACAAAATTGTATGCGTAAATTTGGAAACAAAAATTTAATATCTTACGATTCAGAATTAGAGCATACAATTAAAAGAATTAGAAAACAAAAAAGAGAAATTATAAATATAACACAAATGGCGAATATTCCTGAAAATGCAAATATTAATCAACAGAGACCATTAAGAGATTATGCCAACCCTACATTAGATGAAATTCATTTAACTATTCAAAACCCTGATGTAGTCGCTAACTCATTCGAACTTAAACCCGCAATTATCCAAATGTTACAAAACAATCAATTTAGTGGTTCACCTACTGAGGATCCTAATTTACATCTTGCTAGTTTTTTAGAACTATGTGCTACTTTCAAATATGAAGGAGTATCTAACGATGCTATTGGACTTAGACTTTTTCCTTTTTCTTTAAGGGATAAGGCTAAAATGTGGTTAAATTCGTTAAGCACTCGGATCTATTAAAACTTGGGGAGAGTTATCACAAAAATTTCTATCCAAATATTTTCCACCATCTAAAACTGCTAAGCTTAGAAATGATATAACTTCTTTTAGTCGAGTTTGATGGAGAATCAATATATGAAGCTTGGGAGAGATTTAAAGAACTTCTTAGGAAATGCCCACATCATGCGTTACCGTATCGGTTAATTATTCAAACTTTCTATAATGGATTAGTAGGATCTCTTAGATCAATCATCGATGTTGCTGCTGGAAGATCATTAATGTCAAAACCATTTGATGAAGCCTATGTACTAATCAAAGAAATGGCTATCAATAATTTTCAATGGCCTGCTGATAGAATGAATTCGAAAAAGATAGCCAGTATTCATGAAAATGATGCAATATCTATGTTAGCTTCGCAAATCGCTGCTATATCTAAAAAATTAGATCATTTTGGAATGAATTACTCTCTAACTATATTAGAAGAAAACTCATCAGGACAACTTATAGAATCTCAACCTTCATATGCAACTATGAATGCTATTAATAACAGACCCAATAATCCTTATGCGAATTATTATAATCCTGGATGGAAAAATCATCCTAATTTTAATTGAAATAATAATACAACTAATCAACCATGGATGAACAACATAACACAACCATTAGGAAATCCCTCTGACCAAGGAAATTCTAACTATAAACCTAGTTATCCACCTGGATTTAATAATAATAACCCTCAATTTAAGATAGGAAATTATCTATAGAAGAATTAATATTAACTATGGGTCAACATTTACAAAATCAAGGAAATCAATTACAAAATCAAGGAAATCAATTACAAATACAAGGAAACCAATTACAAAATCAAGGAACATCTATTAAAAATATTGAAACTCAACTTGGACATATCGCTACAGCACTTAATAATAGAATACCTGGAACATTTCTTAGTAATGTGGAAATAAATCCCAAAGACAAAGGAAAGGAACAAATTAAAGTGATACAATTATGAAGTGGAAAAGAATTTGAACCTCGAATTCAGAAAGAACTTGAAAGTCAAAAAGAGGAAGTGGAAATCAAAAAGGAAAAGAATCAACAAGATCCGAACGTA
The DNA here is from genome assembly GCA_022702705.1 of Papilionanthe hookeriana x Papilionanthe teres. Lineage (NCBI taxonomy): Eukaryota > Viridiplantae > Streptophyta > Magnoliopsida > Asparagales > Orchidaceae > Papilionanthe > Papilionanthe hookeriana x Papilionanthe teres. The sequence goes on along the minus strand of CM040423.1, from coordinate 58,023,747 downwards.
GAAAATCCTTTAATACCAATGAAAATTTCTGTTGAAAAACCTCCACCACCATTTCCTCAACGACTAAATCAACATAAAAAAGATAAACAAGTTTACTAAATTCCTGAAATTCTAAAGAAATTAACAATAAATATTCCTTTCGTAGAAGCTTTAGAACAGTATGCCAAACTATGTAAAATTCATGAAAGATATTCTGAATAAAAAAAGAAAATTTACCGATAATGAAACGGTCGCACTTAGTGAGGAGTGTAGTGCTATTATTCAGAAAACGCTTCCTGAAAAATTAAAAGATCCTGGTAGTTTCACTATACCCTGCACTATTGGAGAAAAATTCTATGGAAAAGCTTTGTGTGACTTAGGAGCAAGCATCAATCTAATGCCTCTATCAATTTTTAAGAGATTAGGATTGGGAGAAATTTCACCTACTTCAGTAACCCTTCAATTAGTTGATCGTTCTATTACATATCCTAAGGAAATTATTGAAGATGTTTTAGTAACATTGGATAAATTTATCTTCCCTGTAGATTTTATTGTTTTAGATATGGAAGAAGATAAAGAAATTCCTATCATCTTAGGAAGACCATTTTTAGCCACTCGGGAAAGCTATGATTGATGTTCGTAAAGGAGAATTAACTATGAGAGTAAATGACCAAAACGTTACTTTTAATATTGCTAAATCAATGAAATATCCTGCCCTAGAAAAAGATGATGAGTGTTTTCGAATGGAAGTACTCAATCATTTACAAAAAGAACATTTTAAGGAATATTATGAAGAAAAATTAGAAAAAAAAATACTGAATTAATTGAAAAAGCCGATATAAATGAAGAACTAGATTATATTCAAGAGAAATTTGAATTTTTGGATAATACAGAAAACACTGAAAAAAAATATAGTTCCATCGATTATTAAACCTCATGAACTTGAGTAAAAATGTTACCTAATCATTTGAAATATGCTTACTTAGGTAACTCTTCAACTCTACCAGTTATTATTTCATCTGAATTAAATGAATCTCAAGAACAAAAACTTTTAGATACCTTAAAAAAATATAAAAAAACTTTTGGTTGGACTTTATCAGATATTAAAGGAATTAGTCCTTCAATCTGTATGCACAGAATTATTTTAGATAATGAACATAAGCCTAAAAAAGATCCCCAAAGAAGAGTAAACCCGATAATGAAAGAAGTAGTCAAGAAAGAAATTCTAAAATGGTTAGATAATGGTATTATATATCCTATTTCGACGATGCTGTGGGTAAGCCCAATTCACCGTGTGCCTAAGAAAGGAGGAGTGACCGTAAAAGCTAATGAAAATAATGATCTTATCCCAATAAGACAAGTTACTGGATGGCGAATATGTATTGATTATAGAAAATTAAACACAGCCACCAAGAAAGATCACTTCCCTTTACCATTTCTAGACCAGATGTTAGATAGATTAGTCGGACATAAGTATTTTTGTTTCTTAGATAGATACACCGGTTATCATCAAATACAAATTGCTCCTGAAGATCAAGAGAAAACTACATTTACTAGTCCTTATGGAACTTTCTCTTTTCGAAGGATGCCTTTCGGATTATGTAATGCACCTGCTACATTCCAGAGATGTATGATGTCTATATTTAGTGAATTAATTGATAATGGAATAGAAGTATTTATGGATGATTTCTCTGTATTTGGAAAATCATTTGACACATGCTTAAATCATCTTAAAAAAGTATTAAGTATTTGAAGTATGTGAGAAAACAAATTTAGTTATTAATTGGGAGAAATGTCAATTTATGGTTGCAGGCGGCATTGTATTAGGGCATAAAATTTCGGAAAAAGGCACGGAAGTAGACCCTGCAAAAATTCAAGTTATAGCTAAATTACCACCTCCAACTACGGTGAAAGGGGTAAGAAGTTTTCTTGGACATGCTGGATTCTACAAACGTTATATAAAAGATTTTTCAAAAATTACTAAACCTCTATGCCAACTTCTTGAAAAGGACAAGAAATTTGAATTTAGAACTGAATGTCTGAATGCTTTTGAATTATTAAAAGATAAATTAATTACAACACCTATAATAGTTTCACCTAATTGGGAGAAACCATTCGAGCTTATGTGTGATGCTAGTGATTAGAGCTATAGGAGCAAGTATTTGGGCAAAGATATGATAAGATTTTCAAAGTTATATATTATGCTAAGTAAAACTCTAAATGATGTTGAAATAAATTATACGAGCTATCGAAAGAGAATTATTAGCGAGTTGTATATGCTTTTAATAAATTTCGGCCTTATCTAATAGGAACTAAATGTATTGTGCATACTGATCACTCTGCTATAAAATATTTAATGCAAAAGAAGGATTCTAAACCAAGATTAATTAGATAGATGTTATTGATGCAAGAATTTGATTTTGAGATTGTTAACAAAAAGGGAACTGATAATCAAATTGCTGATCATTTATCAAGATTAGAATATCATGAATTATCTGATACTGATAATGAAATTATAGACAGTTTTCCTGATCCACAACTTTATAATATAAATGAGTGGAAAATACCTTGGTATGCTGATATAGTAAATTATATTTTAAGTGACATTTTACCACCTATGTTAACTTTTCAACAACAGAAAAAATTCATTCATGATACTAAAACATACTTTTGGGATGAACCATACTTTTATAAGCAATGTAAGGATCTAATTATTAGAAGATGCGTGCCTTATGAAGAAACTGAACCAATTATTCAAAAATGTCATGATTCTGATTTTGGAGGACATTTTGGGATAGATAAAACTGCGTATAAAATTCTACAATCTGGATTCTACTGGCCTACTCTATTTAGAGATGTATACAGATATATAAAAATCTGCGATAAATGCCAAATAGTAGGAAATATATCAATAAAAAATGAAATGCCTCTGAATTTTATATTAAAAGTTGAAATTTTTTATGTTTAGGGATTAGATTTCATGGGACCTTTTATTCCTTCATTTGGAAACTCATTTATATTAGTAGCTGTTGATTATGTTTCCAAATGGATTGAAGCGCAAGCTTTACCTAGGTGTGATGCTAAAAGTGTTTCAAAATTTTTAATGAAAAATATTTTTACTAGATTTGGAATGCCGAGAGTGATTATCACTGGCAGAGGAACTCATTTTAGAAATAAATATATTCATAAACTAGTAGAAAAATATAATATTATTCATAAGATATCAACTGGTTATCATCCACAAACTAGTGGATTAGCTGAAGTTTCTAATCGAGAGATTAAGCGTATTTTAGAAAAAGTCCGTAAACCCTAATAGATTGGATCGGTCTATAAGACTAGACAACGCATTATGGGCATACAGGAACGCTTATAAAACTCCGATTGGAATGACTCCTTACAGGCTTATATATGGAAAAACTTGCCACTTACCAGTTGAATTAGAACATAAAGCATATTGGGCGATTAAAGAATTTAATTATAATATGAAAGAAGCTTGTGAGAAGAGATTGTTGCAATTAAATGAATTAGAAGAATTAAGGAATGAATCATATGATAATGATAGGATTTATAAAGAAAGGATGAAATTATGGCATGATCGGAAGATTAATCACAGAAATTTTGAACCGAGACAAGATGTTTTGCTATATAATACTAGATTGAAATTATTTCTGGGAAATTGAAATCTCGATGGTTAGGACCTTTCACTATAACTCAAATATTTTCATATGGAACAATAGAAATTGAAGATCCAAAAACAGGACATAGATTTAAGGTAAACGGACATAGATTAAAACCATATTTCGAAGGTAGAAGACCAAATTTTAAAGAGGTTTTAATGCTTAATCGACCTGATTACTAACTAAAATTAGGTCGGGCTGACGACGTTAAGTCAAGCGCTTTATGGGAGGCAACCTATAGTAGTCTTTTATTTTAATTATATACAAATTAGTGAGTCTGTAATATTAAAATAAATCTTACTATTCAATTTTTAATTAGAATCATCACAAATTCAAACCTATATGATGAGATCAGAAAATATTCGAACCAGAGTGAAATTGGTTAATTTTACCGAATCTTGCCGACAGCGAGCCCGAGCCCGCCAACAGCGAGATCGCGTGCCATATCTTTAAATCAGTTTTATAACTAGCTCGCCGACGGCGAGAAACTTCTCGCCGACGGCGAGGCAGTTGAAAAATTGGTCTCTTAAGTTTTATGTGCGGTTTTGGACGGTTCTAAAGCCATTTCTTTGTAGAAAACCAACCCAAATTCATTTTTACACTGTTTTCTTCCCTAGAAACGACTAGAGACCATTCCTTTCAATCCGAAATGGCCACCAAACTCTTAGAAACCACAAAAACCGGAGTTTTCAACCGAAGAAAATTCATCGGCTCGGAGGCGCAGCGTATTTTCAACAAAGTTTTGATGAAGAAGCGACTTATTAAAGAAAGGGGATTTGTTAACAGAGGAGTAGAGAATTCCACCACAAAAATTGAAGAAATGATCGTGCAGCGGCATTGGGAAGTATTTTTCTATACGACATCCTCTGTAGTTATTCCTGTAGTTAAAGAGTTTTACTCTAATCTACATGCGGTCAACAATGGAAGTGTCTACGTCAGAGAAAGATGGGTAACATTTACTCCTTCAAGGGTAAATGAATTATTTTCTATAGTGAATACCCCTGTCTGTCATTATTCAAACTTTGTTCCTTCAAGATACAATATGAACGAGATTTATAGATACCCGACCGACGAACCCGATGATCGGGAGTTGCGCGAAGACGGGTATGTCAGCTCTCTACATCACTTCTTAACCCTCGTCTCGAAGCATTGGCATTTCTTTATCTCATCAAAATTATTACCCACTATGAGGGTAAATAAGGTTTCAAAGGAATGCGCTATATTAAATTACCGTATTCAAATCGGACTACCTATCGATGTTGGATCAATTATAGTAAAGTCCGCATCGGGATTGATCGTGCATGGGTCAATTCATGTACTTGGACACCCATCGACTATATATGCTTTATGCGATCGTACCAAGTTTCTTACGAGGCGTGGGAAAAGGTACTTTTGCCATGGAAACCACTCGATCCTACGGATATGTTTCCAACTTTGGATAACAATGATGAGATTACCATTATTTCGATAGAGCATCACGTAACAATCCTTTAGTGAGGCCCCTTATCGATAAAACAAATTTCATTCCGAAAAAGATTAAAGGATTAGAGAAAGAGTTGCAAAACATGAAGAATTCCATCGATAATATCTCCGATATGTTCGATCACATCGACTCGGAGGATGAAAGAGCACTTTGATCATACCTGGACATCCGGCGGCCGCTTTTATTCATTTACCGAGACAAAAAGGGTGGATCGATGAAGAATCTACTCGCGAATTCCCTTTCGTGCCTTTCTACAATCTATTTGTGCACTCGCGTCACATCGGGAATATCAGAGAGGATGTTAGTTCAGACACTGAGGAGTAGTAAAGATTTTTATCTTATGTTATATTTGTGTGTATATGTGTTGATTTGGATTTAGGTTTTACTAAGATTTAAACTTTAAATTTGATCATCTCAGATTTGATGAAATTATATGTATTTGTTATGTCTCAACATTTAGAGTGTTGTGGTGTGGATTGCAATGCCGAGTATTTATGAGAGTTCGAAGTATTGAAGTCTTAAGTGTTAGAGTTTAAAAGTGTGAAGTTTGTAAGTATTATGGATTTCATATATAAAGTTATATTGTTTGTGTGAACTTTTTATGAGTATAAGTATCTAGTCTTCATACTAAATTATCAAATTAAGTGATCGGAAGATTAATTAGGGCCAAATTGAGGTTGAAAATAATTGAAGAATTTTAAATATTTAAAATTTTTGGTAGCTCACCGACAGAGAGGGAAAGCCCACTGACAGCGAGAACGATTTCGCCGACAGCGAGATTTTCCAGAAACTTGGGCCTTGGTAAATTAATTAGCTCGCCGATGGCGAGGAAAATCTCGTCGACAACGAGATCGCAAAATGTCCATTATTTGACCAGTCAACCGACACTATTCATCATCCCCTTCCTCAAAACTTCGAAAAAAACCGACCTAGGGCTCGTGAGATCTTGGATTTGAGGCGATTTCAACACTTTTTGACTCCGGATTTCATCTCCCCTTGGTAAGTGCTTCACTCCTATGCAAAAATTTTTGATTTTCACCATGAATTTCTTCTACATTGGGAAATTTTGGAAAATTTTGAAATATGGAGAAAATACTTTGAAGAAATTCATGGAGATCGATTTAAATGGATTTTAGTTGCTATAGGAAGCCATTTTAGTATTAATTGGAAGTTTAGTTAGAATTTTTGTGATTTTCATAGAACGAACGAAATGGCTACTCGACAAAGATGAAGGTTGGATTACGACGAAACTCGTTTTGTGAATGCAATGGCACAATCAAGATATTTTCACAATATTCAAGCCAGAACATGCATTCAAGATCGAGTTTTCAAAAGTCCTGGAGGAGAAGTTGAGCGAATAATTAAAGAAAGAGAATGGGAAAATTTCTGTTTCATGACCAACAGAACCGCTGTAGAAGTGGTAAAGGAATTTTATGCGAACCTGACACAGGCTGAAGATGCACCAGTTGAGGTTAGAGGATTTTTTGTGGAATTCAGCGCTGCAAGAATAAATGCTTATTAAGAGGTACGAGACACCTACACCAGTGAGTATGATACATTTGGAACTATGGAAGGACCACTGGAAGAGGTGATCGACTTTCTCACTGACGGGAAAGAAGTTTGGAAGATAAAGCAGCGAGAATGGGTAAACTTCCCTCTTTCAATGTTAAATGCATTATCTAAGGCCTGGCATTACTTCATTTGTTCTACCTTGTTACCCACATATCACCACAGTGAGGTAATAAGAGATAGAGCAATTCTGAATTATTGTATTCAGAATCAGAAAAGTATAAATGTGGGAATTATTATTTTTAAGAATATATTAGCCACAGCTCGAAGTGAAAGTGGAGGAGGACTAGGACACCCTGGTCTGATTTTTGCACTCTGCCAACTCTCTGAAGTTGAGGCTAGAGATGATGAGGAATGGGTGGAAACAATGAAGCCCATCACTCCGGCTAATATTAAGACGTATGAATCCCACGAAGGATGGAGATCAGGGACGAGGAGTTATATGCCTTTATCGAGTAGAGATATACCTTCTACTAGTTATGACCCCCCTCAGTATACCACCCCTACCCTTCATGATCTGATGAATGAGCTGACTCTACATAGAAAGAGTTTTGAAAATTTTGGAGAGAACATGGAAAGGAAGTTTGAGCATATGGATCAAAGGATTGGAGGCTTTGAGAGAAGACATGATTATGATAGTGAATATCTCCAGCGACATTCAGAATACGAAATAGCATATTATGAGGCTGAACGTCGTTACAGGAGAGTTGAATTAGATGATGTCTTTCCTGAATGCCCCCGCTACACACGTATCGCCTGCTTCGACCTTCTCGACTCGGAGATCGTGGAGATGATATAGTTTGGGATTTTGATGCTGAAGATTAGAGACTTTATTTGGTTTGTTTAGATTAATTGTTATTTTAAAAACTTTATTACTTTGTGTGTAATTGTTATGTACTTTCTGTGGACTGTGGAGTTGGTGTGTTTGTTTTAAATTGCTAAAGCTGTTATGTTAGACTTTTTATATATGTTAAATTAGTATGCAAATTCTCTTTAAGGTAGTATGCTAATTTTTTCTTTAAATGTGTTGTTTAAGTTTTATAAATTGTGAACTTTAATTTTAGATTGTTTTAGTAACCCAGTTGATTGGATGTGTAATAGTAGATTAAGTTTTAATCTGTTTGTGTTTTTATAACTTATTTCAAAATTTCTTTACTCAAAGACTCTCTTTTAAATACTATATATATGGAAGAATACTAACAAGATGCGTTTCTTTAAATAATGAAAAAGCTCGCAAAAATTTCAAGGAAAAGAAATACCTAAAGCTCAAAGGTATGATGTAAATTTATTGTATATTTTCCTTTTCACCATTTAGAAATAGATAGAAAAATTTAAGTTTGGGGGAGGAACAATACAAATTTAATTATTAAATTGTTCTCAATTTCTAATTCCAAAAAAATAAAAAAAATATTATTATTATTTGATTTTCTGTAATAATTTTTAATTCAGTAACTTGAATTAATTTTTATAATTATTATGAAAGTTGAATAGAATATTTTTAGAAATCCAAATTAATTTAATAGAATAATATATTTGGTTAAAAGGAATAAGAATATAGTAAACTATTTAAAGTAAGGGAAACTATATTCTAAAATTGAAATTCTTAAGTATTTAAGTGAAAAGGAAGAGATTGAAACTCAATGAAGTAAAGACTATGAAATACATATAAGCAAAGAAATATTTTAAGTTTCAAATTTAGGAAGAGAAAGTTGAAGTTCAAAATTATTAACGAGCTATCCAGATACACTAATCCTCACTTGAAAAAGAAAAGAGAAGGATTGAAAATCAATCCAAAAAGAAAAAAAGAAAAGAAAAGAAAAATATAAGTGAGGAGAAGCTTGAGGAGATGCCTTATCAAAAATTGGCTTCAATGGAATCAACCTAAAGAGTAAAACTCAAATATATTTCTAAACTTATATATATGGATTAGTATTTTACTAAATAGTATTTTCTTGAACTTCCTATCATCTAAATATCTTAAGTAAATTACTCTTTTAAATATAGTCTTTCCTGAAATAAATAGAGAGCCTGAAATCTTAGATCTGATAACTAAATAATCTTATATCTATAAAGTTAATTTAATTACTTAAAAATATTTCTATTTAACTTTACTATAGTATTATTTAAATTTAATTCATAGTTTATTTGAATTAAAAAATTCTATTACAAAAATCATTGTTTTTATTTAGTATAAAAATTACTTCGAGGACAAGTAATAATTAAGTTTGGGGGATTTTGATCACGTAAAAACATGTTAAGAAAGTCATACCTATTTTTTATTAAATTGTACTTTAAAGAAAGGTATTTTCTTTATTTTATTACAGGAATGAAGATTTATAAGTGATGGAAGAGAAAAAGCATAAAATAGAGCAAATTTGGATCAAAAAGGAAGAAATACATGCAAAATGAACTAAGTCACCGACGGCGAAATCGAGCCGCCGACGACGAGATTATAAAGAGAATTTCTTAAAGGTTTGCAACTATCTCGCCGACAGCGAGCCCGAGCCCGCCGACAGCGAGATCGCGTGGTTTAAAGGCCTTCTAGAAGCCCCGCTGACGGCGAGGTCGTGAGACTGTTCAAAATGTCAGATACATTGAACCTGGATGCTTTTTGAAGAGGTGCTTAAGTACCCCTTGGACCTTTGTCTACCTCTATAAATAGAGGACGAATTTTAGTATGTAGTGTGTCTATTTTAGGAGTCTTAGAGTATTCTATTAGTATGCTTTTAAGTCTAAGTTGAAGTTTAGTGTGAGTAAGTGTAAGTAGTGAGTTAAGATGTGTGCTGTACTAGAAGGAAAAGTCAAAGGAACTTCGATGAGTCTCGCTTGGGAGGAAATTGAGATAAGTATCTTTGTTTATTGTTGTTAACTTTAAATGAAATCCATGCTTTGTTTAATTCCCATGCATTCCGAGTAGTTTTTTTAGTCTTTATCCTTGTTTATGAAATTATGTGAATTGATGAAATTAAATGAAGTGCCTAATATATTAAAATAAATTGTGATAATCTTTTACTTAAAACTTAATTTACTTTCAATCTGGCCAATTGAATTGTTAAAATATGTTGAATTATCAACTATAGTAAAGATTGCATCCAATATTCAGGGAAGTAAAAAGCCTTGGAAGTAGGGTGCAAATAAATAGGGAAATATTATTTATCGGACGAAGAATTGGAAATTTTAGTGTGACAGACTAAAATATTCAATTTGGTTCTATTGTTTGAGAGCTGAAGTGTAGATGTTAGCCCTCGAGTGAGGGGAACGTGGGAGCTCGAAGTGGCAATCGATATCCTCCCAGCCTAGCCATGCGATTCGATAATCAAGCATGGGACTAGTCAATATTCTTTGCACCTAGACCAAATGGTAAAGAATAGGAATGCTCCTATTTGTCACAATACAATAAAAAAATCTATTTGAATCCATCATTCACTTAAGTTTCTAAAAACAAGGGGAAATATACTTTTTCTGAAATCTTTTAATCAACTTTATTTAAAGCATTAGTTTACTTTAGATCGCTTTAGTTAAGTATTCTAAATTTCATATACTATATTAGTAAGTAAATTCTTTAAATTTAGCTGTTACAAATCTTTTAAAACTTCCCTGTGGGATCGATAACCAGGACTCCACTAGAGCCCTGTATTACTTGATACGATACGTATACTTGCGTAGAATCCACATTATACATTCCATCATAAAATTAAATATATATTAAGCGGGATCAAGTTTTTGGTGCCGTTGCTATTTTTGTAAACATTAAAAATTGGGTCAAACTTGAATCAAGTATAATACTTATCTGGAATGTATTGAGTCAATATTGAAGATTATAAATGGAATTTAGTGAGTCTGATTTAACCCTTATGTTTGATTGGTGGATTAAATATTTAATTTTTATAAATTTTTGAGAAATGTTGTGGAAGTTTGAAATTGAAGCCCTACTCTGATATGAGTAATTGGAAGTTGAATTTATGAATTTTGGTGGAAAATTAAAATTAAAAATAATTTTTTGTGAAAGGAGAGTCTAGCGCCTAGGCGCCAGAATTCTGCGCCTAAGCGCCAGTTCGGCCTGTACTTGAAAATTTACTTAAATAACCCCCAAAAGCCATATTTGATGCCTAAGCTTCATCTTCTTCCCCATTTTTGCAAAAATACACCTTTTAGATCCATTTTGAGGTGAAAACATCAAGGATTTAAGCGCGAAACCACTCAATTTCTTCGTCTCAAGGTCAGATCTACACTTTAAACCATTTATTTTCGATTTTCACCATCGATTTCCCTAGTTTTGCTAAGAATCGAAATTTTGAAAAAAAAAATTGATTTTTAGTGATTTCTTTGGATTATTAAACTTATTTTAAGTTTTATAAACTTAAAAAGAGTTTAAATCTTTGATTCCTAAATTTGTTCTTGTTTTCTTTCACGTTTAGATGGCTCCAAAATCTAAACGCGGGAAGGCACGAGATAACTTTGATAAGAAGAAATTTTCTATCATGGTCGCGCATTTTCGCTTCCACAAATTTGCGACGTCCAGGAAGTTCATTTCAGAACGAAGTTTCTATCAATCGGGTGAAATGATTGAAAACACTATCGTTGCACACAATTGGCAACGATTATGTTAATTCACCGTCGTTGTTGTTATCCCTATTGTTCGAGAGTTTTATGCAAATTTTCCGGATGCCGAAGATTATGAAGTCTTTGTCGAGGTATCGGAGTAGGATTTAGTCCTCGAAAGAATCAATATATTTTATGGCCCGCCACCAACTATTGAATGTCATTATTCCGGATTATCACCATCCGAGGGAGATTTGGATATGATCATTGCTTATTCGATCGACGGTACCGGATCTTGGAAGATCGAGAACGAAAAAGGGTAAACTTCAAATCCTCCAAATTAAATGGTATTTCTAAAGCATGGCACTATTTTATTTCTGCAAGATTGTTACCTTCCAACCATCTGAGTGAAGTGACTAGAGATCGAGCAATCTTAAACTACTGCATTCAGGAAAGGAAACCTATTGATGTCTGTAGTATTATTTATGATTTTGTGGATTCTACTGCGAGATCTAAGCACTTCGTTGGATTGGGATTCCCATCTCCGATTTATTCATTATGTGTTAGTAATGGAGTCACCGCCGATATTTCGAGGAGAAGTTAAAGTCTACCAAGCCAATCGGGCAGAGAGTGTTAGTATCTATGATCGTCTTCGAGGGAAGAGATCGACCGCTCCTTCTACTTCGCACATACTTCGTGTAGACCTTCTACTTCTCGACCCTCTACTTCTGCCGAGCCACCATCGAGTTTCTGGAATCAATGCATGATTAGTTTTAGAGCAGAGCAGCAGGAGTTATTTCAAACTCACTACGGTGATCGATACTATCGATAGGAAACTCGATCATTTATCCGATTATACCCGCAGGAAGAGTAGTTATGATGCCGAGTATGATGAAGCCCTAGTCGATTTCGAAGGGTGAACATGATGTTAGTTTCCCTACTTTTCCTAGTTTCACACCATTTGTTGATCCTAAGGACGTAGAATTTTCCTTTGGTGATGATGATGATGATGAGGCTACAACTAGTGACTAGTAGTTATAGATCTTTATGATGAGCTACTCTGTTAGTTTGTTTTATTTGGATTGTTTATTTAGTTTTGTGTTTAATGTATGTTGATTTGTTTAAATATCTATGTGGATTGATTAGTGTTAAGATTTTGTTGTTAAAATATTCTTAGTATATTGTGTTGAGACTGAAGTTAGAGTTAATTTATGATATGTTTGTTTTAGTCTATCGTTTAGTAATTAGTAATTTTCGCTCGCTTTAATTTTGTTTCAAATTTAGTATCATCATAAAAATTAGCCTGCTTACTTTTTATACATGCTTCAATTTTATCTTAATTATTCATAAAAGCATGAGTAGAAGTTAATTTTTATTTTTAAGATTGTTTTTACATACTTATAAAAATTCTTACGATTTTCTTTCTCTCATAATTTCAAATTATCATAGTATACTAAAACTTAAGTTTGGGGGAAAGGAAAATACATTCAAATTTAAATTTTATTTGTCCTTAAAGAGCTAATATTTTCATAAAAATAAAAACTTTTTAACATAACGTAAGGAATGAAGAATTTATTTGAGATCACTTTTATTTTTGAAATTATAAACAATTTAGTGAAATTAACCAAAATTTTAATAACTTTGATTGATTTTAAGAATAGAATTATTTAACTTAAAGAAGAATAAGATTAAGAAATTTTTCTATTCATGATAGAAATAATAAAATTTTAGAAATATTAAGTAATAAAAATTATCACTTGAAAAGAAAAGATTGGAAATCTTTTTGAATTCTTATTCATGTTATAATAATTAAGTGGAAATGTATAAGTTTTGAAAATATAAGTTAAGGATAATGAAGTTCAAAACCATTAACAGGCTATCCAGATATAGTAATCCTCTCTATATATATATAAAAAAAAGAGGAGAAGCTTGAGGAAATGTCTAATCAAAAATTGGATTCACTTGAATTATCTTATAAGAAGAAACCTAGTTACATATTTTACTTAATTTTTATACATGAATATTTATTTAGAAAAGATTTTTCAAGAAGATCTTTTTCTTGTAAATAATCTATGAGATCTTAATATAATAGACTTCTATTATTTTTGAAATGGATGAAAAGTTTGAAATCTTATGATTTGGTAGTTAAATATTCTTTAAATTCTTAAAATTAAACGTAGTTAGTGAAAATGGGTTAATAATTTACTAAAAACTTTATAAAATCAAAAATTATAAGGAATCTTAAATATTTATCTTTTATTTCAAATGTTATACATTTTATATAAGAGAAAGAGTTACTTCGAGGACAAGTAACATTTAAGTTTGGGGATTTTGATCTATAAAAAAATACCTATTTTTTATGTCCTAATTCTTATCAACTTCTAAGGATATTATGCTTTAATGAAAGGTATTTTTTTGTGTTTTTGGATGTAGGTGATGTAAAAAGATCCAAAAAGGAAAAAGGAGCAAAAAGGAGCAAAAAGGAGCAAAAAATGGAGCAAAATACAAAAAGTATAAAAAAATAAATATGGCCTGGCGCCTAGGCGCCAGAAGTTGGCGCCTAAGTGCCAGACTCGATACAAAAACTGTCAAGTTTTTGACAACGTTTGAACATTTATTTTGACGGAGTGAGCGGTTATTGGACATTCTGAAGACCTGCAGCTGTTCCTGATAATAGGACATGTGATACATTGCATTTGGACGCTACAAAACAGTTTTAATCGCGAAGAGGTGCGAGCCAAAGTGAAGAGGTGCGAAGAACTGGACGCGGTGTTCGGCGCCTAGGCGCCAGAAAAACCTTCTAGAAGATTCATTGAATGTGGACATGTTTTGAAGAGGTGCCTCAAGGCAACCCTTGAAGCCTATAAATAGGAGTCCATTTCTTCGAAAACGTGCCCCCATTGTAACCCCTTTCTCTCATCCACTTTAGGATCTCTCATCCTTAGAGAGAGAAATGAGAGAGAAATTTAGAGCCACTTTTGTTTAGTTTAGTGAGTTTATTTTCAAGTTGTTGCATCTCGGAGTTCATTACACTCGTGGAGTCGGTAGGAACCAGAAGATCTGTAGAAGGAATATTTGAGATATGTATTTTATATTTGTTTCAAAGTTTATTTATTATGTTTTACTGTTTATATTCAATGTGTTCTGAGTAGTTAGTTTACTTTTGTCCTTCAATTATGAAGAGATAAATAAGATAATAAAAGATTCGATGGAGAATTGAAATTCAAAATGTTTTCAAAACATTGTGATGACATTAATACCTGATCTTACTTTACTTTTTAAATTGGCCATTTAAATTGTTAAAACCCGTTGAAGAGTTTTGAGACCTAGAAGGAGAAAAACTCTTAACTTGTAAGTGTCACATGAATCCTGGGTAGTCGAAGGCCATGTGTGCTATTCAAGGTGAATCGCAAATAAATAGGAAGATAAGATTTAAAGGGCGTAGAATCGATAAGTTTTTAGAGTGACAGATTAAATTCTTATAATTTGATTTATAGATTAGGAAAGGGTCACTAGTAGGGCCGACCATAGCCACCCTTGGACATCTAAGTAGTGTGAGTTCAGATTAACTCATTCTACTAACAATACATCCGGACTCGATCCAGTAAATTAGCCAATGTTCTTTGCGCCTAGATCAAAGGGTAAAGAATAGAATGCTTCTATTTGGCACAATACCATAAATCAAATTCTCCAACGAATATTAAATTATCTTAAAAATCTTAGATTAATTGAAGGGAAGAAAGTTGTTTATTTTATATAGTTTTCATAAAATCATTGTCCTATTATTGTTTTCTTTATTTGCATCTAGTAAATTAATAGTAATTTATAGTTAGATTAAAATATAAAAAGATTTTTAAAATACAATATTTAGAAAATTTATAACTATATTTTTCCCCGTGGGATTGATACTGGGGTCTTTGTTTCAAAGCCCTATATTACTTGAAACGATACGTATACTTGCGTAGTACCCAAAAAGTATATAAAATATTTTCTTTTAAAATTATATTTTGCTATATAAACATATATTTAAAAAGTTTTATTTGGTACACATCTATATAACAAGTTATTCCAGGTCAAGTGTTTCGAGCCTTCGCAAGAAATTAAATTTTCTAGCAGTGGTAACAAATTCTTGTATTTGGAAGTACAAAAATCGGGTCACCGGGGGTTTCCCGTCCCATTAAAAGTCTTAAACAGAGGTGGTACGAAGCCTTTCGGGTATTGGACTGCATCAAACTCTTCGGGGTAAGGTCTACCCGTATGAATCGATGCTCCGCTCTTAGATTGTACTAAGGCCTCTCGCACCTGCTGTTCTACCATGTTTTTGATGTCGTTTTCTGGAATCATGCTTTGTGCAGGATCTTTCTTTGGTTTTTCGTCTCCGTTGACGGATGTGATCTCTTTTCCTCCATCTGCAATATGGATAATTTCTGGGGGTGTCTCTTTCTGAGGCTGAACCTGACTCTGGAGAGTGGCTAAAGCGGCAGCCATCTCTTCCATCCTCTTTGCCATCTGGGAAATTGTATCATCCTTCTCTTGAAGTCGTGCTCTCATCACTTCCGGTTCATCTCTTTCTGCAGCTGCTGGAGCACCTTGTGAAGCTGATGATGCTCGCGTCTCAACCATGTTGATTTCAGCATACTCGTCATTCATAAATTCTGATGAATCAACTTCATCTTCTAGTTTTTCTTCTCTTTTGTTTGCTAACCGTCGGATGTAGGTCCTTAACTTGTTCATGGCATCTTCTAGTGGCCTTTTCTGCACGGTCTCGCAGTTGTCACGTGACGGTTGTTGAACTTCCTTTCCGAGAGTCCCCTTTATTGCAATAGCACTTTCTTCTGATTCAAGTCTCCTGACGAGACTTTTCTTCTTAGGACATTATTTTGGTCTTAGCTCGCCAGTAGTAGGTTGCAATACCGTCCTTCTTGCAGCCGGAAGCCTAGGACCGGATGGTCTGTCAGCTATATGCTGAAAGGTGGTATCCTCCCTAATTTGTAGACCCGATACAACAACGGGTGAACTGGATTTTATCTTCTTCTTTGGTTTCTCTGTGGCAGCAACAGGCTCTATTCACGATCTGAGGCGGGCTTTAGCTAGCACCCGTCCCATCCTTCTTAAGATTTCTGACACAGGGCGTTTTTCTTTCCTTACCAATCTTTCTATCACAGCTTGCAGTCAAGCAAATGGCGTAGTCTTATCCCTTTTCCTTTTGTAATTGTTGTAGTACATAGGTCGGGGTAATGCAGTGGCGATCCTTCGGACATCCTCTTCATCTGATGAGGCAGAGAGAGGGTGAAACATGCTCCCTTCCAACAGAGGTGTATACTCAGGCAGTTCAGGGATCTCTTCCAGGAAAGCAATTTCAGCAGCTTTGGCCTTCTCAACCCGGGCTCTCTTTCTGCTTCTATTCCTTCTTTGAGTTCGTGTTAGGGGTGCAACTCTCGAACTAGACCCAATTTCAAAAATATACGGTATCGCAGCAAAATCTGTACCCTCCATGGTGACAGGCTCATCACAGACTTAGATTTCCTTCCCCTTCAGTTTGGTAGAAGCCGGGGTAGGTGCAGAGATGACTAGACCGGTCGAGGTAGAGACAACAGTCCTCGTACGAACAGTAGTACTCCTTTCAGCTGGAACCCTTTGCAGGGGAGGGAATTCTTGAGTCGATTTCAGGTTGAGCTCAATCAGGGATTTCTCAGTTTCTGATACTTTGTCTACTAGTGTGAAAAGAGTGACGTCAGTGATCTTAATATCTGTGTTGCTGAATCCTTGTCTGAAACGGATGATTCCATTGTCGGGCAGCTCATCCTTGTAAACGGCGAAGTCCATTCCATTGGTGAAGGAGAAGATTAACTTTGGGGCAGTCATTTTCTGCAGGGTAGATTCCGAATGTCAGTCCCGAATTATACTTCCTTTCATCGTAAAGTTTAGGACGAAAAAGAAAGAGTCCGAACACATTTTTGTTTATCATAGTGTATTTGTGATTTTTAAAAGAGATTGTTTATTAGAAGGTTGTTTATTAGCGGGTTCGTTTGTTAGAAACAAAACGATTAAAGGGAAAAGGTTATAGAAAAGGTAAAGGGCCTGATTTAGAATTGGAAAGGAAGAGAAAGTCTTATGCAAGACTTCTCGACTCGAAGGACCGCTCCTAAACTAGCACCTATTGGGGGTCCACCCCACCTCAGAAAAGAGGTAAAAGGATCTCGGAACCTCTCCGTTTAGGGGTGTCTAAACAGTGGCTCCTAAATCCGAGAGGCGTTGGCTATACTCGTTCAAGACAAAAATGAACGGGGTATTCCAACGGAAGAATGGATGTTTGCTCAACTAGGGACATGGATACACTACCGATTTATGAAAGCAAAACCATCTGATCAAAATGGAAAGAGGAACTATTTCCCAGTGAGTCGCTAGAAGTTGTACGGCTTATTTTTGGGTTGTATGTTTTGAAAAGGGGTCGCCTACAGAGATTGTCGACAAATTTTAAATTTTAAATTTTAAATTTATATATATATATATATATATATATATATATATATATATATATATATATATATATATATATATATATATATATATATATAATTTAGAAAGTAACATTTTATTTTGAAAATAATTTTAAGTTTGAAAATTTTAAGATATGAAATCAAACCGATCTCACATCCCAAATAGTTCATATAAACGAGCACCACAACACAAACCGTGTATCTATCTCGAAGGATAAACACACTCGCTCGACGATGGGGCTCGATTAAATAAACTAGAAGATTTGTGACATCCGTTTGGTCCGCGAACCAATTTTATAAGCCGACAAGTTCCCTCGCTTAAAATAAAGGAATTAAGCGGGGTTTATATTACCTGGGTTCTTAAAGTTCCCTATAAGGGCAAGCTCCTATAGTTAATTACATCTTAAATGACGGAAATCATTTAAGAAAACTCTCGATAATGCTCAGTGGTTTTGCTCTCAAGAATTTCAAAGTTTAAGGTTTTCAAACAATTAGATATTGGAAATTTCAATTGGGAATGGATCAAATTTGAAACAGTTATTTTCAGGAGTCCAAAGGAAGAGAAGTAGGAGAAGCTGAGGATCCAAGAAGAATCTTGGCAACTTCCCAAACTATCCTATGGTTTGGCTTCAATCTTGAGAATTTATTTAATGTTTCAATCCTGCCAATTTTAGTTACTTAGGACTTATATTTATATGACATGGTCATAAAAATAGCCTCGAAGATGTGAGGGTTTATGTCGTACCAAACGACTACCTCAGAGTCCTAAAACGAGTTAGGGCTTAATTTGCATAACATGATTATGCAAATGCCTAACGAAAAGCTGAGGATTTATGTTGCACTAGGCATACTACCTCGAAATCCTATGGTTCGATTATTTAATTCTAAGAAAGGTTTTGCTGAAGTAGACGTAAGTTTTGCTGATGAAGATGGTCGTGCTGCCCGCTGTGCTCCAAGCTCCTTGTTGTTGCAGAGGTTTGGTTTTAGAAGTCATAAATCAGGAGATGAGAAAAGTGTCGTGGCTTAGAGAAAATCTTAAAATCCATGTTTTTTTAATGTTTTAATTAAAACAAATCTTAAAGTTGATTATAACAACACCGGTTAAGATCCCACGGTTCCATCATTCCGACATCGTTATTTTTATCGGATTCACTTAGTCCAGATGAATTTGCTCAACTCAACTGAATGAGTTCCACACTTTCATTTAGACCGTGGGAAATCCCGTTAGCAAAACGTAGGTTACATCATCCGAGGTATTCCCGATCGTCCAATGAGATATTTTAATTTAGTTGTAATTGCAGTTTTGTTGTTTTGTTTGTAATTAAATTTTGAATTGTTTTATATTTTAGAATGTTGTGGCAGTGAATTTTATCTTGTGATGACTTTTAATTTAGTTTTTGTTTCAGTTTTGTGGTTATCCTATAGGTTTTGGTTTTCATGCAACAGTTGTTTTAAAATGCAAGAAAATTAAAATGCAGCACATGTAGGTAAATTGCAAGAAAGTAAAAGCGTACCTGGAGGGTCTTCTCGTCATCCCAAGCTACACTTAAAACACATGTTAGAGCATTTAAACATATTTTTGCAATAAATACCTAGGTAAAGCTAAGGGAAAGGGTTTTGGTTGTCTACCAGAATCCTAATCCTATTGCTAGTCATTTCCTATGACGTCTAGGTTGTTGGTTTAGTTTAAGGATGATTTTCTTCACCAAAGAACAATTAAGTTCAATTATTCTTCTAAAATACCCCATCGTATCGAGGAAGTGTTTAAGACGAATCTTAAACATCTTTTCAATACTTACGAGATTATTTCGAGTTCAAAATAATTTTATCGTATTGGTGAATTAATCATCAAAGGATTTTAATTTTGTTTTGTTTCTTGCTCAGTGAACTTAGGACATTTGAATATCTTATGTGTGAAGTGACACTTCACTTGATGCTTCATTTAAGAGTTATAACAATAAAAGCTTTTTAAGGGCAAGTAATAAATATTTTAATGATTTAATTTGATTTGATTTAATTATAAAAATTAATTAATGATTATTAAGTTTGGAATAGGGTTCGAGTTATTTTAGATTTAATTTAAATCTTTACACTTTAAGTGATATTATATTTCAGATTAACTTTTTATGTTTTAGATTTACTTATATTGAAAAAGGTGTTGAAATCTTTCATATGTTTTGGTTTAACTCTTAATGTTTTCATTTAGGTTTGTTGTTAAGTGATGTTAATTTAATTTAATTTAATTTAATTTAATTTGATTTAATTTAATTTAATTTAATTTAATTTAATTTAATTTAATTTTAATTTTATTTTATTTTAATTTAATTTAATTTAATTTTAATTTTAATTTAATTTTAACTTATTTTAATTTTAGTTTCAATATTTTAAATTTAATTTAATTTAATTGTTAAGGTGTTAATTTAATTTAATTTAAACTTTGACTTAAATTAATTTAATTTAATTTAATTTAACTCCAAGATTATAAATTTGATTTTAATTATTGGACCATTTAACATTTTAAGCTTTAATTCATTTAAGGGTTATCTTCTTTTAATTTTTAATTTATTTAGTTTGGATTATTATTTTAATTTTTAATTAAGAACTAAATATCATTGAAGTGATTTATTTAGGGATTTTTAAATTAAAGAATAAATATCCTCTTAATAATATCCCTATTTTAATAATCCAAATTTTAAATATATTCTTTCCAAAATTTAAATTATTTAATTAATTAGAGTTTCATTTTGATATTTTCAAAGTGTTTAATGGGTTTCTACCCTTTTAATTTCTCTAAGTTTCAATCATCCAAGAGAAAATTAAAATCAAATATTTTACCCTCCATTTTGATTAAACCTAAAGTTTTAATTAAGGGTTAAAATTCTTTAATTACCTTTATGCCCTTTTGGGATTATTTATTTCATAACTCACTAAATTGAGCTCAAATGAATTTGAAATTTTTATGTCAACTCACTCATATGTCAATTAAGACATTAGAGGAGAAAATGTGATTTTTTTGACTTTAATTTATTTATATAATTATTTTTAGCAGAAAATAGAGGTTTTCAAAGAAAATTCAACAACATGACCAAGGTAAAGTTTCTGTCTTTAAGAAAATTATGGGATGTTTCTAACGACTAGAGAACCACTTGGACCAATTGTCGTGATTTTTTGACTTATATTTTATTTATTATAATTATTTTAAATTTTAGAGTATTAATTAATTTTAAAATAAAATAAAAATTGAAAAATAGATTTTATATTTTTCTTAAATTTCTCTAACCTCAAGGAGTCTAAAGAAATAATTTTTATATTTTTTTGATTTTTATTTGATTTATTAGAATTATTTTAGTGAAAAAGGTTGAAAATTCATTTTTTAATATTAAAAATTACATTAAGCCTTTAAAATTCAATATCTTACCCTAGGAACTTAGAAAAATTATTTGGTTTGTTCCTAAGTGATTAGGAGTCAAAATGTGAGATTTTTATAATTTTTAATATTTTTGTGATTTTTATTATTTTTTAATTATTAAAATATTAAAATATTGTGAAAAATCAACTTTTTTAGAAAATTCCAATTTTAATTTTCCTGAACTCCCTAATATCGTAGAAGCTCCAAAACCACTTTTGTGAATTTTTGAAAAGTATGTTTTGAGTTATGAATTTTTAAAGTTCCATTTTGCTTATGAGGCTTAATCAATCCATTTGGTGGGGTTAATCAAGTCCAATTGATTTCAAAATTTTATGTAAGGTTCTCTGACCCTAAAGAGTAATGGAGAATTGTTTTCAAGTCAATTTAGTGTGTGGTTAACCCTAATAATTCAAATTCAATTTTGGGAGTTTAGGCCAATTAGGGTTATTAAGAATGAATTAACTCAAAATATATTTTTCATATGGTCCCCAGTCCTAAGAAACACCACCAAATTTTCCTAGAGTTTATTTTACAACATGCTAATTATTGGAATTAGAATACCTAAAACAGTGACATGAACTTGAAAAATCAATAACTTATCACAAAGATGGCCTCTGACCTTGAAAAATTCAGGGAA
This sequence comes from Papilionanthe hookeriana x Papilionanthe teres, assembly GCA_022702705.1. Lineage (NCBI taxonomy): Eukaryota > Viridiplantae > Streptophyta > Magnoliopsida > Asparagales > Orchidaceae > Papilionanthe > Papilionanthe hookeriana x Papilionanthe teres. The sequence goes on along the minus strand of CM040423.1, from coordinate 58,001,951 downwards.
TGTTCCCAAGATCAGAGGCTTCAAAAGCCCTATGGACTCATGCAATGGTGAATTGTCTATGCAAATGGAGAATCAAAACATTGAAAACAGTAAATAAATTATTAAAAAATAAAATACTCATCCAATTAACTTGATTTCTTTTCCACATTATTCTCCTCTGTTCACTGAACAAGTGGGTATTTTTATTTTATTTTTGTGATTTTTTTATGCAAAAATATGAATTTTTGAAGTTCTGGTATTTAAATAAATCCAAAAAATCCTAATTTTCTATTTATCCGACTCGACGCCGCGTCATCCTCGTCCGGATCGAAAGCCCACGCGTCGCTCCGTGATTCGGCGCCGCCATCTGAGTCAGCGCTACGGGGGCCCGCCATTCACGTACCATTGCGCTGTCCGGCTTGATCTCGACCGTCCGCTCGATACACGCGCGATCCAACGGCTCCTGGTCATCGTTTCCGACTGGTGTACACCCGTGATCCTGGCTCCTGATCCCGTTCTTTCTTTTCTCTTCTTTTTTTTTTTATTTTATTTATTTTTTCTGGATTGTTTTTCAATCCTTTTTTTTTAAGTGAGGATTACTATTTTTGGATAGCCTGTTAATGATTTTGAACTTCACTATCCTTAACTTATTTTCAAAAATGTATACATTCTTACTTAATGAATATAATTTATTATTTTTCAAATCTTATTTCAATCTTTTCTTTTTCAAGCAATAATCTTGATTCCTTCGTATTTCAAAAATATAATTCTCTTTACTATAAATAGAAAAATTTTGATCTTATTATTCTTTAAGCTAAATAACTTTATTCTTAAAATCAACCAAAATTTTTGAAGTTTAAGTTAAGTTTACTAAATTATTTATAAATTCAAAAATTTAGGTAATCTTAAACAGATTTTTCATTCCTTATGTTATGTTAATATATTTTTAAGAAAAAATTAGTTATTTAATGACAAATAATATTTAAATTTGATAAATATTTTCCCTTTCCCCAAACTTCAGTTTTAGTATAAATATGAATCATGAAATTTTCTAAAGCATGAGAGAAAGAAATAAAAAAGAATTAATCTAAGTACAATAATGATGTAGTAAGGAAAAACTAACTTCTATTTCTACACATGCTTCAATATGAATATAACATAAATGATTAAACATATATAGAAAAGTTTTACAGAGCAGGAGTTAATTTCTAGAAATAAATCTTTTTTTTTATTTTTTATTTTTGAACATGCAAATTTACTAACTATTCATGAAAGTAATATTTGTATTTAGGAGTAGTTATTATTATTACATATAATCGTATGCATTTAGGAGTAGTTGTTAGAAAAATCACTTATATCACCCTTCTAAACTAAGGTTGTTAGTAGTATACTAGAATTTTACTAAGAACCTCTTACCTCGCTTCCCTGTGGGATCGATAAACGAGACTCCATTAGAGCCCTATATTACTTGATACGATACGTATACTTGCGTTGGATCATTGTGACTTTATAAAAATTATTATATAACTATTGTTCATAAATCCTTGCATATAAAAAAAGTCGCATCAGGTCTTTACTCACATAATTTGTAAATGGAATTTCAAGTGATAATTACCCCATTTTGTGGATGATCAAGACATAAAATCACTGAGCATAAGGATGTAAAATGGATGAATCATTTAATGAGTATGATAAGTAAAAATAAGCTCAAGAAAGTTCAAGAGGGTTGTGAAATATCTAGGCACTCCCTAGATCTATTCACAAGTCTTCAGAACATCTTAAAATATGACTGAACCTATTATACTTATTCAAGGAAGGCATCTCCCAAATGAGTAAATAGAACCCACCAAGTTATGACGTAGAACTCAGTAGGCCCATTACGAACTTATCTATAGGCTTTTATTTTCCTGCAAATTATAAATGTTTACTATAAAAGATACTAAAGTTTCAGGTGGAGGAATGAGAAGACTCGACAGGTACACTTTTATATGTTTATAGTACATTCTTTTTGCATTTCCTTTACTTTATTTCTCTTGCTCACAAGCTTGCATGCTAACCAAAAATGTCACCCTGCATGAAAAATAAAACCTTTAGGATAGCCACAAAACTAAAACTTGAAATCAAATCAAACTAAAAATAAATAAAATTCACTGGCTTCCCGGGTCTCATTGGTGTTGGCTTTAGGTTGCAACAATCAAAATATAAGACAAATCAAAATTTAATTACAAACAAAACCAAAAGCAAAAGTGAAACTAAATTAAAATGTCTCTATCGAATGATCAGGAATATTTCGGAGGAGACAACCTACGGCTGCTAACGAGTTTTCTCACGATCTGAATGAAAGTACGGAACACATTAAGTTGAGTTTAGTAAATTCATTTGGACTAAGTGAATCAGAAGAAAATAGTGGTGCCAGAATTAGGGAACCGTGGGATCCTAACCGGTGTCGCTATAATCAACTTAAATATTCCCCTAATAAGACATTAAGACATCTCAATTTAAACATTTATAAAACATGCTACTTCTTTCGATCTCTTCAATTTGACACTTTTATAACTAAATCTGCTTTGATGAGGAGCTTGAAGCATGCATAGTGGGCAGCACGACCATCTTCAATAGCAAGCCATAGAACTTTGAGGTAGCTTGCCTGTGCGGCATAAACCCTCACTTTATCTCTTTAGACCTTTGCATAATCATGTTGTGCCATATAAGCTCTAACTAGTTTAAAGTTCAGAGGTTATCATCAGATATGACATAAATCCTCTTATCTTCTAAGCTATTCACATGATCGGTATCAAGTGAATGTAAGCTCAAAATAATAAAATTAGCATGATTGAACATTAAATAATTATCTCAAATTGAAGCCGAACAATAGGATAATTTGGGAAATCACCAAGATTCTTCTTGGAGCTGTGTTTTCCCTAGCTTTCTCTCCTTTTGGATTCCTATAATAATTGTTCTGAAACTTGAGTCACTCATCTATTGGATTTCCTATTATCATATTTTCTTAAAGATCCTATCCTTTTGGAAATCATGAATAAAATATTTCCTTACATATATCAAGAGCTTTTTCAGGTGACCTCGATCATCTATGATGTAATTAACTATAGGAGCTTGCCCTTATAGGAAATTTAAAGACCTCTGATTAATATAAACCCTATCTAATAGTTCATATTAGATAGGAGAAATTGTCGGTCAACATAAATGGTTCACAGATCAAACGGATGTCATAAGTCTTTAGTTTATTTGATCAAGCCTCACCACCAAGCGATGAATCTATCGTACGGGATAGATACATGGCTTGTGGTGCAGTGATTTATTATTTAAACTATTGCATATGTGAGATCAGATTGATTTCATATTTCTTTTAAAAATTGAAATCATATTATATATATATATATATATATATATATATATATATATATATATATATATATATATATATAATTAAACACACCTCAAAATGCGCCGACACCATCACTCACATTTTTTTATTATTATCATCTTAAGTCATACAATCATAAAAATAACACCAACGATATATCATCTAATTTTTACATCAATAAAAATAACTCACACGTATATCCTCCTAAATTACTTGTATGTCTCAAACCTACACTCAAGCATCATCCTTACTAGGTCTTAATTTTGCAAGCCTTTGAAAACTTGTAGAATGTTTTGAAGGGTGATTATATATAAGCACATTAAATCATATTCTGCTAGGGAAACGATTATTCTTATGCTCATTTTTTTTACAACCCTGAACTTAATATCAGCTTTTGGCTGTGAATTTGAATTTATTGGATACTTTCTGATATCTTTGCCTTAGATGGGTTATATCCCCTTTTCAACGTAGTAGGCAATTGAATTTCCTTTATTATGCGAGAAAGATGTTGCATGTATTTCATTTCTTTTTGTATTTGGATCTTTTTCTCTTATTATACTTATCTGGATGATTATCTAATTTTCTCTAATTTAACTTTTCAAATTTTGCCACCTTGTCAAGTTGTTCTTGAAATTTAGTGATGGAGTCCATACATAAATAATGTGTAATTCTATTATCATTATTACCCATCAATAATTAAATGATATGCTTTTGATCCTTTAGTTGTAGCTAATATCTCATACTTAAGATGTGCCATGTGTAATATTCTTGGTCATCAATTTATCTCTTCTTTTTAAGGTGGGTCAACAATAGCAATCTTCTCCGTCAAACTAAATCTATTTATGAATATAGTCTCGAGTTTGACAAATATTTTGACTGAATGATTTAGGAACTCTATATACTATTCATATGAAGTCTTTAAAGCTACAAATTAACTAATAAAAAAGTAGTGCGTCATTCTCTTCAACATTGTCTCTTGTTACGTTAAAATGCCATTACCACTGAAAATATTAAATTTTATCACCAAATAACTTTTAGGGTACGACACTAAAGTATGCTCTGAAGTACCTATAATTTTTATGGCATAGGCTGACACATCAATTAACTAATTTCATTAATAGGTCTAGGTGGACCATGCACTCCATAAGACTGCAGCACTAGGTTGCATGTGTCGCGGGTTAGTAGTAACACTACTAGAATTCTAATGTGGTGGAGCAAATGTTGGACTTATTGCAACATTCTTTTGCATTATGGTTTTCCTCTATGTCATCTTCTTATTCATCTTGATGATAAGATAAGTTATCTGCATATCCTTAGCTATGATTTGACTTCACATTTGTTCATGCTACTTAGCTAATGCAAATTCTTCTCCTTATATCTCTTCATTGATTATAAACACATGTCGAGTTGGACATTGGAATTCTTTACCACATATACCACCTCAACTTCCATAGCTTCCTCTTCTTCTTCTTAATTAAGTTTTTTAGCCCTAATCTTTGAGCGCCATTGCTACAATATTTCTTGCTTAACATGTATAAAAAATTTTCTGTAATACAACGATTAATGTCAAATTTGGCCTTTTCTTCTCGAGAAGGTAGTATAGTTCTGCGATGGGATAAGTTGATGTTCGACTATCACAACAGATATCATTTTCCTGACAAGCTCTTTATTAGCCCCATTCACATGGGTATCTCATACTTTTTTCTTCATTAGGCCTTTTTATTTTGTCATGGCCTTGTGCACTCTAGCAAATAAAGATTCACACTTCTTCCTCTCAACAGTTGCAGTCTACTTTTGGACTCATAAAACAAAATACTGATAGTTATACCGATAACAATTGGTGTTAGAAAACACTTTGAAAGAAAAATAAAAGGGTCGAAGTTATCATTACAAAATTAAACCTAAGAAGACATTAATTTTATTCCAATTTGAGGATGATGGATACATGAGAAAGTAAGGGGTATATGTTCCCACTTATTCTTCTGTTAAAGTTGAGACAATCAAATCATTATTTGCTTGGGAGAACAATAAGTTTTATATTGTTCTACTCTAAAGCATTAAGATTGCTCACCGCACCATCTTCACTTATATACTGCATTTATCAGCGACCACGAAGTGCTTGCGCTTCACCTTTTAGTTTCAAAACGAGAATGAAAACAGTGTACTTTGGCTTCCCATTATACATGTGCCTTGAAACATTTTTTGCATAACGTGAAAATAAATCTTCTAAAATGTGAGTTCCAAAGTGAGATGCTACTAGAGATCCTAGCACTGCTCTTATGTATTTCGCAACATTTCTTCCACTCGAGCTTTTGTCTTCCACGAAATTTTCATCTGATTCATCAAAAGGATCCCAATTTGACTCAAAAGATTGTGCTTGTTTAAGATAAAATGATCCTTCCATACTGATAATAGATCTCACTTCTTCCATCAAAGGTGTATAAAATGGTAAATTAAAGTCTTTTAGTTTATCTTCTTCCACTAGTCCCTACATTCGATAAGATAACATTATAAGGAAGCTTCTTGTGTAGTCAGGTCAACACATAAGTAGTTACCGAGAACAATCCTAGATGATGGATTAAGTTATAGTATATGTAAGCATATGTAGATCTTTTTTAGCAGCAATAGATGTGTCATATACCATGTATATATTCTATATATATATTTGTGTGTGTGTGTGTATATGTATAAGTGTATAGATGTATATATGTATATACATACATACATATATATATATATATATATATATATATATATATATATATATATATATATGTATATGTATATATATATATATGTGTGTATATATATATATATGTACATACGTAGGTATGTATGTATACATACGTATGTATGTATGTATACATACATACGTATACATACATACATATACATACATACGTATGTATGTATACATACATACATATATATATATACATATATATATATATATATATACATATATATATATATATATATATATATATATTTTTGGGGGAAAGAGCACTTTGGGCTCCCTACGTGTTAATCGATAAAAATAGTACAAAAGGGTTTGGGGAGGCAGATCCCCAACTATAAAAGCAAAAAATACAATACCCATACTCACCCGTAGGGGTTCCGCCTCCCACATTACAACTCACCCAAAGAAAGTACTCCAAAAAGATATCAAAAACATAAAGCAAAAATTCGTTAAATCTGAAAGAAAAACTAGCAAAACAAGTCGTCAAGACCAAAAGAGAATGCCAAAAAGTAAATGAAAAGTAAATGAACTGGACTGTTGAATGAAAGCTGGGGTTGAGGCGATCGCGTGTTGCATCAAAGCTGATCCAGTTTGCCATGGAAGGATATTGTAAGGAAGAGCCACTAACGAGATTGCTGGAGCAATGAACTGGACTCCAAAGAAAAGCTATTTGCAACCTCAGAGAATATATAATTTAAACCTGTAAACAGTCGCTAAAAAACGAAGTGCATCCATAAAATAAAAACCAGCAATGTGATTTACCAGTTGATCCAAAACATAACAAGGTGGCAGGTATGAAAATAAAAAACAGCTTTGTAAACTAAGTCAATAAGATAAAACTGGAAAGATATAAAGCCTCTTAATATCTGATATAAGGAAGTGGCAGAGTATCACCTTGAATAAGCAGGGAGAGGGGTTGAGGAGCTGTTGTACCAATCCAAGGATTGTCCTTAAAATGCTTAGATAACCAGTCAGCAGGTTTGTTACCTTCCCTGTGGATAAAAGAGACTTGAATCTGCAAGGAATTAACTCTAATGGTATGCCAAATCCTTCTGAAAAGATATGTTAGGTTCCATGGTATGTAACTACTGCTATTAAATAAATTGACCATCATTATAGAGTCAGACTCCACCTGTAGATGCTGAAATTTAAATCTAACAGCAATTTTAAGTGCAAGAAAGAAAGCCCAAACTTCAGCAATAATCGGTGAGTCAGCAGCAACAGGTGAGTTAAACAAACATAAAGTTTTTCCTTTGTGATCTCGAAAAAGCCCCCCAGCACCTGAGGAGGAAGCATTCCAGGAACCATCTATATTTACCTTAATCCAACCCAGAACAGGGGGAGTCCAGTTTACAAGAACTGGTTTAGTAGCAGATGTAGTGTTATGGCTTAAAAGTAATTTAGCATGATTAAAGTAAGCCATGATTTGAGAATAAATGGAGGCCGTGGAAGGATGATTATCAGTATGTTTCCAACTGTTCCTAGCATTCCAAATGAACCATAAAATGACCATAGGAAAGCCCCATAGCTGTTTTCCATTATTAGATATATCCTGCCACTTCTTTAAATAATTGGCTATAGTATGGCATTGAGGCCATGTAATTTTAAATGTATTGCTCAAATTAACCCAAATCTCTCTAGTATATGCACAAGTAAAGAAAATATGAGAGTGAGTTTCCTCAGCCCGTCTGCAGAACAGGCAAATTGATGCAATTCTAAGACCTTTAAGCTTTAGAATGTCATCAAGGGGCAGTAATGAAGAAAAAAACCTCCAGTTGAAGAAAGCCATAGAAGGAGAGAACAAAGGTTTCCAGCAAATGTTGCCCCAATTCCAATTATTGTGGTGATTAAATGAGTCATACAGGTGTTTACTAACAGAAATACCTGTAGCTTTCTTCCAGATTGGTCTATCTTTTTTATTACTTTGAATAGGAATTTGATTAATAGCCAAAGTAAAATCATTGCCAACAGTAGCCCTCAGCTTCCCCAAATCCCAAGTGCCATTATTCCAGTAATCAGAAACAGTGAGATGAACATCATCCTCAGAGGAGGGGGTGGAGATCTGAGGCAGACCCCAGTCATCATGCTAGAACGAAATTTTACCTTCCCCCAACTCCCAAAGAATGTGGTTTTTAGCTTTGTCCCTAGCTTTTACCATAGCTTTCCAAATTTTTGAGTCACCAGTTTTGCTACTAATGAGGGCAGGGTGAGTATGTGCACAATATTTAGAAAGCATGTAATTGGCCCAAACAGACTCCCCCATCCTAAATTTTAACCAGAGTTTGCACATATTTACCTCCACTATATGAGAGAGGGCCCTGAAACCCAGCCCCCCAGATTTTTTAGGCTTACAAAGATTTTTCCAGGAACGCCAATGTTTCCTGGATCCCCCACCTTCCCAAAGAAATTTGTTAAAAAGCTTTTCAAGATAATTAAGAGAGCTCTTTTTAGCATTAAACACTTGGAGAGCATATAAAGGGATGCTATGTAAAACACTTTGTAATAGTGTTAATCTACCCCCATTAGAAAGGAAGCTATTTTTCCAATCTTTAATTTTATGTTGTATCTTATCAATTATATCATCCATTTGAATCTGTTTGCATACGCACTCTAATAAGATTGACCCCTAAATACTTCAGAGGTAAAGAAGCAATCTTAAAACCCGTTACATAATTGGCCCAGTGTTTCATGGAAGGCTGTGTATGACTATTAAAAAACAGTTGGCATTTATCTCTATTGAAGGAGAGCCCAGAAATATTCTCAAAAGAATGAAGAATCTTCATAGTTTGTTTAATAGCAAGTTTTGAGGCATTTGAAAAAATTATAATATCATCAGCAAAAGCTAAATGTGAAACCTGAACATGAGCTTTATTGTGATAATTCAAGTGGGGATGATGAAAAAAAAAGTGATTCAGCATTCTAGAAAGGTAATCAAAGACAAGAATAAAATTAATAGGGGATAAGGGATCACCCTGCTTGATACCCCTGTTTGCACTGAAGAAGCCATAGGAAGAGCCGTTGGTCATCACACTATAATGATTATTAGCTAACCATCTCATGATAAGATTACAGAATTTATGCTCAAAGCCTCTGGCAAGTATAACGTTACGGATAAACTCCCAATTGATGGTGTCAAAGGCTTTTTTAATATCAAGTTTGATAATGAGGTTACCTCCTCTGCATTTGGTGTCCAAATCCTCTAGAATTTCTTGAGCAAGAAGAATGTTATCCGTTATTTCTCTACCTTTGATGAAAGCAGATTGCTGCTGAGAAATAAGGGAGTTGAGGTGAGGTTGTAAACGAGCCACTATGATTTTACTGATTATTTTAGAGATGGTAGAGGTTAGTGAAATAGGTCTAAAGTTGTTCCAGTGAGACTTATCTTTTCCTTTAGGTATGAGCACTAGAGATGCAGCTGTAAAATATTTGCAAATATCATCACCTCTAAAAAAACTTTGTATTGCCAAAATGACCTCTGTTTTAATGATGTCCCAACGAGTGAGGTAAAAGCGGATGTGAAACCATCGGGTCCCGTAGCTTTATTAGGATTGATATCATTGAGAGCTTGGAGAATTTCCCCTTCGGATGGTATATCGAAAGTTGCAAAGAGGCCACCATATGCTTTTCAGATGCAAAAAGGGTAGGATTGAGAGGGTGTACCTGCAAGTCACTAGAGAACAAATGAGAAAAATAATGAGCTGCATTTAAGCCAATTGCCTCAGCATCATTTAGAATGTCCCCTTCATCAGTAATGATTTTAATAATGGAATTGGAATTTATCCTGTTTTTAATAGAAGCATGGAAATATTTAGTATTCCTATCACCATTAATAAAATGGACATCATGGGCTTTTTGCTTTAACAGATCCTCTTCCAATGCAATATCAGCTAGTAGCTTGAAGTGAGCTTGAGAGAGCTCGTGATAGCTATCCGAAGTGAGAACCTCTTGAGCTTCTAACACATTAACCAGATTAAGTGAGGATTGGACCCTAGAATATATATTGCCAAAGACCTCCTTGTTCCATTTTCTTAGACCAGCAGCCACCTTTTTGTGAAGCTGCCAAAGGATAAACCAGGGAGACCCACATTTAACCGGCTTCCATAAATCTTTAATCAGAGTTAAAAAGGTAGAGTGAGTAGTCCAGATGTTTAAGAATTTAAATCTAGAAATGCTAGGTTTCTTGTGAAAGGCTAAAGTAAGAAGAAGTGGGTTATGATCAGAGGATGCATGACTTAGATGTTGAACCCTAGCCGTGTGATAGTAGTTGAGGAAATTTGTATTACCAAAAAATCTGTCTAACCGCTGGAAGAGAAAACTACGTCTCCAAGTAAACTGAGGACCAGTGTATCCTAAATCAAACAAACCAGCCTGAGAGATTTTATCATTAAATTTTTGGATGAGAACCAAGTCAGGACGGGAGCCACCTTTCCTTTCAGCAGGAGACATGATTGTGTTGAAATCTCCACCAACACACCAATTGTCCCGAATGGTTGATCCCATGATGACTAATTTGTTCCAGAGAAGGTATTTATCATGCAACAGAGAACTTGCGTACACGAAGGTGATCCAACCAGTAAAGATGTCAGCAGTATAGTGGACAAGAATATATTGGTTATCATCTTCAATGATTTGTAACTGTATGTGTTTTTTCCAGAACACCCATATCTTGTTATTACTGTTACAGTAATGATGAAAATGAGGAAAAGCAGAGAAAAAAATTTCCATATGACTAGAAACCAAAGGTTCCAGAAAAGAGAAAAGATTCAGATGATGGATCCTAACTAGATGTTTCAGTCTCTTAAGGGAGGAGGGATCCGCCACTCCCCTAATATTCAAGACCAGTATATTAAACATGCTGCCTTCCACCCCTTCTAGTAGATCTAGTAGAAGGGGGTAGGAGTTCACCTTCAGATAAAGTGGATTCAAATGTATCACCAATGGGATTTAGGATGTTTGCATATTTCTTACCCTTCTTCCTAGTTGATTTTTGAATTTGCCATTCATTTTCCAAATCGGAAGTTGCCTCTTGGACAGGAAAGGTCTCAGTTTCAGCATTGTTACTCTCAGGGAGGTTGAGGGTTTGTTCAAGATCTTCAGTTACTTCAGTATTGGGGTTTTTCAATAAAGGTTCCTCAGCTGCAAAAGTGTTGGGAAAAGGGGCAACAGCCCCCCCTGGTGTCAAGGGGTCAAAGGAAGAAGAAGGGGCAGTGGGTTGGGGGTGGGCTGAAATAATTTGTGTTGTAATCTCTAGTGGAGTTTCATCAATAGGGGTTGTGTGGTTAACATTTTCTTCAGTTTGGGTAGCAGGAATTCCATCACAGTACTGGAGAGGTAATAAAATTTGTAAGTTTTGATCATCATCCACAGTAAGGGATTGCCCGTTTGAAGAACCTTGATGAGAGTGAGTATCCTTCTCACAAAGTTGAGTGGGATCAGGTGTAGAGAGATGACCCGTAACTGGGTCAACCTGCAAATGCTCATTAATACAGTGTGTAAGGGGAGGCCTTTCAGGAAGTACTGGTACTTCTAATGTTGAGGGAACATACTTTGGCACCTGATTAATAGGTGGATTGTCCGTTGAAGGGGGTTTAGTCAACCTTGGGGGTTTAAGATGAGGATGTAGTCTATAGCATATTGAAACAGAGTGACCAAACATGGAGCAATGAGCACAGTATGGAGGGTGAGGCCCCATAATGACTTTTTGCCAATAACCTTTGTGGGAAGAACCTATCCAAACCTCATCAGGGTAAGGCTGTGTAATGTCTCGTTCTACCAGGAAACAGGCATCAGCCGGTTTCAACCGTTCATGAGTTGGGTTATCAACACGTAACGGCTGTCCATAACCTTTGGCTAAGGAGTAAAGGATTTCATGATTGAAGAGGTGATATTTATAATCAGGGAATTTGATCCAGACCGGAATAATCGGGGATTCGGCTTTGGGGTCGAAATCGACACTCCATTTGAGGATCTTCATGTATCTATTGTCTATTTTCAGCACCTTTCGAGCGAAAATGTTAGTATAATCAACATCATTAGATAAATCAATGAGAATGTGTCTACCGTCTAGAGAACCAATTTTCCGAGTTCCGGTGAGTTTAAGCGAGTCGAAATCCTTACGAATAATATCCGACTTCGGATGGCCGTAGAGAAATTTCCCAATCAGAGCAAAACGGCAAGCTGAAGCCAAAATATTCGTCTCCTCCTCCGATAAGTAAAGGGCCGGTTTACCATTCTTTCTACCAAGCTTTTTTATGAAACTGTACTCACCACCACCATTTTCCCAAGCTTTGTGAAAAGCCTGCGGAAAATAGCAGGAGTGCTTCTTATTCCCTGACGGAGAGCATCCATTTACCGCCTCAGCATAGGATCTCTCCATCATCCGACGATGGAAGAAAGATCTCAGCTAGAAGAGACGAAAACGCCATTCGCAGTCGGGAGAGAAACCCTAGCCGCCGAGAGAGACATGGAGAAATTCACATATATATATATATATATATATATATATATATATATATATATATATATATATATATATATGCACACACACACACACACACACACACATACATATATCTATACATATATATAGACATATAAACTTATATAATATACATATATACATATATATAGCATATAGATGTATATGATGTGTGTGTGTGTGTGTGTGTGTGTGTGTGTGTGTGTGTGTGTGTGTGTGTGTGTGTGTGTGTGTGTACATATCTGTATCTATACGTATGTGTGTGTGTGTGTGCGCGTGTGTGTGTGTGAGTGCGTGTGTGTGTGCGTGCGTGTGTGTGCGCGCCGCAAGCCGTGACATGTTGGTTGGTGGGGTTCTCTATAAGTCCCCTCAGGTCACGAATTCGATCCCCCGTGATGCGGGGTTCTCGAATATATATGCATATGACGTCAGGCCTCCATCATAGGGTTGTAGCGCATAAGGAATCGGTTTTTAGGCCTCTGCCAAATACCGATTCTTTTAATATATATATATATATATATATATATATATATATATATATATATATATATATATATATAACATATCTATTTACATATATAACACCTGGAGTTTGATATTTATTATTTGTTATTAAAAACTTATGCGAGAAATATTTTAATTAACTTATAAGAACCTAATGCGGTGTCAAATATTTGAGTGACATTGCATACAAATATGAATGTTATAGTGCTTGATATATAAAAATAGAAGTATTGTGTGGTATGCATGGACAATTTAACCACATACCATATATAGAATGTAACAAGGGTAGGTTTTTCCTTTACATATTGATTAATTTTATTTTGAAAAAAGTGCACACAATATTCTCTTCAAAACATAAGAAAATAAGTAATCATTTCATAAGTATTAATTTGTATTTTGCACTAATAAAAGATAATTTTACTAGAAGATTGTTAGTCGTGCTTGGAGATTAATTCTATTTGTTTTCCCATTAGATGAAAAAAATACTTATTAATTAATTAAATTTATGCCAAGACTAGTTTCAGACTTCTTGGGTAAATAATTGAACTTGTTGATTTGTAATATTTTTTGAAGGGAAATAAGAATCATACAATATAAAAAGTGGACAATGTTTAACATAAATAACTTTAAATTCTTTTTGTAAGTTTTGAGTGTTTCATAGTACTAAAAAAAACTAATTAAATGACTGTTATCAATAGAATGTTCTTTATCTAGTACCACTTGAGAGAACATATAAAACTTATCCATAAAATAACATAAAATAAAAAGTTGAGTAAAATAAAATAGATAAAAACCTTGAATTCTAAAAATCTCTATGCATGATCCAGGCTGAATGATGGATTTTGATGACTCAATCAATAATCTTTATGCAAATATTTTGTTGAAAGGCAAATATATAATTTCTTCTTTACAGTGGCACTTTTCACTAGAATGTGTGGAAATGAAATAATTCAGAAATGACAACATATCAAACATAAGTTTTTGATGCAAAATTTACCCTTCAAATGACTTAAAATATGAACTAAAAAAATATCAACATTAATCACGTAAACATCTATACACTCTAATGTTTTTGTTATTATAATCAAAACTATAACCCATCTTGACTATTCTGACTACAACAAAAATCTATATTTATGTCAAAATGAATTTAAATGAGTCCGTCTACATAATTTTGTGTTTGTAAGGGCCACTTCTCTTTCATTCTCCAATTTAGTAACAAAAATTTATGAGTTCTACTTAAATTGAGTGATTACCACAAACTAGAAAAAACATAGGATGCCATGTAATCATAAGAGATTACCATGGGATGGAGAGAGAAATAGGATCCACAAATTTTGTTGACTATAAAAATTATCCTCTATTCTCCAATTATGATTAGTGAGATTTTCAAAGGCGAATAAGTTATTAATTTAGGTTTGCTTCCATAGATAATATCAAAATAGTTCTAAATAAACCAAAAAGTTGCCTTTGATAGAAATGTGATTATCATATGGATCTATCATTTAGGAAAACATCAAACTTCCTAAAATAATGATCAGAAGCTTAAACTCTTTATTTATTTCTCCTTCATAACAATAGTTTTGTGTTTGGAAGAAAAGTAGAGTTACAATGAAGCTTGGTGATATTTCTCAAAACAAATATTAAAAAAAAAATGATTAATTGCCAGAAGGAAATAAACATAAAAAAAATGCAAAATACTAAAAAAAAATTTATTTTTTTACTTAACCTCCAAACATTCAAAGATTGCAAATATAGCTATAATATTTTTTTTTTAAAAAAAATAAATAAAATGAAAATTTTATTAGAGTAAAAAATTGATAAAATTAATATCTACCTCATAAACCATTGCAGATAGCGCTTTAGCAAGAAGTCCCCATAAATACAATACTTCACCACTAGATTGAAACTCACTTCTTCCCAAAAATGATAAGATCATACTCCCTTCGGCAATAAGCTCCTTAGAACGGGATTTGAGGAAATCTGAGAAGTCTGTTTTAAATTGTTCTAAATACAAATGCGACACGATAGAAGAGCTTTCATTATTGATATATATGGCTGTCCTATTCAAGTGGTCAAAGACTTCATCCTTTAGCCCTTTAGGTACCTATCATATGCTTATGTTAATTTAGAGAAAAAAAATGTATCTATCGCAAATCACATGCATAAAATTTTGATGTATAATATAAAAGATTACATAAGAATGTCTTAGAAGGTAAATCTTTATATGTTTGCTCGTAATTTTTGGCTAGTTTGTTACATGCTTTCGAAAAATAACATATTTTAAACAATCTTATCGGTTACCAAAATATCATTCTTATTTCTGAATACTGCAGATCCAAAAATCCAATTTAGCTTTTTAAACCAAGTTTAGCTAGACATATAAACAACTTTATGTATCCTATAGATGTCTGCATACCAATTTAAAATATATTGTACTTGTCATTTATTATTTGTTTATGGCTTCTCCACTGAACTGAAAACTTACATTAGCCAAAGCAAATCCAATCCATATTTGACTAACCTGAGATAGCCACATGAGGCTTTATGAAGAGTGGAAAAGTTGCACACTTTTTGTAGGAAATAACCTTCTATAAAACGAACCAGGGGATCCAAAAACATAGAATGGTTCATATCTATCCCCTTTCTCTTCTCTAATTTTCTTCTGATATTGCACCGATAATTGGAACATAGTGTTGAAGTCATTGTCAGGAAGATCACAAAGAAAAATTGGATCTCAGGCTTTTGCTGGCTCGAGTGAGAGCAATTCTCATCCACCGCATTGATGATCTGAGAGAGCACAAGTAATGTGTTGGGACCAGAGGAGCATCCTAAGTCAGCCGCAACAAGCTTTTCTGGGAGAGTTTTACATATTTCTCTTACGGCTTCTTCCACTAATGGTTTTTTCATAATCACTGCCTTCTCCTATATATCAATCATTAAAAAGTATGAAACTTTAAACGCTCGTAATAGAATTATTATAACTATAAGAAATTTAGTTTATTAAATATGGTAGCAGATAAATCAAAGGGCATATAAACTTGAAGCCTGGAGTTTTTAGCATAGCTCTTCTCTCCGCTACCTCCCATCATTGCAAGGCCCTGCTCAACAATCATGGTTATAATCTGCTCTAGATAGATCTCGCCTGCAAAATCTGCATGGTTATGATTGAAACAGTGTAAAGTTATCAATCTAATGTTAGAAAATAATTCATATTTTGCTGTATATTATTTTTATAGAATGAGTTCACCGAATTCAGTGGAGATTAAGAAAAAAAGGTGTTCCTGTCAAAATTTAAGCATGCCTCTAATTTAAGTTCTGGAGGTCATGAAAGAAACATAAAATTAATATTGATTAATGCCAGCAAACTAAATGATAGCAGAAATCTTCTCTTAACCAACTTTTAAAGCAGAAATTACTTGTTACAGATCTAGATAGATTGCTTAGAAATCCAACATGTAGGATGATGAAGTTACTTGTTGCATGACAAATAATTTAAAAAAAATTATTTTTGACAGTACTAATTTATTTTTTAAAAATAATGTTAGAAATACTAAAAAATACATAAAAATATTTAAAATCGTTGCTAACTGCCTTTACAGCTACAGCGATTTAAAATCACATGCAATGAAAATAAGAGACTAAATATGATTTTTTTTTTTTTTAATGGAATAATTCTCGTTATACCTGCCTTATAAAGCGAAGCTAATGAAGTCCCAAAAAAAAGAGAGGAATAGAAAACTATACCTGCTGTAGCTTACAGTTCCCTTCGTCAACACCAAATTTATGGCATATATATAGGCTGATGGTTTAAAAATATAATTTAATTTAATTAATTTAAAATTTTGAACATATTTAAGTAATAAAAAAATTTTGAAGATTCTTATAGCTCGAAATATAAAATGACCAACTTTGGACGGCAGTCTTTGTTTATTATTAATTCAATGGGGCCACTGTGTTATTTATTCTTTTAAAAATAATGACATTCTTTTTGTACTAATTCTATTTTAATGTATCAATATTCTTATAATTTTGCAATGCGTATTAAAAATCTCATCTGTTAATTTATATAATCAGATTTAACGTAAAATAAGTTAAGCTTAATAAAAACTTGATAAACTTAAAAATAAAAAAGTTTTAAATAAATTTGCCAAATATTTATAATTCGTAAACATAATTAAAAAATCAATAAATTTAAACAATATAACTCCAATATTTATAATTTGTAAACTTGATTTCAACTAGGCATAATTTCTTTTTTTTTTCTAGAGTTCTTCAGTTAAAAATCGAGGTGTCTCCTCCTGCTTCTCTTAGATTATCTAATTGGTGAATTGAATTTCCATTTAACGCTAAGACGCTAAATAATTACTTTCATTTTCAAATATACATAAAAAATATTTTAATTATTATTTCTTACCAATTCTATTTTACTATATCAATATTTTTATAGTCTATTAAACATAAAGAAACCTATTACAATACTATACATAAGAATCTGACGAAAATATTTTAAAAATCACTCATGTTTATTTAAATTATTCGAACAAAAACAATTCATAAATAATTAGTAAGCATAGAATCAATATTTGATTATTCAAATTCAATTACGGCTTCATTAAAATCTTAATTTTTTAGAAAAAAATTAATAGATAACTTCGAACAAAAATTTTAAATTGTGATCAGTTTAGATACATTCTGCGTGTAGTCATTGCATTCACACAACACGCCATGTGAGCGTCGCTTGTGTAGACAGATCCCCATTCGTCTCCATTTGGAAGTAATAGGGATGACGACAGATTCGAGTTGTACCGGACCTATAATTTGTAAGTTTATTTGTACTTCTATGTTGGCGCTTGCATGTGCCCATGCAATTGGAATTGACAGCGCTGTTACCGGAGATGTTGAGGATGTAAGATCTCATCAAAGTTTGAATCGCGTATTTTATCCTTTGAACTCATCTCTTCCCAATAAAAAAGAACAGAAAAGTTCCATCTCAATAAATAGAAAAATTGTTTCATACACAGAACATATGTGATGCTGTATGCAACAATCAATTAAATAATACAATATAGGACACATCGGGCTCATCTCATAAATGGATCCGCAGAAATTATTAGAGGGTTATTGAAGGTTAAACCGCGAAGGTTATTGGCGGATTATTGCGGGATTTTTACAGATTATTGCGAGTTATTGCGGGGTTGTTACGGGAGTTATTGGAGTTATTGCGGAAGTTATTGAAATATAACCGCAGAGGTTATTCAAGATTTATTGTCGGGTTATTGCGAGGTTATTGGAGGCCCAATAAAACCGAAATAACCCGACAATAATCACTGAATAACCTCAGTGGTTTCCACTCCAATAAAACCGCGGAAGTTTTGGGAGGTTATTTCCGGGTTATTACGGGTTATTGGAGTTAATACCTCAATAAAACCGAAATAACCCTCCAATAACCTTCGCAGATCCATTATGAAGTGGGCCCAATGTAGGCAATTTTTAATTGACTGCCGCATGCAGCGCTGTGTACGTTCTTCGTATGGAATAATTTCTCCAATAAATGAGCCTTAAAAAAGTTCTACCAAAACGCATATTAATAATTAAAAAAAAAACTTTAATTTTATCATTCATATTTGAGATCAGAGTAGGGAGGATTTAAATTTTATTTTATCACATTGAAAGCTATTTAAATAAGCATGCCATATAATTTCTTGTCCTAATATGTTGAAAACGTTATGTATAATCTTGTTAGTATCATACTATTAAAAAAAATTTTATTGGTATGCGATAAAAGTTGCTAAAATACATTTAATAAAATTCATTTGATTGTATAATCTTGTTACTATCATAGCATAATTTCATTTGATAGTTTTTTTTTTTTATTATTTTTCAAATTGAATTTGCATATAATATCTGCTGCAGTAACTTTTAGGTATGCGATAAAAGTTAAGTTCATTCGATGGATAAATATGGTAATTTTTTTCTTTATTTAAGATAATACTTATTTTTATTACATAATTCATTCCATGACATTAATTGTTATTCTAATTTTATATGTTTAGTTATCTTAGGTCGTTGCCATATAGGGTCCCGTATTGTTTGTCGGCTCATACGATTACGGGGAGACTTGAGAGGAAAAAGAAAAAGATGATAGAGATGATGATCCAGATCATGAATCAAACATCCATGAATATTGATGAAGATGCTCCATAGCCATTTAAATGTAGGAAAGCACATCTATTTATATGCCCAATAGATTATTATCCACCATTGTCAGACCACATAGTGAGAGATAAAAATATTAAATCATAGACCATGCAGTGCCAAGTATGTTCGTGATACCACAATGAAAAGATGCTGACATGGGTCTAAGTCGGCTCATAAATGGGCATATGTATGCCCTTTAAGGATAGCCCTCTCTTGGTTGGTTAGTTGATCTCGGATGATTCTTCTTGAGAGACACTGCAGGAGTTGATAGAACTATCCTCCGATATTTTTGTCGGACATTTCAGACACAACTATTCGCGTTGAATTTGTGGCTCATAAGCAATAAAAAAATTTATAATATTTACATCGGAATTAGCATCTGATTTGCCTTGAACAATTCATTGGTATAAGTGTTCCAAAAACGACAAAGCTCTTTTAGATTTTGGGTTAACTTTGTGTCAAAAGATATATCGTAAATACTTTACTTTTTAGGGCCGAAAATAGTTGGTGCAAATTTAACGCAAATCACCTAATTTTATTATCCCGCTGGTGCAACTTTTTTAATTTGCCAATATTTATGAACTCAGATTTAGATATATATATGGATTTAGTTTTATAAAGAGTCACACAATTAAATGCAAGTATACATATCACTTAAGTAATACAGGACTCTAGTGGAGTCCTGGATATCGACCCTACAGGGAGGCTTTAATTTTATGGCGTAGCACAGAAATCACTTATCGAATCACAGCACAATTGCAAGTAAGTTTAATTCTTAAAATAAAGACAACAATTTTAATTACTATTTCTACCAAAGTGAAGTTAAACTAACACAAGATTAAATTTATAACAAAGTTCTGTTGCAAAAAATAATCCTCCTCCTTTCCAATCTTAATGTGATGCTTATTGTGACATAGATCAGTGATGCAAATGTATTGTACCAAATAGGGGCATTCCTATTCTTTACTCATATTTTATCGTAGAAAGAACATTGGCTAATCCTAAGTTTAGTCCCCAAATTCGTGGTTAGGCTTGGAGGATACTGGCTCTCACTCCAGAGCTCCCACTTCCCTTCACCTGAAGGCTAACTCTAGCTTCAGTCTCCAAACATTAGGACCAAATTGAGGATTTCAGCCTATCACTCTGAAATCTCCAATTCTACGCCCATCAAAGTATATTTCCCTATTTATTTGCACTTAATCCCCATTAACTACGTTTCTCATTCATGGACATGGAATGTGACCTTCACTTTTGTTGTGGAACTCATAATCCTTTCGAAAATATGTTTTCAAATAAGTTTTAGCAATTCAATTGGCCAGATCAAAAGGTAAATGAAGTTCGAAGTGAAAATGTCATCACAAATTCTCCATAATAAATCGGCACATCATTTCCATATCACAACATCAACACATCACATGAAAGGAGAAAGACAAAGAAATATACTCAAGACTCATGAGGAAAAGATGACAAAACATGAATTATATATATAAAAACATCTTCATACAAACAGAGTAAAGTAAAGACAACTTATCTCAAACTCTTCCGCAAGCGGATCTCAATGAATTCCTTTAAATGTACTTCTTTCTTCACAATAACACACAATTCAATCTTTAGATAAGCAAGGAAGAAGAAATCTCTCACTTTCCCTCTCCTCTCACACTCCTTAGAAGAGAAAACACAAAACCAAGATTTCCTTAACAAAATAGAAAGACACACTCTCTAAACTCTAAACTCTTCTCTTAACTTCTCCCCCATCTCTAAACATGGCTCCAAAAGTGTTTAAATTCGACCAAAACAGAATTCCCAAGAGTTTCCTAAAGAAACCCTTAAAAAAACTAGCCAAATACATTGAATCTAGTTTAAAATCGGGATAGGGCGCGATCTGGAGATGGATAGGACGTCGTTCGGCGCATTATTTCGCCAATACTGTCTCAACTCTCTATAAAATAGCGCAGTCTGGCGTTGGTGACAACGCCGTTCAGCGCTAGTTCTATAAAATGCACTTTTGTACCTTTTTACTCCAAATTTGCTCATTTTCGCTTTCTTTTGCTCCAAAGGCCTAAAATCATTGTACCTGCATGAAATAATGAAAAATACATTTCTTTAAAGTGCAATATCATCAAAAATAGGTATGAAATGAATAGTAAAAAGCTATCAAATTTTTTAGTGGATCAAAATCCCCCAAACTTAACTAGTACTTGTCTTTAAATAATTTAAGTTAATACAAAAAATAATGATCCACTGCAATGAACTTTCTTTCTAGAATACCATAATTTTGATTTAGATAAGTACAAAAGTAAGGTTTTCAGAAAGATCTTTGAATAATTCAAGTAAATTTTTCAGGTGTAAGACTATCTAGTAGTCAAGTATAAGAGTTCTAGCCTTCTATTCCATTCAAAAATGACTGTAGATTGTCCTATTAAGGCACTTAAAAGAATTATATGAAAAGAAGTTTATGAGAGCACACTAGTAAGGATGCTAATCCACACATATAAGTTCAAGAAAGTAATTAAGTTTTTCCCTTTAGGTAGGTCCAAGTTAAGCTAATTTATGATTAAGCATCTCCTCAAGCTTCTCCTCACTTTTCTTTCTTTCACTTTCTTTTGCTTTTCTTTTCTTTTCTTTTCTTTCTTTTCTTTTCTTTTCTTTTCTTTCAAAGTGAGGATTACTGTATCTGGATAGCCTTTAATGATTTGAACTTCACCCTTCTCACCCTAAATTTGAAACTTACCACATTCCTTTACCTTATAGGCATTTCTTTAGCTTATTAATGATTCATCATAGAGTTTCAATCCTTTCCTATCACATAAAATTTTAAGATTCTTAATATTTCAAACATACAGGTTTTCTTACTTTGAATAGTTGACTATAGTCTTATTCTCTTATACCAAATATCTTAGCTAATAAAATTACTTTTCATTACTAAATACTTTCATTCAACTTTACATAATACTTAAATAAAATCAAAATACAGTTATCTAAAATTGAGTTCTATTACAGGAAATCATGTTAATAATTTTGAAAATACTTTTAAATGAGAACAATTAATAGTGGATTCTTTCCCTCTCACAAAATTATATTTTTGAATATCAATACAATTAACATGGGAAGACAGAAGAGATACAAACATATAAATCATACCTCAATATATTGGGCTTTTAATACCTTTGAGTTTAAGTAGGTTTTCTTCATAAAGTAGAACAGTATGCCTGAAGTAATTAAGAGCATTTTTATACACAAATATGGGTTAGAAATTCATAACAGAAGAAGTTTAAAAACATGAAACATAAACTATGCACACAACATTAACATCCAACTGTCACTATCACAGGCTAGATTAAAAAACCAAACACATGAAAACTCTACTATAACATCACATACATCAAAATTCAACAGAGAGTCTGCTACAAGTACAACTACATCACAAAATTATTAGAACAATTTAAAACAGACTTCTCAATTATTACTATAACATCACATTACATCACTAAATTCAACAAATTGTTGTGGAATGTATAAGTGTTTAAAGATGGAATAAGTTGTGAAGATTTAATTCCAAGAACTTAATTTACTTCTTAATTTGGCCAGTTAAGATGTTAAATTTGTTGTGAGATTATGTAAGATCCAATGCGGTATTATCTCAAACAATAATTGGTAAAAATCACATGCAATTATATGGATGAGAATTCTAGTCCATATAATTGAATGAAAATATATTAGGAGATATGTTTTTAATAGGGAGTAAAATTAGAGGTCTTTAGAGTGAAAGGCTAAAGCCCCCTAATTTGATTTGATATTTTAAATTTTGTTATGAGAAGTTAGCCCCCAGGTGGAGGGAATCGAGGGAACTCTAGAGTGAGAGCTGGTATCTTTCCAACCTAACCATGTTCAAAATTTTAAAATTTCAAATTAACCAATGTTCTTTATAGAACCATGTAAGGGTAAAGAATAAATTTGCTCCTATTTATCACAACACATTTAAATACTTCCACAACAATTCTTTCATAATTATTACTGTTTTATAAGAGAAAGAGAAAGATATTTTATTTCCTAGTGTTTTATATCGTGTTTTAAAGTTCTGATAATTTTCATTTCCTGCTTAGCTTTATATAAAAAATACCAAAAATAATTTTCAAACTTTACAAATCAAAACATAATTTCAAAAGTAATTTAAAAAGTAAAAATATAATTTTCTTATTTTAGAAAATTTTTACATTTCTCTATGGGTTCGATATCTCGGGACTTAATCAGAAAGTCCTATATTACTTGATAAACAATACGTATGTTTGTGTACTATCACATGTTATAAAACCATAATTTTCATATTTAAATCGTTAGCAAAAGTATATTCATCGGGGATCAATGCCCTAAATCCTATTTCGCAATTTTGAGAGGTTGAGGGTGATGGGAGGTGTTAAAAATGTCAATTTTGTGGTTTTTAACTGCAGAAAATCAATTTTCGCGAACCAGCGCTTAAGTGCGAGGCATCAGTGCTTAGCCGCAAAATCTGGCACTTAAGTGCTTAAGTTTTGGCGCTTAGGCGCAAGTACCCTGATTTTCACAATTAATTTAAAAATGTACTAAACCCCTTGGTTAATCACCTTAAGTCACTTCAAATAATCATTTCTCCCCTCATAAATTTTCTAATTCTCCAAAGAAAGTTAAATTTCCATCAATTCCAAACAAATTTCACACAAACACAAACTTTCATTTAATTAAAACAACTACACTTAATACAAACTAAAAATTTCTATCCAAACATTTTAGATGAAATTTCCCAATACACAATGATTCAAATACATAAAAACAAAGATAAATTTACATCATTAAGATGTAACAAGATAACATTAAAGTTCAATAAAACACAAACATATAACACTAAACACAAAACACTTAACACATAAAAACTACAGCAATAGACTATACTCAAATTAATTCTAATCTCCATTAGGTGGAATATATCCAGAACCACCATTAGTTCCATTTGAACCATCTAGAATATAAATCGGATAAAGCGGGCGATGGTTGAAAACTCTCACATCTTCTTCTTCTAACCATTTATTTTTTAGAAACATCACCTTATCCGCTTCTTCCGCATAACTTGTATAACTGAATTGCATTTTAAGTTGCCATCCCATATGAGCTAAATGAGCATTAGTTTCTTTTACCTTTGCTTCAATTGGCTCCATGTTAGCTTCAGTCTTCGCAATCCTTTCTGCAATACCTTGAATATTAACTGCTAGGAATCCGCTGAATAACTCTTGCGCACTTTCACTAATAAATTTCTTCTTGTTGGCTTCCTCCTTCTTCTTGATTTCACTCTCCCAAGAAGACATTTTTGCACTAAAAACACTCTTCTTAAGACTCAGGAATGAAAAGAGAGACTGAGGCAAGTGTTTCTCTTAATTTAGGGCCTTTTTATAGACCTGAGAAGTACTAAAACCGACCCTAAACGTTTTAAAACTCCAAAATAACTTCTAAAACCACTTCCCCAATATTTTGGCTTCTAAATATTATTTATCACGTTTTTCATAACTGCGGCGCTTAAGCGCCAACCAGGCGGCGCTTAGCCTCCAGTGCACATTTTTGCATAGGTCTGCCAAATGTCCAAATTTTTCATTTTGACTCTTTTAAGTCATTGTTGACCTCATTTTTGATGAGGTCTTCTCTTCCCTCTTTAGTGTTTAGGATATAGCCTTAGGCTTTTCCTTTGACTATCTTAGAGGACTAGAATTGGGACCCATCCCTTAGAAATTCAAACCACTTCTTGTTCCCTGCAAACCCCACAAGCTTCGATTGCAGACCCCTAATCACCTAGAGGGTCGAGATCAAATGTGGAGGTTTAAAGGATGAGTTCCCTATAGAACTCTTTGCGCCTTAGGACTACCCCGCGTGGCCCTGGTCCGGTGAGGGTTGACTTACACACTCACTACACTCACACTCTACACTCTCACACACACAATCCAAATCCTAAAACCACACCTATACCCAACTTGACTCCCTGACTCATGTAGGTAATTCATATGGATAGACCTTAACCCCTAAGCCCCTGGTTAGGAGGGTTAGGAACAACATAGTGAATGCCTCCAATGAGTCCTCTCATGGCTCATATGGGCTTAATATGGCTTCATGGCTCAATCAAAGTGATTCCATTTCACTCACATTTGATCAATCTTCATTCTTCCAAAATTTCAATTTTTGACCCTCGGGGCCCAGACCCACCAAACCTACCAAAAGCCCTTGAAATTGCCCAAATTTTCCAAAATCTCCAAATTGCCCAAAATTCCTCAAAAACAATCCCAAACATTGCTACATCACTCAAATTGATCATCCATAGCCAACTATACCAAAATTTCCAAGAATACACTCCAAATACACTAAAAATACACTTTTGGCCAAACTTTTATAAATTCCAAAAATTCCCAGAAAATTCCAGCAAATCCCAAATATTCCTAATTTCATTTTGTTCAACTAGACCATGGGCCAATTTTGCCAATTTACCCCACTTTTACCAAAACCCCCAATTTAGCCCATTTTAAACCCAAATGAACCCAATGTCAAACCAAATCACCCCAATTGATCTCAATTTTAGTCCAATTAAATTCTAAACTTCAATTCAATATCCCCAATATCAATCTAGACTAAATTCAAGCCCAATTTGATTGACATTTGAATCCAATTTCATTTTTAAGCTTAAGGCCCAATTTTGACCCATGACCTAAACCTACCTCAAACAAACCCAATTCAATCCCAATTTGACCCAAATCTTTTCTAAAACCTTCCTAGCATCCCCACAAACAAAAAACTAACATGATTTGCCCAAAATTTGGACCCAAACCTTACTCAAATTCAACCCAAACCCAAAATTCCCTAAATGGGCCTACACCCAAACCTAACCCAAATGGGCCTACACCCAAACCTAACCCAAATGGGCCCAAATCCCAAAATCAAAACCCAACCAAAGTTGAAACCTATTTGTAACACCCCCATAAACATTTCCCAACATTAATTTTACATCAATTTCAACATTAGCCCAACTTTAACCCAAGTTAGCCCATTTTTACCTATTTTGGCCTTACCACTAAAGAGCCTAAATTAAATTCAATAAAATCCAAGATGATCCCAAAATTTTTCTAAAATCCTTATAACACATCCCCAAACTAAATACAACATTTATTTTACATAATTTTTGATAAAAAGCCCATCCTAAAATTCAAAAGCCCACTCCCTTAAGTCATTTTAAAAGCCCACCTTTACCAAATTTTTAAAAAACCCAAACCCATCCTAAAGCCCACATTACCATCCCATCTCATCCCCACTTAATTAATATCATTCCCTAAGTACTAAATCCATCACGAAAATTATACCAAAAAAGTATTATACCAAATTCCATCAAATAACCCCAACATTTCCAAAATCCTTAAAATCCTTTTTTCATGAAAGTTGGCCAAGCTTTTTCAAAGCCACATGGAGCCATGCACAACCTATTCCCAAGCCACATGAAGCCATGAGGGTTTGACATATGACCAAGCCATTAATGGAAAAAGGGGGAACCCCTTTCTTAACCCTCCCTTAAGCCATTTTAACCCTTTTTTATGCAACACCTAAACCCAAGATTTACTTAAACCAAGTTGATAGGGACTTCACCACTCCATCTCAGCTAGCCTAGCTGATTCCCCACAGCACCCAAAGCCCCTTGGAGGGTGCACCATGCCCAAAACCATGGGTTGACCCAAACCAAGCCAAAATGATCCCTCCCCCCTTCTACTTTGATTCAACACCTTTACACATGGCCAACCGCAATTGATTTCACCATTGCCAAGACCTGACCTCCCTGAGCCTGAGAGTGACCCATGCCTGCCGGCCAGCCACCACAGCCGCCGGAAAACACCATGGCCGAGACCTTGGGAGGAGCCAAAGTTTGGAATTCCCACCTGCTGAGCTGCCCCATGTCCAATGGCCATTGCAGCTGTTCCTCTCCTCACCAGAGCAGCTGATCCCAGCCTTCAGACCCCCTTGGGAAGCCCTCCAGCCAGCCCTATTTAAACACCACCTCCTCTCGGCCAAGGAAGGCACTGAAACAAACCTTAAGGAAACCCTGCCAAAATCACTCCAAACTCTCCTTCACACCTGGAGAACTTGATCCCCACTGAAATTCCCCTGCCATTTCCTCTCTGTGAGCTCAATTTCAGAGTTGAAATTCAAGCCCAAAACCAGGACACTTCACCACAGTGAGCCAATCTCCAAATTGATTGGTCCTACACCTTCACCAGACCAAGAGGAGAAGATTCCCCCCAAAAGCCCCCTCACCAGGCCAGCCATTGCTTCCAGCCTCCAAGCTTTGTGATCGGCTGTGGTCACTTTTGTACCTAGGCAATTCACCAGGCCAAGGGACTTCAGCTGGACCTTGCTTGGACCCAATCGAACGTGACACAACTCTCAGATCGAAGCCACACTTCTCTGAGCAAAGGTACGAGCTCTCTCTGCTTCCCGAGCTTCTGAACATTCTCTATTTTGATTGAGTTAATTTCATGCCACATAAACCATATGGATGTATTCGTCTCTTCAAGACGAATCCATAGAGCATAAGAATGTAGAAATCAGTTAAGTATCGAGGGCGATATTAAGCCTGGAAGATGGACGGTTCTCGGGCTAGGAGGCTTGGGGACGATGAACGGATGCCGTCCATTTGATACACGCGCGGGTGGACGGTCCAGATTGAGCCGTATGAGGAGACGGGACGATACAGCGGGCCGCTTAGCATCCCAGTTAGATGGCAGCGCCGAACCAGAAGACGCCGCATGGCCTTCGGGGAGGCTAAGGTTGACGCGGCGCCGCGTAGGATAAATAGAAAATTATGGATTTTTCTTATTTATTAAATGCCCAGAACTTCAAAAATTCATAACTTTGTGTAGAAAAATCCTAAAAATAAAATAAAAATACCCTCTTGCTCAATGAATAGAGGAGAATAATGTGGAAAAGAAATCAGGTCATTTCATCAATTATTTTATTTTTAATAATTTATTTACTCTCCGCACTATTTCAATTCTTCATGCATATACGAAATTCACCATGGCATGAGACCATAGGGCTTTTAAAGCCTCTGAACTTGGGAACATTCTCTGAATTTTCCAAGGTTAGAGGCCATCCCTATGAGAAGTTATTGATTTTTCAATTGTATGTTACTATTTTGAGTATTTTAATTCCAATAATTAGCATGTTGAGAAATAAATTCTAGGAAAATTTGGTGATGTTTCTTATGACTAGAGGAACCTAGGAAAAATACATTTTGAGTTAATTCACTTGGAATAACCTTAATTGGTCTAAACACTCAAAATTGAACTTTAATTAATTAGGGTTAACTATACATCAAATTGACTTGGAAATAATTCTCCACTGTCCTTTAGGGTCAGGAGAGTCTCACATAAAAATTTAAAACTAATTGGACTTGATTTGATCCACCAAATGGGTTGATTAAGCCCCATGAGTAAAATTAAACTTTAAAAATTCATAACTCACAAAATACTTTTCAAAAATTCACAAAAATGGTTTTGGAGCTTCTCTGATATCAGAGGAACTTAGGAAAATTAAAATTGTTATTTTCTTAAAAAGTTGATTTTTATCATTATTTTAATATTTTTATTAATTAAAAAATAATAAAAATCACCAAAATGTCACATTTTGAATTCTATTTACTTAGGAACAAACCAAATATTTTTCTTAAGTCCCTAGGATAAGATATTGAATTTTAAAGGCTTAATGTAATTTTTAATATTAAAAAATGTATTTTTCAACATTTTCACTAAAATAATTATAATAAATAAAAAAAAAATCAGAAAAATACAAAATTTGTTCTCTGAACTCCTTGAGATCAGAGAGATTTAAGAAAAATATAAAATCCATTTTTCAACTTTAATTTTATTTTAAAATTAATTAATACTCCAAAACTCAAAATAATTCTAATAAATAAAATATATTTCAAAAAATCACTAAAATTGGTCCAAATGGTCCGCTGGTCATTAAAAACATCCCATAATTTTCTTAAGGACAGAAACATTACCTTGGTCATGGTATTGAATTTTCCTTGAAAACCCCTATTTTTCATTAAAAATAGTTACATAAATAAATTTAAAAAAGAAAAATCACATTTTCTCCTCTAATGCCTTAATTGACATGTGAGTGAGGTTAAATAAAAATTTCAAGTTCATTTGAGCTTAATTTAGTGAGTTATAAAATTATTAAGCATGAAGGGCAAAATGGTAATTAAAAATTTTCAACCTTTAATTTAAATTTTAAGATTAATCAAAAAGGGGAGGGTAAAATATTTGATTTTAAACTAATTTTGGATGATTGAAACTTAAATGATTGAGGGTAGAAACCTACTGACCATTTCAAAAATAATTAAAATAAACTTTAATTAATTAATTAATTGAAATTTTGGGAAAGTGATGGAAATTGGAATTATTAAAGTAGGGATATTATTAAGAGCATATTTATTCTTTAATTTAAAAGTCCTTAAATAAACCACTTCAATAATACTTAATTCTTAATAAATTAAAAAAAATAATTCATTAAAATAATAATCCAAATTAAAATTAAACTAAAATTAAATTAAAATTAAAGTTAAATTAATTTAAATTAAATTAAAATTAATAGTAAATTAAAACTAAAATTAAAATTAAAATAAAATAAAATTAAATTAAAATTAAATTGAAGTTAAATTAAAACTAAATTAAATTAAATTAAAATCAAATCAAATTAAATTAAAATTAAATTAAATTGAATTAAAGTTAAATTGAATTAAATTAAATTAAAATCATTTAACAACAAACCTAAATGAAATCCTTAAGATTAAATCTAAAATAACTTGAACACTATTCCAAACTTAAACTAACTTTTTATAATTAAGTTAAAATTAAAATTAAATCTTTAAGTTTAAATCATCAAAATATTTAATAATTTCATTTGCCTTCTTAAAGCTCTTATTATTATAACTCTTAAATGAGGCATCAAGTGAAGTGTTACTTCATTTATAAGATATTCAAATGTCCTAGTTCACTGAGTAAGATAACAAAACTTAAACTCATGGATGATTAATTCACTTGTATAATTAAATTCTCTTGGACTTAAAACAATCCTAGAGGTATTGAAAAGATGTTTAAGACTCGTCTTAAGCACTTCCTCAATATGATAGGATGTTTATAAGAACAACCGAATTTAATTGTTCATGGGTGAAGAGAGTCATCCTTAAACCAAAACACAAGAACCTAGACGTCACAGGAGATGATTAGCTATAGGATTAGGACTTTGGTAGACAACCAAAACCTTTCCCTTAGCTTTACCTAGGTCCTTGTTGAAATATTTAAATGCCTTAACATGTGTTTTAAGTGCAGCTTGGGATGACGGGAAGACCCTCCAGGTACGCTTTTATTTTATTACAATTGCAATTTACTTACATGCACTGTACTTTACTTTTCTTGCATGATAAACAACTTTTGCATGAAAACCAAAACCTTTAGAATAGTCCCTAAACTGAAACCAAAACTAAATTAAAAGTCATTACAAGATAAAAATTACCGCCACAACATTTCAAAATATAAAACAACTCAAAATTTAATCACAAATAGAACAACAAAACTACAATTGCAACTAAATTAAAACGTCTCGTTGAATGATCGGGAATACCTCGGATGATGTAACCCACGTGTTGCTAACGGGATTTCCCACGGTCTAAATGAAAGTGTGGAACTCATTCAATTGAGTTTAGCAAATTCATCTGGACTAAGTGAATTCAATGAAAATAACGGTGCCGGGATGACGGAACCGTGAGATCTTAATCAGTTCTGTTTAAACAACTTTAAGATTTGTTTTAAGTAAAATATTAAAAAACACTTGGATTTTAAGATTTCTAAACCAAAACACTTCTCTCACCTCCTGATTTATGACTTCTAAAACTAAACCTCTGCAACAACAAGGAGCTTGGAGCACAGTAGGCAGCACAGCCATCGTCATCAGCAAAACTCGGATCTACATCAACTAAACATTCCTAGAATTAAATAACCAAGCCATAAGACTTCGAGGTAGTTTGCCTAGTGCAACATAAATCCTCAACTCTTCGTTAGGCATTTGCATGATCATGTCATGTAAATTAAGCTCTAACCGGTCTTAGGATTCCGAGGTAGTTGTTTGGTACGACATAAACCCTCACATCTTCGAGGCTATTTGTATGATTTTATCATACAAATATAAATCTTAATTAATTAAAATTGGCAGGTGATCGCTGAAAAATTTATTAAGAAATTCATACCTATTTTTGATAAAATTGCACTTTAAAGAAGGGTATTTTCTTTATTTTATTGCAGGAATGAATAATTTAGGTGATAAAAGCAAAAATCATAAAAAGGAGCGAATTTGGAGCAAAATCATGCAATTTAGGCTGAGTCGCCGACGGCGAGATCGAGCTCGCCGACGGCGAGGTTACAAGAAGAAAATTTTCAAGAATTTATAACCGTCTCGCCGACAAGCCGAGCCCGAGCCCGCCGACAGCCGAGATAGAGCGGCTCGAAGATCTTCTAGAAGCCTCGCCGACAGGCGAGGTAGTTCGTCGCCGACGGCGAGGTAGTTCAAATGGCACAGTATACATTGAACCCGGACACTTTTCGAAGAGATGCTTACACACCTCTTGGACCTTTGCTTACCTCTATATAGAGGCCGAAAATCAGTCTTTTGTGTGTTAGTTTGTGCAGTCTTTTGTGTTCTAAGTGCAATCTTTTAGTCTTTTGTGAGTTCTAAGTGTAATTTGTGTGCAGTAGTGTGTCTTTAGTGAGTCTTTTAGTAAGTTTAGTGAGTAATTAGTGAGTCGTGCTGTACTGGAAGGAAGAGTCAAAGGAACTATGAGGAGTCTTTTTGGGGATAAATCGAGGTAAGTATTTGTATTTATTGTTTTTAACTTTAAATGAAATCCATGCTTAGTTTAGTTCCCATGCATTCTGAGTAGTTTATTAGTCTTTCTCCCTCGTTTATGAAATTAAGTGACTTGATGAAATTAAAATAGAGATACTTATATATATTAATAAATTGTGATAATTTTTACTTAAAACTTAATTTACTTTCAAACTGGTCATTCGAATTGTTAAAATATGTTGGTTATCAACTATAGTAAAAATTACATCCGAAATCTCGGGAATTCAAAAGCCTTGGAAGGAGGGTGCAAATAAATAGGGAAATAATATCATCGGGCATAGAATCGAGTATTTTAGTGTGACGGACTAAAATATTCAATTCGGTCCTATTGTTTCGAGAGCCGAAGTGTAGATGTTAGCCCTCGAGCGAGGGGAACGTGGGAGCTTCAAGTGGCAGTCGGTATCCTCCCAGCTCTAGCCGCGATTCGCAATCAAACATAGGATTAGTCAATATTCTTTACACCTGGACCAAAGGGTAAAGAATAGGAATGCTCCTATTTGTCACAATACCTTAAAATTATCTATTTAAATTCATTAATCACTTAAATTTCTAAACAAGGGGAAAGATACTTTTTCCGAATAGTTAAGACTTATTTAGCAATTAGTTTAATTTCCTGCACTTTCAATACGTATTAATTTTCTACTTAGTTAAGTTACCTAATTAAAATACTTAGTTTACTTTATTGCGCTCAAATTTAGAAGTCCAAATTTTCGTATACTATTTTAAAAAATTATTATTATTATTTTAAATTAGTTGTTATTTAATTTTCTCTTTCCTTGTGGGATCGATAACCAGGACTCCACTAGAGCCCTGTATTACTTGATACGATACGTATACTTGCGTAGCATCCACAACATAAACAATTACAATTCTATACATATAAATAATGGGGTCACGTTTTTGGCGCCGTTGCAATTAAATTAAAAATATCATAATATAAAATTGTTGGTCAAGTTTTTGGCGCCGTTGCCGGGAAAGTAAGAAAAATTTACTAAAGTAACGGACTATTTTAAAATAATCATAATAAATAAATTAATATCTATTCTGAAATTGTATGCGCAAATTTGGAAACGAAAATTTAATACCTTACGATTCTGAATTAGAGCGTACAATTAAAAGAATTAGAAAACAAAAGAAACAAATTATTAATTTAACAAAAATGGCGAATATTCCTGAAATTCAAAATATGAACCAACAAAGACCATTAAGAGATTATGCCAACCCTACATCAGATGAAATTCATTTAACTATTCAAAACCCTGATGTAGCTGCTAATTCATTCGAACTTAAACCTGCAATTATCCAAATGGTACAAAACAATCAATTTAGTGGTTCACCTACCGAAGATCCTAACTTACATCTTCGCTAGTTTTCTAGAACTTTGTGCTACTTTTAAATATCAAGGAGTATCTGACGATGCTATAAGACTTAGACTTTTTCCTTTTTCATTAAGGGATAAAGCTAAAATGTGGTTGAATTCGTTAGCACTTGGATCTATTAAAACTTGGGGAGAATTATCACAAAAATTTCTATCCAAATATTTTCCACCATCTAAAACTCGCTAAGTTTAGAAATGATATAACTTCTTTTTGTCGATTAGATGGAGAATCAATATATGAAGCTTGGGAGAGATTTAAGGAACTTCTTAGGAAATGCCCACATCATGCGCTACCGTATTGGTCGATTATTCAAACCTTTTATAATGGATTAGTAGGATCTTTAAGATCAATCATCGATGCCGCTTCGGAGGTTCATTAATGTCTAAACCATTTGATGAAGCTTATGCACTAATCGAAGAAATGGCAACAAATAATTTCCAATGGCCTCGCTGAAAGAGTAAATCCTAAAAAGATAGCCGCATTCATGAAAACGATGCAATATCTATGTTAGCTTCTCAAATTGTCTGCTATATCTAAGAAGTTAGATCATTTTGGAATGAACTACTCTCCTATTTTAGAAGAAAACTCATCTGGACAAATCATAGAATCTCAAACTAATTATGAAACTTTAAATGCTATTAATAATAGAACTAATAACCCTTATTCAAACTATTATAATCCTGGTTGGAAAACTCATCCAAATTTTAATTGGAATAACACATCTAATCAACAATGGATGAATCAACCTAATCAAGCAAATCCAAACTATAAACCTAATTACCCATCTGGATTTAATAACAATAACCCTCAATTCAAGGATAAGAAATTATCCATGGATGAATTAATTTTGAATATGGGTCATCGACTACAAAATCAAGGAAATCAACTACAAATTCAAGGAAATCAATTACAAATTCAAGGAACATCTATTAAAAATATCGAAACTCAACTTGGACATATTGCTACTGCGCTAAATAATAGAATACCTGGAACTTTTCCTAGTAATGTGGAAGTAAGTCCAAAAGATCAAGGAAAAGAACAAATTAAAGCAATACAACTAAGGAGTGGAAAAGAATTAGAACCTCAAATTCAAAAAGAACTTGAAAGCCAAAAAGAGGAAGTGGAAATTGAAAAGGAAACAATTCAACAAGATTCAAACTTGGAACATCCTTTAATACCTATGAAAATTTCGTTGAAAAACCTCCACCACCATTTCCTCAACGACTAGCTCAACATAAAAAAGATAAACAATTTGCTAAATTCCTCGAAATATTAAAGAAATTAACAATTAATATACATTTTGTTGAAGCTTTAGATCGGATGCCAAATTATGTAAAATTTATGAAAGATATTCTAAATAAGAAAAAAAATTCACCGATAATGAAACCGTCGCACTTAGTGAAGAGTGTAGTGCTATTATTCGAAGAAGCTTCCCGAAAAATTGAAAGATCTTGGTAGTTTCACTATACCCCGCGCTATAGGAGAAAAATTTTATGGAAAAGCTTTGTGTGACTTAGGAGCAAGCATCAATCTAATGCCTCTATCGATTTTTAAGAGATTAGGATTAGGAAAAATTACACCTACTTCAAGTAACCCTTCAATTAGCCGATCGTTCGGTTACCTATCCTAAGGGAGTTATCGAAGATGTGTTAGTAAAGGTGGATAAATTTATCTTCCCAAGTAGATTTTATTGTTTTAGATATAGAGGAAGATAAAGAAATTCCTATCATTTTAGGAAGACCATTTTTAGCTACCGGAAAAGCTATGATCGATGTTCGTAAAGGAGAATTAACTATGAGAGTAAATGACCAAAAAGTTACATTTAATATTGCAAAATCAATGAAATATCCTACGCTAGAAAAAGATGATGAATGTTTTCGATGGAAATACTTGAATATTTACAACAAGAACATTTTAAGGAATATTACGAGGATAAATTAGAAAAAGAAAACACTGAATTAATTGAAGATAATCATGAAGAACTAGATTATATTCAGGAAAGATTTGAATTTTTGGATAATACTGAAAATATCGACAAGAATATAGTTCCATCAATTATTAAACCTCCCGAACTCGAGCTAAAAATATTACCCGATCATTTGAAATATGCTTATTTAGGTAATTCTTCAACTTTACCAGCTTATTATTTCATCTCGCATTAAACGAATCTCAAGAACAAAAACTTTTAGAAACTTAAAAAAAATATAAGAAAACTTTTGGTTGGACTTTAGCAGATATTAAAGGAATTAGTCCTTCAATCTGTATGCATAGAATTATTTTAGATGATGAACATAAACCTAAAGCGAGATCCCCAAAGGAGATTAAACCCGATAATGAAAGAAGTAGTTAAGAAAGAAATTTTAAAATGGTTAGATAATGGTATTATATATCCTATTTCGACGATGCTGTCGGTAAGCCCAATTCATCGTGTTCCTAAGAACGGAGGAGTGACCGTCACTCGCCAATGAAAATAACGATCTTATTCCTATAAGACAAGTTACCTGGTTGGCGTATATGTATTGATTATAGGAAATTAAATACCGCCACCAGAAAGATCACTTCCCTTTACCATTTCTGGACTCGGATGTTAGATAGATTAGCCGGACATAAGTATTTTTGTTTTCTAGATGGATACACCGGTTATCATCAAATACAAATTGCTCCTGAGGATCAAGAGAAAACTACATTTACTAGTCCTTATGGAACTTTCGCTTTTCGAAGAATGCCTTTTGGATTATGTAATGCACCAGCAACATTCCGGAGATGTATGATGTCTATATTTAGTAAGTTAATCGACAATGGAATAGAAGTATTTATGGATGATTTCTTCGTATTTGGAACATCATTTGACACATGCTTAACTCATCTTGAAAAAGTATTAGAAGTATGTGAGAAAACAAATTTTGTTCTAAATCGGGAGAAATGTCAATTTATGGTTACGGGCGGCATTGTATTAGGGCATAAAATTTCGGAAAAGGCATGGAAGTGGACCCCGCAAAATTCAAGTGATAGCTAAATTACCACCTCCAACTACGGTAAAAGGGGTAAGAAGTTTTCTTGGACATGCTCGGATTCTACGGACGCTATATAAAAGATTTTTCAAAAATTACTAAACCTTTATGCCAACTTCTCGAAAAGGACAAGAAATTTGAATTTACAATCGAATGCCCGAATGCTTTTGAACTCTTAAAAGAAAAATTAATTACAAGCACCTATAATAGTTTCACCTAACCTGGGAGAAACCATTTGAGCTTATGTGTGATGCTAGTGATTATGCTCGTAGGAGCAGCTTCTGGGCAAAGATATGAAAAGATTTTTAAAGTTATATACTATGCTAAGTAAAACTCTAAATGATGCCGAAATAAATTATACAAGCTACGTAAAGAGAACTATTAGCAGTAGTATATGGTTTTAATAAATTTAGACCTTATCTGATTGGAACAAAATGTATCGTGCATACTGATCATTCTGCCATCAAATATTTAATGCAAAAGAAAGATTCCAAACCAAGATTAATTAGATGGATGTTATTAATGCAAGAATTCGATTTTGAGATCGTTAATAAGAAAGGAACCGATAATCAAATTGCGGATCATTTATCAAGATTAGAAAATCATGAATTATCTCGATATTGAAAATGAAATTATGCACGCTTTTCCTGATGAACAACTATATAATATCAATGAATGAAAAATACCATGGTATGCTTATATAGTAAACTATATAGTTAGTAATATTTTACCACCTATGCTAACTTTGCAACAACAGAAAAAATTCATCCATGATACGAAAACTTATTTTTGGGATGAACCATATTTATATAAGCAATGTAAGGATTTAATTATTAGAAGATGTGTACCTTATGAAGAAACCGAACCAATTATTCAAAAATGTCATGATTCTAATTTTGGAGGACATTTTGGGATCGATAAAACCGCTTATAAGATTCTACAATCTGGATTTTACCGGCCTACTCTATTTAGAGATGTATATAGATATATTAAAACTTGCGATAAATGCCAAAGAGTAGGAAATATATCTTCAAGAAACGAAATGCCTCTAAACTTTATATTAGAAGTCGAAATTTTTGATGTTCGGGGATTAGATTTTATGGGACCTTTTATTCCTTCGTTTGGAAACTCATATATATTAGTAGTCGTTGATTATGTTTCCAAATGGATTGAGGCACAAGCTTTACCTAGGTGTGATGCTAAGAGTGTTTCAAAATTTCGATGAAAAATATTTTTACTAGATTTGGAATGCCGAGAGTGATTATCACCGACGGAGGAACTCATTTTAGAAATAAATACATTCACAAACTAGTAGAAAAATACAATATTACTCATAAGATATCCACTCGCTTATCATCCACGTACTAGCGGATTAGTCGAAGTATCTAATCGTGAGATTAAACGTATTTTAGAAAAATCGTAAACCCAAATAAGTTAGATTGGTCTATTAGATTAGACACTCGCATTATGGGCTTATAGGATCGCTTATAAAACTCCGATCGGAATGACTCCTTACGTACTTATATATGGAAAAACGTGTCACTTACTAATTGAACTAGAACATAAAGCATATCGGGCTATTAAAGAATTTAATTATAATATAAAGGAAGTCGGTGAGAAAAGATTGTTGCAATTAAATGAATTGGAAGAATTAAGAAATGAATCGTATGATAATGATCAGATTTATAAAGAAAAGATGAAATTATGGCATGATCGGAAGATTAATCGGAGAAATTTTGAACCGAGACGTGAAGTTTTGCTATATAATACTAGATTGAAATTATTTCCTGGAAAATTGAAGTCTCGATGGTTAGGACCTTTCACCATAACTCAAATATTTTCGTATGGAACTATAGAAATTGAAGATCCAAAAACTGGACATAAATTTAAAGTTAATGGACATAGATTAAAACCATATTTCGAAGGTATAGAACCTAACTATAAAGAGGTTTTAATGCTTAGTCGACTCGATTAATAATTGAAATTAGGTCGGGCCGACGACGTTAAACCAAGCGCTTTATGGGAGGCAACCCATATTAGTTATCTATTTTTATTGTATCTTAATAGTTAATTTATATTATTGAAACTTTACTACTCAATTATTATTAAGAATCATCACATATTCGAACCATTATGATGAGAAAAGAAATTATTCGATTTAGAGCGAAATTGGACTTTATTTTGAAATCTCGCCGACGGCGAGGTCGATACTCGCCGACAGCCGAGGTTCGCGCCTAAATTAGATTCGGCTTATTTATCGAGCTCGCCGACGGCCGAGAAACGTCCTCGCCGACAGCCGAGAACCGGAAAGGCGCTTTTATAACTAAGTCGCCGACAAGTGAAAACGACCTCGCCGACAGCGAGGAAGTTATAAAGATGAGTTATATATACTTCGAATGCCGATTTGGACGGTTTCAACACCAATTCCTTTGTGAAAACCCATTCTTAACCCACTCTAAGTCTGCCTTCTTCACTAGAATTCATTCTATTCACCATAATGTCCTCCAAATTCTTAGATTCCTCTAAATCTGGAGTGTTTAACCGGAGGAAATTTGTAAGTGCGGAAGCGCAGCGGATCTTCAACAAGGTTTTGATAAAGAAAAGAGTTATCAAGGAACGGGGATTTGTCAATCGAGGATTAGAGAATTCCACTACGATGATAGAAGAAACGATCGCGCAGCCATGCACCGGGAGGTATTTTGTTACACTACGTCCGTCGTTGTTATTCCAATTGTGAAAGAGTTCTACTCTAACTTACATGCGATCAACAATGGGAATGTCTACGTCCGAGGAAGATGGGTGACGTTTACTCCACCAAGAGTAAATGAATTATTCTCTATAGAAAACACCCCGGTATGTCACTATTCAAATTTTGTGCCTTCTCGATATAATATGAATGAGATATTTTGATATCCGATCGATGAACCGAAGATCGGGAAATGCGTGAAGACGGGTGTGTTAGTTTCTCTGCATCACTTTTGAATCCTATCTCAAAGCACTGGCACTTTTTCATCTCATCTAAATTGTTACCTACTATGAGGGTAAACAAGGTTTCGAAGGAATGCACTATATTGAATTATTGTATTCAAAGTGGATTACCTATTGATGTTGGATCAATAATTGTTAAGTCCGTATGGGTTTAATCGTGCATGGGTCGGCTCATGGACTAGGACACCCATCTACTATTTTTGCATTATGCGACCAGTACTCAGTGTTTCTTATGAAGCTTGTGAAAAGGTTCTGTTACCTTGAAGCCGCTCGATCCTACGGATATGTTCCCTACTTTGGACAATAATGAAGACATTACATTTATCTCTCGATAGAGCTTCACGGAATAATCCTATAACGAAGGCCTATTTCGGATAAAACGGAGTTACTTTTGAAGAAAATTAATGGAATGGAGAAAGAACTACGTAATGTGAGAAATTTAATCGACAATATATCCGATTTATTCGATCACATCGACCGGAGGATGAAGGAACACTTTGATCATTCTCGGACACTTGGAAGCTAGCTTTCTTCATTTACTCGCGATAGAAGGGTTGGATCACCGAAGAATCTGCTTCGAATTTCCCTCCGGAGCCTTTCTATAACTTATTTGTGCATCATCGTCATATCGGAAATATCGTAGAAGATGAAGATTCGACCTCGAAGAGTAGTAGTAAAGATTTTCATAAGTATGTTTGTATTTATGTTATTTGATTTGATTTAGATTTTATTATGAGTGGAGTGATGATTTGAATATCTCAAACTTAATCGAGATATGCGTCATAGTTTTGTATCAGCATTTAGTGTGTCGTGGATTGGTTTGCGATGCTCGATTAGTAGTAAGGATCGAAGTTCGAAGTTTGATTATAGAGTTTTAAATTATGTTAGTTTGTATGTCTCATGGATTTCAATATTAAAGTTAATCTGTTGTGTTGTGTGAATTTGTTTGTGTATAAGTAGCTAATCTTCATATTAAATTAATAAATGATATGATCAGAAATATAATATAAGGCAAATCGAGGTTAAAAATGATTGACGAAATTCAAAAATTGAAATTTTTAGGACCTCACCGACGGCGAGCAAAATCCCGCTGACAGCGAGATTGATCTCGCTGACAGAGAAAAATTTCTCGCCGACGGCGGATTTTTCCTGAAACTTTTGCCTTATGGAATTAATTAGCTCGCTGACGGCGAGAAAAATCTCGCTGACAGCGAGAACGTAAAAAGACCTATATTTGACCGGTCAAAAACACTATTCATCATCCCCAACCTCTTATTTTCGCAAAAACCGACCTAGGGCTTGAGAGATCTTGGATTTAGAGGTGATTCCATCACTCAAAAACACCGGATTTCATCTTCTCTTGGTAAGTGCTTCACTCCTATGCAAAAATTTTTGATTTTCACCATATATTTTCACCACATTGCAAATTTTGGGAAAAATCAAAATATGGAAGAAATATTCGGTGGAAATCCATGGAATTTAATTTAAATTGCTTATAAATGTTGTAGGAAGCCTTCTTAGGATTATTTTTAAGTTTAGTGAAAATTTTCATGATTTTCACAGCATCGATCGTATGGCTCCACGACAAAAACGTCGAGTAGAATTCGACGAAGACCGATTCATCAATGCATGAGCTACGTACTAAATATTTTGAAAATATTTAAGGAAGAAAGTGCATTGCAGATCGGGTTTTCAAAAATCCGGGAGGAGAAGTAGAGCGGATTATTAAGGAACGAGGTTGTGAGAATTTCTGTTACGTTCAATATAGAGCAGCTGTGGAAGTAGTTAAAGAATTTTATGCCAATTTAACTCGTCACGAAGATGCACCAAGTAAAGGTACGAGGGTTTTTTGTAGAATTCAATGCTGCAAGAATAAACGCGTTCTATGAAGTTCATGACTCGCCCTTTAGCGAGTATGAAACTTTTGGAACGATGGAAGGACCACTGGAGGAAGTCATTAACTTTCTCACTGATGGGATCGGAGTTTGGAAAATTAAGCAGCAGGAAAGAGTGAATTTTCCTCTTTCTAAATTAAATGCAGTTCCAAAGCCTGGCATTACTTTATTTGTTCTACTCTGTTACCCACCTATCACCACAGTGAGGTAACACGAGATGAGCAGTCCGAATTTCGTATTCGAATAATAGAAGCATCAACATCGGGAGACTTATTTATCGAAACATC
Source organism: Papilionanthe hookeriana x Papilionanthe teres (assembly GCA_022702705.1). Lineage (NCBI taxonomy): Eukaryota > Viridiplantae > Streptophyta > Magnoliopsida > Asparagales > Orchidaceae > Papilionanthe > Papilionanthe hookeriana x Papilionanthe teres. Next base: position 57,960,141 of record CM040423.1, on the reverse strand, counting down.
CCGGCCACTCCTAGAAATGAGAGTGGAGCCGGATCGGGACACCCCGGATTAATTTTTCACTCGCCAACTCTCCGGAGTTGAGGCTGTAGATAATGAAGAATGAGTAGAACCAATGAAACCACTCACAACTTGCCAATATTAATAAGTATGAATCTCATGAAGGGTGGAGAGCAGGAGTAAGAAGTTATTTCACTCGACCAAGTAGAGATATACCCTCTACTAGCCATGAACCTCCCGAGCCTACCACCCCTACCCTACAAGATCCGATGAATGAATTGACACTGCATAGAAGACGTTTTGAGCGGTTGGAGATACAATGGGGAGAAGATTTGATCATTTTGATCAAAGAATCGATAATCCGGAGAGGAGACATGATTATGATAGTGAATATCTCCAGATGACATTCGTAATACGAGATTGCATACTATGAAGCCGAACGTCGTTATAGGAGTGGTGATTTAGATGTTGTCTTTCCCGAGTGCCCCCGATATTCACGAGCACCAGCCTGCTCGATCTTCTCGACCTACAGATCGGGGAGGAGATGATATAGATTGGAACTTTGGTGCTCGAAGATTAGGACTTTATTTGTTTTATTTGTTTGATGTTAAGTTATTTTGAAGACTTTATATATTTGTAATATTCGAGTACTTTATGTTTTGAGACATTGGATGTTTGTTGGATTATTTGCTTGAATTGTTGTAGTAGTTTAGTTTTTGTTTTTGTGTTAGTTAATTACATTTGTTTTTATGTTAAATAGGATGTTAGTTTTCTTTAGTATGTTTTTATTTTATTATGTATTGTTTTAAATTGCAAAATTGTTAATCTGTTAGTTAAAATGTTTTTAATATGTTAGTAATTCATATGTATAACGTAGAGTTAATTTTAATTGTTATAGTTAATACTTATCTTAGATTTATCCCTGCATTTTCTTTAAATTGTTATATATATATGGAGAATACTAACAAGTACGAGTTCAATGAAAAATGAAAAAGCTCGCAAAAATTTCAAAGAAAAGAAATACCTAAACTTCAAAGGTATGATTTATTTACTTTCCCTTTTTCATTATTTAGAATAGATATAAAAATTTAAGTTTGGGGGGGGAGTAAAATACAAATTTAGTTATTAACTTGTTCTCAATTTCTATTTTCAAATTATTATAAAATGATTTTTATAGCAATTTTTTCAATTTAATTAATATGAATTATTTTATTTAATTATTATAAAAAGTTAAATGAAATATTTCTAGTACTTTAATTAATTAAATAGAATAAAATATTTGGTTAAAGGGAATAAGAATATAGTAAACTATTTTTAGTAAGGAAAACTATATTCTAAAATTAAAATTCTTAAGTATTCAAGTGAAAAGAAAAGATTGAAAATCAATAAAGTAAAAACTATGAAGTATATATAAGCTAAGAAATATTCCTAAGTTTCAAATTTAGGAAGATGAAAATGAAGTTTAAAATTATTAACAGGCTCTCCAGATACAGTAATCCTCAAAAGAAAAAGAAAAAGAAAAAAAAAAGAAAAAGAAAAGAAAAAGAAAAGAAAAAGAAAAATGAGGAGAAACTTGAGGAGATGCCTTATCAAAAATTGGCTTCATTTGAATTAACCTAAAAGGAAAAACTTAAATATTTCCAAACTTATATTTATGGATTAGAATTTTACCTAATAGTGTTTTCTTGAATTTCTTATCATATGAATATCTTAAGTAGTTATTCTTTTAAATATAGTCATTCCCGAAATGAATAGTAAGCTAGAAATCTTAGACTCGATAACTAAATAATTTATTTCTATAAGATTAATTAAATTACATGAATTATTTTTATTTAACTTTATTATGATATTAATTAATCTAATTCATAGTTTATTTGAATTGAAAAAACTTACTATAGAAATCATTATTTTTATGTAGTACTAAAATTACTTGAGGACAAGTAATAAGTAAGTTTGGGGGATTTTGATCGCTGAAAAATTTATTAAGAAATTCATACCTATTTTTGATAAAATTGCACTTTAAAGAAGCGTATTTTCTTTATTTTATTGCAAGAATGAATAATTTAGGTGATAAAAGCAAAAATCATAAAAAGGAGCGAATTTGGAGCAAAATCTTGCAATTTAGTCTCGAGTCGCCGACGGCGAGATCGAGCTCGCCGACGGCGAGGTTACAAGAAGAAAATTTTGAAGAATTTATAACCGTCTCGCCGACAAGAAGCTCCGAGCCCGCTGACAGCGAGATAGAGCGGTTTGAAGATCTTCTAGAAGCCTCGCCGACAGCGAGGTAGTTCAATTGGCACAGATACATTGAACCTGGATACTTTTTGAAGAGATGCTTACACACCTCTTGGACCTTTGCTTACCTCTATATATAGAGGCCGAAAATCAGTCTTTTGTGTGTTAGTTTGTGCAGTCTTTTGTGTTCTAAGTGCAATCTTTTAGTATTTTGTGAGTTCTAAGTGTAATTTGTGTGCAGTAGTGTGTCTTTAGTGAGTCTTTTAGTAAGTTTAGTGAGTAATTAGTGAGTCGTGCTGTACTGGAAGGAAGAGTCAAAGGAACTACGAGGAGTCTCTTTGGGGATAAATCGAGGTAAGTATTTGTATTTATTTTTTTTAACTTTAAATGAAATCCATGCTTAGTTTAGTTCCCATGCATTCTGAGTAGTTTATTAGTCTTTCTCCCTGTTTATGAAATTAAGTGACTTGATGAAATTAAAATAGAGATACTTATATATATTAATAAATTGTGATAATTTTTACTTAAAACTTAATTTACTTTCAAACTGGCAATTTGAATTGTTAAAATATGTTGGTTATCAACTATAGTAAAAATTACATCTGAAATTCGGGGAATTCAAAAGTCTTGGAAGGAGGGTGCAAATAAATAGGGAAATAATATCATCTGGCGTAGAATCGAGTATTTTAGTGTGACGGACTAAAATATTCAATTCGGTCCTATTGTTTGAGAGCCGAAGTGTAGATGTTAGCCCTCGAGTGAGGGAACGTGGGAGCTCGAAGTGGCAATCGGTATCCTCCCGACCTAACCGCAGATTCGAGAATCAAACATAGGATTAGTCAATATTCTTTACACTCTGACCAAAGGGTAAAGAATAGGAATGCTCCTATTTGTCACAATACCTTAAAATTATCTATTTAAATTCATTAATCACTTAAATTTCTAAACAGGGGAAAGATACTTTTTCTGAATAGTTAAGACTTATTTAGCAATTAGTTTAATTTCCTGCACTTTCAATACGTATTAATTTTCTACTTAGTTAAGTTACATAATTAAAATACTTAGTTTACTTTATTGCGCTCAAATTTAGAAGTCCAAATTTTCGTATACTATTTTAAAAAATTATTATTATTATTTTAAATTAGTTGTTATTTAATTTTCTCTTTCCATGTGGGATCGATAACCAGGACTCCACTAGAGCCCTGTATTACTTGATACGATACGTATACTTGCGTAGCATCCACAACATAAACAATTACAATTCTATACATATAAATAGCGGGGTCACGTTTTTGGCGTCGTTGCAATTAAATTAAAAATATCATAATATAAAATTGTGGGTCAGCAGGAACGAAACATTAAATAAACTCCCAAATTGAAGCCAAACAATAGGATAGTTTGGCAAGTTACCAAGATTCTTTTTGGATCCTCAGCTTCTCCTACTTTTATTCCTTTGAACTCCTAAAATTAACTGTTCCAAATTTGAGCTAATCCCAATTGAAAATTCCAAAATCCAACCCTTTGAAACCTTAAACTTTGAAATTCTTGAGAGCAAAACCACTGATCATTATCGAGAGTTTTCTTAAGTGTCTTCAGACATTTAAGATGTAATTAACTATAGGGGCTTGCCCTTATAGGAACTTTAAGAACCTGAGTAATATAAACCCTGCTTAATTTCTTTGTATTAAGCAGGTGAACTTGTCGGCTTATAAAATCTGTTCGCAGACCAAACGGATGTCACAAATCTTTTAGTTTATTTATTCGAGCCCCATCATCAAGCAGTGTGTCTATTCTTCGGAATAAATACACGGTTTGTGGTGCGGTGCTCGTTTATAAAAACTATTTGGGATGTGAGATCGGTTTGATTTCATATCTTAAAACTTTCAAATTTAAAATTATTTTCAAAACCAAATACTACTTTTCAAATTATATATATATTTAAATTTAATTTAAAATTTAAAATTCGCCGACAATTTTTGTAGGCGACCCCCTTTTCAAAACACATAACCTAAAAATATGCCGACAATTTCTGGCGACTCTGCTGGGGAGTAGTTCCTCTCTCCATTTTAATTAGATTGTTTTGCTTTCATAAATCGATAGTGGGTCCATATCCCTAGTGGACTAAAACTATCATTCTCCCATTGACATACTACTTTCATTTCTATCTTGAACAGGTATAGTCAGTTCCTCTCGGATTTAGGAGCCACTGTTTAGACACCCCTAAACAGAGGGGTTCCGAGATCCTTTTACCTCTTTTCTGAGGTGGGGTGGACCCCCAATAGGTGTTAGTTTAGGTGCGGTCCTTCGAGTCGGGAAGTCTAGCATAAGACTTTCTTTTCCTTTCCAGTTCTAAATTGGGCCCTTTACCTTTTCTATAACTTTTTTTTCCTTTAATCGCTTTGTTTCTAACAAACGAACTACCTAATAAATAACTTCTTTTATAAATCACAAATGCACTAACATAAACAAAAATGTGTTCGGACTCTTTCTTTTTCGTCCTAAACTTTACGACGAAAGGAAGTATAATTCGGGACTGACATTCGGAATCTGCCCTGCAGAAAATGGATGCCCCAAAGTTAATCTTCTCCTTCACCAATGGACTGGACTTCGCCGTTTACAAGGATGAGTCGCCCGACAATGGGATCATCCGTTTTGGACAAGGATGTGGCAACACGGATGTCAAGATCGCCGACGTCACTCTCTTCACACTAATGGACAAAATGTCGAAACCGAAGAGCCCGTGATTGAATTCGAGCCGAAGTCGGCTCAAGAGTTCCCTCCCCGCAAAGGGTTCCAGCTGAAAGGAATACTACTCGTTCGTAGGAGGACTGTTGTCTCTACCCCCACCGGTCTAGTCGTCTCTGCACCTACCCCGGCTCCCGCTAAACTAAAGGGGAAGGAAGTCCAAGTTTGTAATGAGCCTGTTACCGTGGAGGGTACAGATCTCCCTGTGAGACCTTCTGTTTTCGAAATTGGGTCCAGCTCAAGGGTTCAACCCCTAACACGGACTCAGAGGAGGAACAAAAGTAGAAAGATTGCCAGAAAGGCCAGAGCTGCTGAAGTCGCTTTCTTATAAGAGATCCCCGAATACACACCATTGCCTGAGTACATACCATTGCCTGATTATAAACGGCTTTTGGAAGGAAGTAGATTCCATCCCCTCTCCGCCGCAGCTGACGAGGAAAATATCCGCAAGATTGTTTCTACATTACCTCAACCCGCATACTATAGCAACAGCCGAAAGAAAAGGGCTAGGATTACACCATTTGCTCGACTGCAGACTGTGATAGAGAAGTTAGCAAAGAAAGAGAAATGTCCTGTATCAGAAATTTTAAGAAGGATAGGGCGGGTGCCAGCCAAATCCCACCTTGGGCCACGAATAGAACCCGTTAGCGCCACAGAAAAGCCGAATAAGAAGATGAAAGCTAGTCCACCTGTTGTTGTTTCAGGTTTACAGATCAGGGAGGATACCACCTTCCAGCATTCAGCGGACAGACCATCCGGTCCTAGGCCTTCTGTTGCTAGAAGGATGGTATGGCGTCCTACTACTGGCCAATTAAGACCGAAACAACGACCTGAAAAGGAAAGTCTCGTCAGGAGACTCGAGTCCGAAGAGAGCGCCACTGCGATGAAGGGGACTCCCAAGAAGGAAATCCAACAGCCATCGCATGATAACTGCGAAACCGTATGAAAAAGACCATTGGAGGACGCTACGGAAAAGCTAAGAACCGACATTCAACGATTAGCTAGAGAAAGAGAAGAAAAGTTTGTAGATGAAGTCGATTCGTCGAAATTCATGGATGATGAATATGTGGAGATCAACATGGTTGAGACACGAGCATCGTCAGCTTTGCAAGGTGTTCCGGCAGCTGCGGAAAGAGATGAACCGGAAATGTTAAGAGCACAACTTTGAGAAAAAGATGATACAATCTCTCAAATGGCGAAAAGGATGGAAGAGATGGCTGCAGCCCTAGCCACTCTTCAGAGTCAGGTTCAACCCCCAAGAGAAATGCCTCCAGAAGTTATTCATATTACAGACGGAGGAAAAGAGATTACATCCGTTAATGGAGACGATCAGCCGAAGAAAGATTCTACCCAGAATATGATTCCAGAGAAAGACATCAAGAGCATGGTAGAACAACAGGTGCAAGAAGCTTTAGCACAGTCTAAGAGCGGAGCATCTATTCAGACGGATAGACCTTACCCCGAAGAATTTGATGCAGTACAATACCCAAAAGGCTTTGTACCACCTCTGTTCAAGACTTTGATTGTACCAGAAACCCTCGACAACATGTTGCACATTTTCACGCTAGTTGTTGCAACGCTGGTGGAAGTGACGCCTTACTCTTCTGACAGTTCGTCAGCAGCCTGTCAGGGATCGCCTTCGATTGGTACACAGAGTTACCGAACGGTTCGGTAAAGACATTTTCAGAATTAGAGAACCTCTTCGTAAAACGGTTTGCCGGAGCTCAACACCATATCACCATCGGTGATCTAGTGGTGGAGAAACAGAAACCGAATGAAACTTTAGTGGACTACATACTTCGATGGAGGAATCTAAGCATGAAGTGTGAGCCACAGCTACAAGAGCAGCATGCAGTTGGTATCTTGCTTAAAAGCATTCACGGCCCGATATAACTTCTCCTTAAGGGATTTACGATTAAGACTTTCGAGAAGTTGTTAAGCAAGGCCGGAAGCTTGCAAGAGGAAGCGAAACAACTAAGTTTCATCGACAAGACAGACAAACAGAAGCCTGTGAAGACATTTGAAAAGAAATCCGGGATCTTCGCGGCAGTCGATAAGGTTAAGCAGCCAATGTAAATACAGCCAGAGCAGCCGCAGCCCAGCTATCAGCCACCGCAACAGACGTATCAGCAACCTCAGCAGAACTACCAACAACCTCGACCCGGTTTTCAGCCAACTCAACAGTATGAGCAACCGCCTCGCCCGCAGCGCACGTTAAAGGAGCTTATAAATAGAGAATATCCATTCAAGAATGAGGCAGTGCCAAAGATGTTCCGCAGTTTGATGAAGACTCCGGATTTTCAACCGCCGAACCCGAGAACCTGGAAGAAGTCAATAAGAAAGACCATCCCATCTATTGCCCTTACCACCGGATGCTCGAGCACAAGATAGAGGATTGCATTACCTTCAAGTCTTGGCTCTACGACAATCTCCGAAAAGGGAACATAACGATTCCGAAGGAATACATGAAGGAACCCCAGAAAGGCGGTTCCGTCAATGTTATTTCAATGGATCCTATTGTTCCTATAGATCCCTACACGACGAATGATGGATGGAGTACCGCTTGGACGAAGTCATCGAAGAAAATTTTGGATCGCATCCAAACCACTTCGGTGCGTGCTTCGATTCAAAGTTCGAAACCTGTCAAGCCGGCGCTATCGCTTGCGATTGAAGAACCACCCCAGGAAGAAAAGATCATAGAAAGAAGGAGATCGTAGAAGAAGAAAAGACCGAGGCTCTTAAGGCTAGACTAGGGGCTGCTTATCCTAGGATGGTTGTTTCCGGTTCGGGGAAAAAATTCCTAGAACCTTTGACTCTGTATGATTATTTGCTCGCTCCGGCAGGATCTTATAATGATAAGAGTTATGGCGTTGCCTACGTTTTGACTGTTTCTAACGATTACGCAACTAACGACAACCAACCTAATCCGGATCTCGATTCTGATACAAATAAAAATTCTCAAATCATACACAACCTCAAACATCACGATGACAAAGAAGACATTCACCAAGAAGGTTACGAAAGTTCAACAAGCAATGAATCTATTTGTGAATTTCGAGGTTGTGCCAATCACAATAGAGTTAGAGCTTTCGGATTCCGAAGCGACTACAGAAGAACCTGTCATGCCGATTCAAAAGGAGACACCAGTAAACTCAGTACCAGATTCAGAAGAAGTCACAGAAGTCAACTTAAGGAGCGGAAGGGTTCTACCTCCGAGAATGGGTCCAAATTCCATACAATTGATTCTGAAACATCGTTCAACGCACTACTGGGCCGACCGTGGATACATGAGAACCGGATGGTACCGTCGTCTCTGCATCAGTGCATAAAATACTACGATGGAGGAGAACAGTGCATTAAAGGTGACTTGCAACCTTTCTCCATACATGAAATTGGAATTCATGAAGATGCAGCCTACTACGCGCCACCAAAGAAAACAATCTTCTCCAGAAATACCATGCCAAATGAAGCAAAAGAAGTTCAAGACGACGAAGAACCTGAAGTTCTAGTCCAACAGTCACTCACCACTCCCTTACGACGAGATGGTGAAGGGTTCTTCACAACTTGCACCCGAGGTCGAGGCCGGGGTCGAGGTCGTGGCAGAAACGTTGGGATAGTTGGATAGAAAAAGCCGGTAATCAACGTGAATTGGGAGAACAGCTCTGAAGAAGAAGAATAAATCAAGAAAGAAGCAGCTATAATAAACCAGAAGAAACCACAATTCAAGATCTCCCTCGAAGATGAAAAGAATGAAGAATACAAATCAATGTACGAGAAGATAAATCGCTGTGTGCATACTATGACCCTAATCCCGATCCATTCTAATAAGATCGAGGTATGGTGGTCAAGGAGGTGCATGGTCGTGGTACTAAACCAATCAAGTTTTACCGTGGTGCTTCTTCTTCCAAAACTGAAAAAGATGTACAATTTGAAGATGTTACTTCATCTGAATTAATGGAATTACTTTTTGAGTGGTACTCTCCCTGTGTTCAAAATTTAATTCAAAGTGGTGTCTTACTTCGACAATGGACAAAGGTTCAATCACAACATTTTGAAAGACTATGGAACAATGCCAGTCGGCCTCCCAATTCAAAACATGGTCTCGGATTCGGCACAGTAGGTTCAGTTGACGATACAAAAATTTGCTTGGTTGTCACTTGCAAGCCTAATAAAGACTACTTGGAAGTTTCAGAGGACCTCGAAGATCTACCAATCGGAGATGCTCCACCAGAATTCGAAGAAGAAATCAAATCTACAATAGACGAGTTAATGGAAGTTAACTTAGGTACTAGCGAAAAGCCTAGACCAACCTTTGTTAGCTCCTTACTCAATAAAGAAGATTCCGAGGAAATGATCAAGCTATTAATGGAATTCAAGGACTGTTTTGCTTGGAGTTACGACGAAATGCTAGGATTAGCTCTAGAAGTCGCAGTTCACAAGTTAGGAGTAGATCCTACTTCTGTTCCAGTCAGACAAGCTCCCAGAAGAATTCGTCTAGAAATTGAACAACAAGTAATAGCCGAAGTTAAGAAGCTAATCGACGCTAAATTTATCCGTGAAGAACAATACCCTACTTGGTTAGCCAACGTGGTACCAGTTAGAACGAAAAATGGTCAGATCAGAATCTGCGTAGACTTCAGGGATTTAAATAAAGCATGTCCAAAGGATGAATTTCCACTACCAATCCCAGAACTAATGATCAACATTGCTTCAACACATGAAATATTTTCATTCATGGATGGATCATTAGGATACAATCAGATAAAGATGGCACCAGAAGACGAAAGGCTCACAGCTTTCAGAACGTCGATTGGAGTGTATTGCTACACAGTAATGCCATTCAGACTAAAGAACGCAGGAGCAACATATCAAAGAGCAATGATAAAGATTTTCGATGATCTCATTCACAACCAAGTCAAGTGCTACGTGGACGCTGTGATCATCAAAAGCAAACTGAAGGAAGATCACCTGTATGATTTGAGAATTGTTTTCGAGCGACTGAGGCAATACAACCTTAAGATGAATCCCTTAAAATGCGCCTTCGGCGTCACCTCCGAGAAATTCTTAGGATTTGTTGTCCGACATCACGGAATCGAAATTGATCCGGAAAAGATTAAAGCTATCTTAGAGATGCCGCCTCCCAAAACCTTAAAACAGCTACGATCCTTTCAAGGGAAGCTGGCATATCTTCGATGCTTTATCTCGAACTTGTCAGGTAGGTGTCAGCCCTTCTCGGCATTAGTTAAAAAGGACGCCAAATTCATTTGGGAAGAGAAATGCCAACGGGCCTTCAAGGACATTAAGCAATATTTAATGACACCTCCTGTCTTAGCAGCCCCAGTCTTGGGTAGACCGTTAATACTTTATACCGCTGCTTTAGACGACTCTCTCGGAGCCCTGCTAGCCCAGGTCAATGATGAGGGAAAAGAAAATGCTCTTTATTACTTAAGCCGTCGTCTATTGCCGACGGAAGTAAAGTATCCTCCGATTGAGAAGCATTGTTTGGCCCTGATCTTCGCCGCTCAAAAGCTTAGGCACTAGATGCTTTCTCATAAGATTAACCTCATTTCAAAAGTTAATCCGTTGCAATATTTGATGACCCGACCGACACTTTCTGGCAGACTTGTCAGGTGGTCGATGATACTATTGCAATTTGATATAACTTTCGTTCCTCTTCGCGCCGTAAAGGGACAAGTACTAGATGACTTCCTTGCAGCACATCCTTTACCGGCAGATTCGCCTCTCGACGACGATTTGTCTGACGAGCAGATAATAAGCCTAGAAGACACCGATGATCAACGTTGGGAACTATACTTCGACGGAGCGTCCTCAGCACAGAAAGACAAAGGATCGCAAACGATAGTGCCCGGTAAAGCAGGAATCAGACTAATCATTATAACACCGGAGCGGGGAATGTTAAGATACTCCTACCACTTAACAGAGCCGTGCACAAACAACGAGGCAGAATACGAGGCCCTCATAGCAGGACTAGAACTGACCATTCAAATGGGAATAACGGATATCAGCATCTATGAAGATTCTCAGTTGATCATTCAACGAGTCGCGGGACAATACGAATTTTAAAGCCAAGACTCGAGTAATACTTTCAGTATGCCATGAAACTGTTGGAACAAATTCCGAATGTAACAATCTACAAGATCCTCAGAAGAGAAAATGCTCTCGCGGATGCACTAGCTCGCCTTGCAAAAGAATTTGCTTGCTTACAAGATGAGTCAGTTGAAGTGCCAGTTCAAGGACGACAGGTCCTATCACAGCTCGACATGGATATGATAAAGAAATCAGAAAAAGCAGAGGAATCGATTGCGAGCGAGTGATGGAAAACACGGAAGATTGGCGTCAACCACTAATAGACTACACCGCAAACGAGTAAATTACCGGACGATAAGTCATTAGCCCATCAAATCAAGAAAAGAACTCTGTCTTACGCATTAATAAACAATACATTATACATAAGGTCTTTGATCAGATGTGGTTAAGATGCCTGAACGGGTTCGAGGCTCGTGAAATTGTCAAAGAGGTACACTCAGGACTTTGTGGCGCTCATCAGTCGGGTCCGAAAATGAAATTGCAAATTAAAAGACTAGGGTACTACTGGCCCTCAATGATGACCGACTGTATGAAAGTCGCCAAGAGCTGTCACCAGTGCCAAGTGCACGGAGTGGTTCTACACCAACCTCCAAATGTGCTACATCCGACAATTGCGTCGTGGCCATTTGAGTGTTGGGGCACAGATATAGTGGGTCTGATAAAACCACATTCTTCAAGAGGACATCGCTTCATCCTTGCAGCTACAAACTACTTTTCTAAATGGGCAGAAGCAGTTCCACTCATAGAAGTAAAGGCACACCACGTGCTACAGTTTTTCAAAAATCAAGTTGTCTATCGTTTCGGAGTACCGCGCAGAATCATTTCAGATATTGGGTCCGCATTCAGAAGCACAAAAATCAATAATTTTGTCAGAAGACACGGGATCGATTAGCGATACTCAACGATCTATTACCCAAGAGCAAACTGCTTGGTAACTCTCGTTCAAATTTTAAAGAAAACTTTGAACGATAATAAAAGAAATTGGCATGAGAAGTTGTTAGAAGGCTTATGGGCCTACAGGACAACTTTTAGGACTCCTACACAGTTTACGCCTTACACTTTAGTGTACGGGTCCGAGGCCATTTTACCTTTGGAGGTTCAGCTTCCATCACTCAGGATTGCAGTTGCAAATAAAATTACTACAGAAGAAAATGCCAGATTACGACTGGAAGAACTGGAAAGCTTGGAAGGGAAGATACGTGCAGCGCAACAAAATTTGGAACTGTACCAAGCTAAGATGATCCAGGCCCATGATAAACTGGTCCGCCCAAGGACTTTCAAAGTTGGTGACTTAGTTCTTGTTCTCAGAAGACCTATTCTTGCACATCGCAAGATAGGAGGCAAATTTGAACCGACTTGGGAAGGGCCGTTTGTGGTCGAGGTAGTCTACTCAAGAGGCTCCTACCAACTGGTGAATTGCCAAGGAGAACGACAAATTCTTCCAATCAATGGACGGTATTTGAAGAAGTATTACGCAACCTGATGTTTCGACGGGTGGCCTCTAAAATAGAGTCTTATCCCTGGAAATACGGGTGAAGCAATCACTTTGTGACTGGGTCCGAACCGAAAAACATAAAAGTGGATAAAAAAATATATGTGCTAAAAATGAAATACGTGAAATCATAATAATAAAGTTTTACCCTTCCTTTCAAATAAAATCTTGTTCCTGATCTTTCTTCATCTTTTCCTACTTTCCTTAAAAATTAAAATTAAAATAAGAGAATAAGAATCTTCAGTGATAAATATTTTCTTAATGTTCTTGTTCTTAGTACGACTCTCGATCCTTTCCTTGTCTTCTTCGCAGGGAAATGTCGAACGCGGTTTGTTCTAAACTTTAAAAATGGCGCGAGTCTCGCACTCGATGAAGAGAGGGTGAAGGATGGAGTGGTGGTAGAAATTGATTCTGACTTCACACCAGCCGGCCTACAGTATGAAGAAAATGATTGGGTCCCAGTGGACCGAGAAGAGCTTCATAACCAGACAGTGATGAAGATGGGTGGCCCAAGCCACCAATCCAGCAACAAGAAAAGAAAGACAAACACTGAGGAAAGCAAGAAAATCAAGTCAGTAGTTGCCACGGCAGAGGGCAGGCTCGTGAGCGCCGCGCCTGCAGAAATTTAAGGGGTAAGGAGAGCTACTCTCACTGCTACCCAAAGAAGGAATAAGAATCGCCGTATCCGCAAGATGTTGACTAAGCTAGCAGCAGATCAACACGAGGAAACAGCCACCCTCGCCAATACACACATTTCAAAGATACCGGTTCGTCAGGAACCAGAAAGAAGAAAGTCAACACTGAGAAAATCAGAACAGATCGAAAAAGTGCCAAGAAGAATAGAAATAGAATCAGTGCCTCGACGCCGGACAGAGATACCATATCTGAAGAACCCTGTTGCGGAAGCAACCCCGGAGGATGCCCCGACAGAGACAATCCCCGAGGAGCCAAGGTATGCAGGAGAACGAGATGGGATTGAGCCATACATCCCGCAATATGTTACTAGGCCTCGTCACTTGCAGATCATCCGAGAATATGAACTAGAAAGAATGCAAAATGTTAAGAAGAAGACTTTTGAATACTTTGAAAGGATTAGAGGCAAAAGAATCAACATTTTGGAAGGCCTCGAGTTACACATAGGTGTATTCTCAGAATACGAGCAACAGCAAATTGTGGATTGCATCTTAGAACTTCAGAAGATGGGTCGAGCAGGCCGTTTGAGAGAAAAGACTTATTCGAAACCCCGGAAATGAATGCCAGGGAAAGGAAGAGTCACAATACAATGCGGATGTTGCTATAACTTCGCAGAGGATAGAAAAGGAAATCCACCAGGGATACTCCGTCACGCTGAGGTGGATCCAATGCCGAGGATAATTAAAAGAATGGTGAAAAGAATGATAACATGGAGGGTATCGCCGCAGACCGCATACCCAACGAGTTGCATCATCAACATTTATCGGAAGGGCGACTCGCATACCTCCACACATAGACCACCATGACTTTGTCGGACCTTTCGCACGGTTCGTTCGTCAACCAACGCAATATCATGTTTGGATCTGACCTCCGGATAGCAAGCCCGGGTAAGTTCCGAGGGCCAGCAGAGATACCACTTCCGGTAGGTTCCGTCATGATATTACAAGGAAATGGAGCAGACATCGCAAAACATTGCATACTAGGAGTACCAGTGGATCGGATCTCCGTCACTTTTAGAAGGATGGACGACAGAAAGGCGCCTTACCACTTCCAGCCAGATCCAGAATTGGAGAGTCTCCGGCCCTACGACCTGTGAGTTACACGGGAAATAACACACCTCCATTGCACATTCATGCGGCATTCCTGCCAAGAATGGCTTGGAAGGTGATGTTATTGACGTGTATCACATTATTCAGACATGGATTTTTAACAGATACTTTTTAGATGGATCAACAAGGATCATACATAATCCATTTTGAGTCATGGATTGTATGAGAAATATTTCAGATCGAGTTGTGTGATGTATCTTCAACAAGATTGGAATGAAAGTGACCATGTCACATTTTGCCTTCACCTCTTTTGTGCAAATTGATTAGGAAACGCCATTAGAGTTAAATGAACTTTGAACAAAGAACGAAAAGAAAAGAGAAATAAATAAGAGCCGTTCTTAGAAATCCAAATATTCAAATGAACTTCAAATCCACATGAACACCAAATAAAATTCACGTGAACATCAAATAAACAACAAAAATAGAATTGGATCATTAAAGGACAAACAAAATGAAAAATGAATCTCAAATGGAGTTACAATCTCAATCTATCTCTTTCAAATCCTTCAATTCTTCCTCAGATCAAAATCTACTTCAAACTACTTTGAAACCCTCTTTTGGGAGGGTTCTTCATCACGGAAAACTCACACTTCAAATTCCAAAAATCCTACACCTTTTTCGTCACATCGAAATCCTTTTGATTTTCTGTGATCTCCTTCCCCTCTTATACGGAGATTGACTAGGTCTATTGATACGGAGCCACGAACTTGGTTCGGTTTGGTTCTGATGGAATGAGACTGGGTCCTTCTTCATACATTAAAACTTCCGAGACTGGTACCTAAATTCCAGTTCTCACTTCGAGGTCGGTACCTAAATTCCGACTCTCCTTTTGAGATCGATACCTAAATTTCGATTCTCTTTCGAATTGATACCTAAATTTCAATTCTAAACTTCCCAGGCTGGTACCTAAATTCCAGTTCTCACTTCGAGTTCGGTACCTAAATTCCGACTCTCTTTTCGAGATCGATACCTAAATTTTGATTCTCTTTCGAATTGATACCTAAATTTCAATTCTAAACTTCCGAGACTGGTACCTAAATTCCAGTTCTCATTTCGAGGTCGGAACCTAAATTCTGACTCTCCTTTCGAGATCGATACCTAAATTTCGATTCTCTTTCGAATTGATACCTAAATTTCAATTCTAAACTTCCGAGACTGGTACCTAAATTCCAGTTCTCATTTCGAGGTCGGTACCTAAATTCCGACTCTCCTTTCGAGATCGATACCTAAATTTTGATTCTCTTTTGAATTGATACCTAAATTTCAATTCTAAACTTCCGAGACTGGTACCTAAATTCCAGTTCTCATTTCGAGGTCGGTACCTAAATTCCGACTCTCCTTTCGAGATCGATACCTAAATTTCGTTTCTCTTTCGAATTGATACCTAAATTTCAATTCTAAACTTCCGAGACTGGTACCTAAATTCCAGTTCGCATTTGGAGGTCGGTACCTAAATTCCGACTCTCTTTCGAGATCGATACCTAAATTTCGATTCTCTTTCGAATTGATACCTAAATTTCAATTCTAAACTTCCGAGACTGGTACCTAAATTCCAGTTCTCATTTCGAGGTCGGTACCTAAATTTCGACTCTCTTTTGAGATCGATACCTAAATTTCGATTCTCTTTCAAATTGATACCTAAATTTCAATTCTAAACTTCCGAGACTGGTACCTACATTCCAGTTCTCATTTCGAGACTAGTACCTAAATTCTAGTTCTCATTCCGAGATCAGTACCTAAATTCCGATTCTCATCCTTTTCGAGATCGATACTTAAATTTCTATTCTCTTTCAGTTTTGATACTTAAATTCCAAATTTCACTCTCATTCGATATCAGTACCTAAATTATGATTCTCATCCTTTTTACATCAACACTTAAACTCTGATTCTCACTCCGAGGCTGGTACCAAAATTTCAGTTCTCTTCACAATCCCGAGGTTGAAACCCAGGTTTCAATTCTCGTTTCAAATCCAAATTTCAAATTCAAAATTTCCTCAAATTGATTTTAAACCAAACTTCAATCTAAATTAAAACTCAAGCTGAAATCTAAACTCACACATCAAAGCTTGAATATGAAATGAAATCTAAATCGATTTCCCCAGATCATATGATTTGGAATTCATCTCCTTTTCCATTCCCCAGCGAGAGTTCAGGAATCTCCAGTCTTGGAAATATACCTGATACTCCCCAGCGGAAATTCTTCTACTTCGTCCTAAGTTTGTCACTTGGACATCTGTGTTGGTTTTGTTGATCTCTTCGGTCAACTCCAATACGCGCGGTGTGCTTGGTTAGCACACCACACCTATTGGGGGTCCATTTGTTGACCTCATTTTTGATGAGGTCTTCTCTTCCGTCTTTAGTGTTTAGGATCTAGCCTTAGGCTTTTCCTTTGACTATCTTAGAGGACTAGAATTGGGACCCATCCCTTAGAAATTTAAACCACTTCTTGTCTCCCTACAAACCCCACAAGCTTGATTGTAGACCCCTAATCACCTAAAGGGATGAGATCAAATGTGAAGGTTTAAAGGATGAGTTCCCTATAGGACTCTTTGGCCTTAGGACTACCCCAGGTGGCACAGTCCGGTGAGGGCCGACTTACACACTCACTACACTCACACTCTACACTCTCACACACACAATCCAAATCCTAAAACCACACCTATACCCAACTTGACTCCTCGACTCATGTAGGTAATTCATATGGATGGACCTTAACCCCTAAGCCCCTGGTTGAGAGGGTTAGGAACAACATAGTGAATGCCTCCAATGAGTCCTCTCATGGCTTATATGGGCTTAATATGGCTTCATGGCTCAATCAAAGTGATTCCATTTCACTCACATTTGATCAATCTTCATTCTTCCAAAATTTCAATTTTTGACCCCAGGGCCCCGGACCCACCAAACCTACCAAAAGCCCTTGAAATTGCCCAAATTTTCCAAAATCTTCAAATTACCCAAAATTCCTCAAAACCAATCCCAAACATTGCCACATCACTCAAATTGATCATCCATAGCCAAATATACCAAAATTTCCAAGAATACACTCCAAATACACTAAAAATACACTTTTGGCCAAACTTTTATAAATTCCAAAAATTCCCAGAAAATTCCAAAAACTCTCAAATATTCCCAATTTCATTTTGTTCAACTAGACCATGGACCAATTTTGCCAATTTACCCCACTTTTACCAAAACCCCCAATTTAGCCCATTTTAAACCCAAATGAACCCAATGTCAAACCAAATCACCCCAATTGATCTCAATTTTGGTCCAATTCAATTCTAAACTTCAATTCAATATCTCCAATATCAATCTAGACCAAATTCAAGCCCAATTTGATTGAAATTTGAATCCAATTTCCTTTTTAAGCTTAAGGCTCAATTTTGCCCCATGACCTAAACCTACCTCAAACCAACCCAATTCAATCCCAATTTGACCCAAATCTTTTCTAAAACCTTCCTAGCATCCCCACAAACAAAACACTAACATGATTTGCCCAAAATTTGGACCCAAACCTTACTCAAATTCAACCCAAACCCAAAATTCCCTAAATGGGCCTACACCCAAACCTAACCCAAATGGGCCCAAATCCCAAAATCAAAACCCAACCAAAGTTGAAACCTATTTGTAACACCCCCATAAACATTTACCAACATTAATTTTACATCAATTTCAACATTAGCCCAACTTTAACCCAATGTAGCCCATTTTTACCTATTTTGGCCTTACCACTAAAGAGCCTAAATTAAATTCAATAAAATCCAAGATGATCCCAAAATTTTTCTAAAATCCTTATAACACATCCCCAAACTAAATACAACATTTATTTTAGATAATTTTTGATAAAAAGCCCATTTTAAAATTCAAAAGCCCACTCCCTTAAGTCATTTTAAAAGCCCACCTTTAACAAATTTTAAAAAAACCCAAACCCATCCTAAAGCCCACATTACCATCCCATCTCATCCCCACTTAATTAATATCATTCCCTAAGTACTAAATCCATCATGAAAATTACACCAAAATAGTATTATACCAAATTCTTTCAAATAACCCCAACATTTCCAAAATCCTTAAAATCCTTTTTTCATGAAGGTTGGCCAAGCTTTTTCAAAGCCACATGGAGCCATGCACAGCCTATTCCCAAGCCACATGAAGCCATGAGGGTTTGACATATTACCAAGCCATTAATGGAAAAAGGGGGAACCCCTTTCTTAACCCTCCCTTAAGCCATTTTAACCCTTTTTTATGCAACACATAAACCCAAGATTTACTTAAACGAAGTTGATAGGGACTTCACCACTCCATCTCAGCTAGCCTAGCTGATTCCCCACAGCACCCAAAGCCCCTAAGAGGGTGCACCATGCTCAAAACCATGGGTTGACCCAAACCAAGACAAAATGATCCCTCCCCCCTTCTACTTTGATTCAACACCTTTACACATGGCCAACTGCAATTGATTTCACCATTGCCAAGACCTGACCTCCCTGAGCCTGAGAGTGACCCATGCCTGCCGGCCAGCCACCACAGCCGCCGGAAAACACCATGGCCGAGACCTTGGGAGGAGCCAAAGTTTGGAATTCCCACCTGCTGAGCTGCCCCATGTCCAATGGCCATTGCAGTTGTTCCTCTCCTCACAAGAGCAGCTGATCCCAGCCTTCAGACCCCCCTGAGAAGCCCTCCAGCCAGCCCTATTTAAACACCACCTCCTCTCGATCAAGGAAGGTGCTGAAACAAACCTTAAGGAAACCCTGCCAAAATCACTCCAAACTCTCCTTCACACCTGGAGAACTTGATCCCCACTGAAATTCCCCTGCCATTTCCTCTCTGTGAGCTCAATTTCAGAGTTGAAATTCAAGCCCAAAACCAGGACACTTCACCACAGTGAGCCAATCTCCAAATTGATTGGTCCTACACCTTCACCAGACCAAGAGTAGAAGATTCCCCCCAACAGCCCCCTCACCAGGCCAGCCATTGCTTCCAGCCTCCAAGCTTTGTGATCGGCTGTGGTCACTTTTGTACCTAGGCAATTCACCAGGCCAAGGGACTTCATCTGGAGCTTGCTTGGACCCAATCGAACGTGACACAACTCTCAGATCAAAGCCACACTTCTCTAAGCAATGGTACGAGCTCTCTCTTCTTCCCGAGCTTCTGTACATTCTCTATTTTGATTGAGTTAATTTCTTGCCACATAAACCATATGGATGTATTTGTCTCTTCAAGACGAATCCATAGAGCATAAGAACGTAGAAATCGGTTAAGTATCGAGGGCGATATTAAGCCTGGAAGACGGACGGTTCTCGGGCTAGGAGGCTTGGGGACGATGAATGGATGCCCTCCATTTGATACACGCGCGGGTGGACGGTCCAGATTGAGCCGTATGAGGAGGCGGGACGATACAGCGGGCCACATAGCATCCCAGTCAGATGGCGGCGCCGAACCAGAAGACGCCGCGTGGCCGTTCGGGGAGGTTATGGTTGACTCGGCGCCGGGTAGGATAAATAGAAAATTATGGATTTTTCTTATTTATTAAATGCCCAGAACTTCAAAAATTCATAACTTTGTGTAGAAAATCCTAAAAATAAAATAAAAATACCCTCTTGCTCAGTGAACAGAGGAGACTAATGTGGAAAAGAAATCAGGTCATTTCATTAAGTATTTTATTTTTAATAATTTATTTACTCTCTGCACTATTTCAATTCTTCATGAATATAGGGAATTCACCATGGCATGAGACCATAGGACTTTTAAAGTTTCTGAACTTTGGAAAATTCCCTGAATTTTCCAAGGTCAAAGGCCATCCCTGTGAGAAGTTATTGATTTTTCAATTGCATGTTACTGTTTTGAGTATTTTAATTCCAATAATTAGCATGTTGAGAAATAAATTCTAGGAAAATTTGGTGATGTTTCTTATGACTAGAGGAACCGAGGAAAAATAAGTTTTGAGTTAATTCACTTGGAATAACCCTAATTGGTCTAAACACCCAAAATTGAACTTTAATTAATTAGGGTCAACTATACATCAAATTGACTTGGAAACAATTCTCCACTGTCCTTTAGGGTCAGGAGAGTCTCATATAAAAATTTGAAACTAATTGGACTTGATTTAATCCACCAAATGAGTTGATTAAGCCCCATGAGTAAAATTAAACTTTAAAAATTCATAACTCACAAAATACTTTTAAAAAATTCACAAAAATGGTTTTGGAGCTTCTCTGATATTAGAGGAACTTAGGAAAATTAAAATTGTAATTTTCTAAAAAAGTTGATTTTTATCATTATTTTAATATTTTTAATAATTAAAAAATAAAAAAAATCAAAAAAATATTAAAAATCACCAAAATGTCACATTTTGAATTATAATTACTTAGGAACAAACTAAATATTTTTCTTAAGTCCCTAGGATAAGATATTGAATTTTAAAGGCTTAATGTAATTTTTAATATTAAAAAATGTATTTTTCAACCTTTTCACTAAAATAATACCAGTAAATAAAAAAAAATCAAAAAAATAAAAAAATTGTTTCTCTGAACTCCTTGAGGTCAGAGAGATTTAAGAAAAATATAAAATCCATTTTTAAACATTAATTTTATTTTAAAATTAATTAATACTCCAAAACTCAAAATAATTCTAATAAATAAAATATTATTCAAAAAATCACCAAAATTAGTCCAAATGGTCCTCTAGTCATTACAAACATCCCATAATTTTCTTAAGGACAGAAACATTGCCTTGGTCATGGTATTGAATTTTACTTGAAAACCCATATTTTTCATTAAAAATAATTCCATAAATAAATTAAAAATAGAAAAATCACATTTTCTCCTCTAATGTCTTAATTGACATGTGAGTGAGGTTACATAAAAATTTCAAGTTCATTTGAGCTTAATTTAGTGAGTTATAGAATTATTAAGCATGAAGGGCAAAATGGTAATTAAAAAATTTCAACCCTTAATTTAAATTTTAGAATTAATCAAAAAGGGGAGGGTAAAATATTTGATTTTAAACTGATTTTGGATGATTGAAACTTAAATGTTTGAGGGTAGAAACCTACTGACCATTTCAAAAATAATTAAAATAAACTTTAATTAATTAATTAATTGAAATTTTGGGATAGTGATGGAAATTGGAATTATTTAAGTAGGGATATTATTAAGATGATATTTATTCTTTAATTTAAAAGTCCTTAAATAAACCACTTTAATAATACTTAATTCTTAATAAATTAAAAAATAATAATTAATTAAAATAAAAATCCAAATTAAAATTAAACTAAAATTAAATTAAAATTAAAGTTAAATTAAATTAAATTAAAATTAAAATTAAAATTAAATTAAAACTAAAATTAAAATTAAATTAAAATTAAATTAAATTAAAATTAAATTGAAATTAAATTAAAACTAAATTAAATTAAATTAAAAACAAATCAAATTAAATTAAAATTAAATTAAATTGAATTAAAGTTAAATTGAATTAATTCCTGTGAAATTGTGGAACTAATTCAGTTGAGTTTAGCAAATTCATCTGGACTAAGTGAATTCAATGAAAATAACGGTGTCAGGATGACGGAACCGTGGGATCTTAATCTATTCTGTTTAAACAACTTTAAGATTTGTTTTAAGTAAAATATTAAAAAACACTTAGATTTTAAGATTTCTAAACCAAAACACTTCTCTCACCTCCTGATTTATGACTTCTAAAACTAAACCTCTGCAACAACAAGGAGCTTGGAGCACAGTGGGCAGCACGACCATCGTCATCAGCAAAACTCGGATCTGCATCAACTAAACATTCCTAGAATTAAATAACCAAGCCATAGGACTTCGAGGTAGTTTGCCTAATGCAACATAAATCCTCAACTCTTCGTTAGGCATTTGCATGATCATGTCATGTAAATTAAGCCCTAACCGGTCTTAGGATTCCAAGGTAGTTGTTTGGTACGACATAAACCCTCACATCTTCGAGGCTATTTGTATGATTTTATCATACAAATATAAATCCTAATTAATTAAAATTGGCAGGATCGAAACATTAAATAAACTCCTAAATTGAAGCCAAACAATAGGATAATTTGGGAAGTTACCAAGATTCTTTTTGGATCCTCAACTTCTCCTACTTTTATTCCTTTGAACTCCTAAAATTAACTGTTCCAAATTTGAGCTAATCCCTATTGAAAATTCCAAAATCCAACCCTTTGAAACCTTAAACTTTGAAATTCTTGAGAGCAAAACCACTGATCATTATCGAGATTTTTCTTAAGTGTCTTCAGACATTTAAGATGTAATTAACTATAGGGGCTTGCCCTTATAGGGAACTTTAAGAACCTAGGTAATATAAACCCTGCTTATTTCTTTGTATTAAGCAGGGGAACTTGTCGGCTTATAAAATCGGTTCGCAGACCAAACAGATGTCACAAATCTTTTAGTTTATTTATTCGAGCCCCATCATCAAGCAGTGTGTCTATTTTTTGGAATAAATACACGGTTTGTGGTGTGGTGCTCGTTTATATAAACTATTTGGGATGTGAGATCGGTTTGATTTCATATCTTAAAACTTTCAAATTTAAAATTATTTTCAAAACCAAATACTACTTTTCAAATTATATATATATTTAAATTAAATTTAAAATTTAAAATTCGCCGAGAATTTACGTAGGCGACCCCTTTTCAAAACACATAACTATAACCAATCTCTCCAAAATACTACCATATAATCATGAAAACAAACCAAACAAAGCACACAAAGCAAACATAAAGCAAAGCACACCGATAACTATGAGTTGCCTCCCACAAAGCGCTTGGTTTAATCTCTTCAGCCCGGCATACCCAGAACTTATTCTGAGTGACCCAACATCAGATTCTCATCAGGTTTAAGTTGATCGACTAAAAAATAAGGTTTAAGTCTATGACCATTAACTTTGAATATTTTTCTATTTTTTGGATCTTGAATATCCACAGCTCCATAAGAATAAACTTTTATCACAATAAATGGACCCATCCATTTGGACTTAAGTTTTCCAGCAAAAAATTTCAATTTGGCATTATACAACAAAAATTTTTGTCCTGGATTAAGATTTTTAATAAGAATCTTCCGATCATGCCATAATTTCATCTTCTCTTCATAAATCTTGGCATTTTCATAAGATTCATTCATTATCTCTTCAAGCTCATTTAATTGTAATAATATCTTCTTAGGAACATCCTTCAAATTATAATTGAACTCTTTTATAGCCCAATATACTTTATGCTCAAGCTTAACAGGTAAATGACAATTTTTTCTAAAAATTAGCATATATGGGGACATTCCTATATGAGTTACGTAAGCGATCTTATAGGCCCACAAAGCATAATCCGAGTTTGATTGAACAATTCTTTCTATTTGGATTAACAATCTTTTATAATATTTTTTAATTTCGTGGTTGGATAATTCAACCAAACCACTTGTCTGCAGATGATAATCGGTAGCAATGTGATGGTTAATACGATATTTCTTTACTAACTTCTCCATAATCGCATTTCTAAAATGACTTCCCCATCGGTTATGATTACTCTTAGTATTCCAAATCTGAAAAATATATTCTTTACTAAAAAAATTGCAACACTTTGAGCATCACATTGAGGTAAAGCAACAGCTTCAACCCATTTGGATACATAGTCTACTGTTATTAAAATATAAATCTTTTTGAAAGATGGTGTAAATGGTCCCATGAAATCTAATCCCCGAACATCAAATATTTAAACTTCCAACATATAATTGAGGGGCATCTCATTTCTTCTAGAAATATTGCCTACACGCTGACATCGATCACAATTTTTAATATATGCATTAACATCTTTAAAAATTGTAGGCCAATAAAATCTAGATTGTAAAATTCTATAAGTAGTTCTATCAACACCAAAATGTCCTCCATAATCAGAATTATGACATTTTTGAATAATTTCATAAGTTTCTTCTAAAGGCACACATCTTAAAATGATCAAATATTTTCCTTGTTTATATGAAAATGGGACATCCCAAAAATAAGATTCAGCATCAGATAAAAATTTCTTCCTCTCCTGGTATGTCAAACCATATGGTAAAATATCACTGAAAATAAAGTTTACAATGTCGGCATACTACGGAATACGCCACTCATTAATAGTGAACAAATTTTCATCAAGAAAATGTTCATTAATTTCTTCAGTATCACTAAGAGGTTTTTCAGTTTCAAGCTTGGACAAATGATCAGCAATTTGATTATCAACACCCTTCTTATCTACTATCTCAAAATCAATTTCTTGCAGAAGAAGAATCCATCTAATCAATCTTGGTTTCACATCTTTCTTCTTCATTAAATATTTGATAGCAGAATGATCAATATGCACTACACATTTAGTTCCAATTAAATATGATTGAAATTTATCAAAAGCAAATACTATAGCTAATAACTATTTCTCAGTAGTGGTATAGTTAATTTGAGCTTCATTAAGAGTTTTACTAGCATAGTAAATTATTTTGAAAATTTTATCATCTTTACGGCCCAAAACGACACCAATAGCATAATCACTAGCATCACACATTAATTCAAAAGGTTTTTCCTAATTCGGTGAAATTATAATAGGTGCAGTGATTAATTTTTATTTTAATGTTTCAAAAGCTTTTAGGCATTCATCATCAAAATAAAAAATTTCATCCTTTTCTAATAAACGACATAAGGGTTTTGAAATTTTTGAAAAGTCTTCAATGTAACGCCTCTAGAATCTAGCATGTCCCGAAAACTTCTAATTCCCTTTACATTCATTGGACAAGTTAAATTAGAGATAACTTAAATTTTTGGAGGATCTACCACCAAATTTTTTTTATATTCTATGTCTTAATACAATTCCTCCTGCTACCATAAATTGGCATTTTCCCCAATTAAGGACCAATTAGTTTCTTCACAGCTTTTTAGAACTTTAGATAAATGTTCTAAACATGATTCAAATGAACGTCCAAACACTAAAAATTCATCCATAAAAACTTTAATCCCTTTTTCAATTAAATCATAGAAAATAGCCATCATACATCTCTGAAATGTAGCAGGGGGCATTACATAAATCAAAAGGCATTCTTCTCAAAGAAAATGTACCATAAGGACTGGTAAACATTTTTTTTCTTGATCCTTAGGAGCAATTTAAATTTGGGGGTACACGGTATATCGATCCGGAAAACAAAATTATTTATGCCTAGCTCGGTCCATCCAACATCTGATCCAGAAATGGGAGTGGAAAAGATCTTTCCTTGTAGCAAGATTTAATTTTATAATCAATGCGTATTCACCACCTTGTAATTTTTCTTGTTGGTATAATCTCATTCTTCTCATTAACAGTGACAGTTACTCCTCCTTTCTTAGGAACACAGTGAAGAGGACTAACCCATGCACTATCTGAAATAGGGTAGATAATCCCAGCATCCAACCACTTTAAAATTTCTTTCTTAACAACATCTTTCATAATAGGATTTAATCTCCTTTGAGGTTTAGCCCTAGGTTTACAGTTATCTTCCATAAGGATTCTACGCATACAAATTTAAGGACTGATTCATTTAATATCAGCTATCGTTCATCTAAAGGATTTCTTGTACTTCTTTAAAACTTCAAACAAACTATCTTCTTCTTTTTTAGTTAATTGAGAGAAAATTATCACTTGGTAAAGTTGAGGACTCACCTAAAAAATATACTTTAAATGATCGGGAAGCATCTTTAACTCAAGTTCGAAGGTTTTCGATTGATGGATCAAAAGATTCATCTTTTTCGGTCATGTCCAACAGTTCAAAATTTTCATGAACATAATTTAGATCTTCCTCATGAAAATCTTTAGAATGATGTAACTCCTCTTCTTGCTCATGTTCTAATTCTTCTCTTTTAGATTTCTCTTCATAAGTTAATTTGACATGACATTCACTCAAATACTTAATAACATCCATCCTATAACATTCATCATCTTTACCTCTTGCAGGATATTTCATTGATTTAGAAATGTTGAATGTAACAGTCTGGTCATTAACTCTCATTATTATTTCCCCTTTTTGCACATTATCATTGCTCCGCTTTGTGGCTAGAAAAGGTCTTCCTAAAATTATGGGTATCTCTTTATCTTCCTTCATATCCAACACAATGAAATCAATAGGAAGATAAATTGATCCACTTTTACCAAAACTTCTTCTATAACTTCTTTAGGAAATGTGATCTAACAATCTGCTAATTGCGAAGTTACGGTAGTTGGACTTATTTCTCCTAATCCCATCTTTTAAATATTGATAAAGGCATAAGGTTAATGCTTGCACCCAAATCACATAAAGTTTTTCCATAAAATCTATCTCCGATTGCACATGGAATTGTGAAACTATCAGGATCTTTAAGCTTTTCAAGAGGCTTTTTCTGAATTATTGCACCTGCACTCCTCACTAAGTGCAAGCTGTCTCATTATCTTCAAACTTCTTTTTTTTTGTTGAGAATATCATTCATAAATTTCACATAGCTTGGCATCTGTTCCAAGGCTTTAGCAAATGAAATGTTGATTGTAAGCTTCTTAAATATCTCCAAGAATTTTGAAAATTGCTTATCCAATTTTTGCGACGAAGTCTTTGAGGAAATGGAGGTGGTGGCTATTCCAAATCTTCCTTAAGTGGAGAAAAAGGTCTTTCCAAACCTTTCAGAGCGTCCTCTTTTGGTTCTTCAATCTCTTCTTTTTCTACTTTAATTTCTTTTTGAATCTACCTTCCAACTCTCTTTCACTTCTCAGTTGAATTGCTTTCACATGCTCTTTATTCTTATCTCTTGGTTTTACTTCAGTGTTACTTGGAAGCATACCTTGGGATCTATTACTTAATGTAATGGTAATTTGTCCCAATTGATTTTCAATATTTCTAATTATAGCTCCTTGACTTTGCAATTGATTTCCCATTTGTAACACCACTTCTTCAGTAAATAACTTCTCCTTAAATTGTGAAGCATTGTTAAAACCTAGAGGATAGGTTTGTACTATAATTACTATTCCCTTGGTTGTTCCGGTTCCCAACGGAGTTTACTTGATTTTTGCCCCATTGTTGATTAATACCACCCTAATTATTGGTAGTCTAGTTAAAGTTTAGATGATTCTTCCAACCTAGTTATGATAATTAGAATAAGGGTTATTAGGTTTATTTATAGCATTCAAAGTTTCTGGTGAAGTATGAGAATCAACCATTTGACTTAATGAATTTTCTTCGATCACGACGATTGGTCGAGAAAAATTCATCCCAAATAGGTCTATCTTCCTTAAAATTACAGCAACTTGATTTGCTAACATTATAAATGCATCATTTTCATGAATATTGGCTACCTATTTAGAATTTAACCTTTCAGAAGACCATTGAAAATTATTAGTAGGCATTTCTTCTATTAAAGCATAAGCATCAGTAAACTGTTTAGACATTTGTGATCCCCGTGTAGTAGCATCGATAATAGATCTAAGAGATCCAACTAATCCATTATAAAACGTTTGAAATATTAACCATTCTGGTATCAAATGATGTGGACATTTTCTGAAAAGATCTTTAAATTGTTCTCATGCCTCATATATAGATTCACCTTCAAGCCGACAAAAAGATGTTATATCATTTCTAAGCTTCGCAGATCTTTGATGGTGGAAAATATTTAGCAATGAATTTTTGTGCTAAATCACCCCAAGTTCTGATAGATCTAGGTGCTAAAAAATTTAACCATATCTTAGCTTTGTCCCTTAGTGAGAAAGGAAAAGTCGAAGTCTAATAGCATCATCTGAAACACCATCATATTTAAAAGTAGCACACAACTCTAGGAAGTTGGCAAGATGTAAATTAGAATCTTCAGTTGGTGCTCCCCCAAACTGATTATTAGACACCATTTGGATAATAGCAGGTTTAAGCTCAAATGAATTAGCAATACTGAGTAGGGTGTTGAATACTACCATGAAGTTCATCCACTGTTGGGTTAGAATATTCTCTTAAAGGACTAAATTCTTGATGGATGTCAGCATTTTGATTTTGATGATTTGTCATTTCTTGAGTATTTTTATCTTTTTCAGAATTTTAAATTTTTTGATTTTTCTAATTGCTCTTTCTAATTCAAAATCATTAGGCACAAGTCCCTCAGACCCTGAACTACGCATACAACGTTAAATAAAATAAAACAAAACACACTAACAAAAGCAAAGAAAAGTAAAAAAAAATTAAGTTTATCTTAATTTGCTTTAAATGAAATTTTAATAAATTTCCCCAGCCACGGTGCCAAAAACTTGATCCCTGAATATTTATTCTAACAATTTAGATAGGAAATTTATGATTTATAGTATGGGATACTACGCAGGTATACATATCGTTTATCAAGTAATATAGGACTTTCTGATTAAGCCTCGAGATATCGAACCCACATGGAAATGTCTAAAATTTTAAATAAATAAGAAAAATAACTTTTTACTTTTTAATTGATTTTTGTAAGTACGTTTTAAGGTATTAATTTTGAAATTTTGTTTTTGATATTTTTAATAAAAAATTAAGCAGGAAATAAAAATTATAAATACTCTAAACACGATATAAAAGTTATAAGAATCAAATATCTTTTTCCTTCTTTAATGAATCAGTAATAATTATGGATATTTATGTTGTGGAAGTATTTAAAAGTATTTTGTCAAGTAGGAGTAATTATATTCTTTACCCTTACTTGGTTCTATAAAGAAAATTGATTATTTTGAAATTTTGAAATTTTGTAGATGGGTTAGGCAGGGAAGATACCAGCTCTCACTCTAGAGTTCCCTCTATTCCCTCCATCTGGAGGCTAATATCTAATAACAAAATTTAAAATAACAAACAAAATTAGGGGTTTTTAGCCTGTCACTCTAAATTCCTCTAATTTTACTCCCCAATAAAGAATATCTCCTTATATATTTACATTCAATCATATGGACTACAATTCTCACTCATATAATTGCATGTGATTCTATCCAATTGTTGTTTGAGACAATACCGCATTGGATCTTACATAATCTCACAAAAAATTTTAACATCTTAATTGGCGAATCAAGAATTAAATTAAGTACAATGAATTGAATCATCACAATTTCTTCCAGGTATTAAACACTTATACTTTCCACAACATACTTCCAAAATTTAATTACTTCATCATCTAATAAAGAAAAAGATAAAGTAAACAACTCAAATTTCATGAAGAAAACACAAATACAACTTGATTTGAATGCATAAACTATAATTAAAACACAACAATCTTACTTAAAAACAAAGTGTAAAAACAAAGATAAATACTTATCTGAAAATCCTCTCCACAAGACTCTAGAAGTTCCTTTGGAATTTTGCTTTCTACAAAACAACTCTACAGAGGTTGGCGCCCAACTCTGATGACTCTAATAAAAACTTTAAACTTCAATAAAAATGAGATACAAGGATAAAAGAAAGCTGGTGAGAAGAAGGCTTCATAGGGTTGAAGGCTTCACACCAACCCTTTTTCCTTTCTTACTCTCTACTCTCTACTAACAACTATAGAAAAGAAGAACTCTAAAACCTCTAACTCTTACACACTTTCAATACTAACAGCTACCACTCTCTTCAACACACTTGCAAATTATGAGGCTTCATTTTTATATTTTTCGAAAAGGTTCCATGTGTCTCTTCAAATCATGTCCAGATTCAATTTATCCACTAAAAGATGCATCCCTTCAATCACATTTGCCGCCCAAAGGAAGTTAAGGAAGTCACCACCAAAAGTTGCTTCAAACACCCCTTGAAAATGATGCTAAATATGATTAAAATTTGATTTTTAAGCCGTGGCGCTTAAGCGTCGGCACTTTGGCGCCAGAGGCCAAATTTCTCAAACTTCATAATTTTGCTCCAAATTTGATCCTTTTTCGCTCTTTTCATCATAATTAATCATTATCATCATACCTACAAGAAAAACACAAAATAACTTCCATTAAAGTGCAATATCATCAAAATTAGGTATAAAACTGTGCATAAAAACACTATATATTTTAGGTGTATTAATAGGGTTTAAATAGTTTAATTAATTCACCCCTATCTTTAAAAATTCATAACTTGGTGTAGAAAAATCAGAAAAATAAAATAAAAATACCGTGGTGCTTAAGAAATAGAGAAGAATAATGTGGAAATGGTTTGATATTCATTTGATGCATGGTTTATTTGTAATTAATTAAATACTATTTCTAATGTTTTTATTCTCCATGCACTTGAACACTTCACCAAGGTTTGATTTTGGGGGTTTTAATCTCTCTATCATGAGGGATTTGCCCCGATGTTTCTAAGGTCGAGGGAGATCTCTATGAAGAGATCTCAAATTTTTAAGCTTATGGTCATCTGTTTTGCTAAAATAATTATAATAATTATTATTTTGTTCAAAAAAATACAAAAATTGTTTTGTAGGTTCACTCGTGATTAGAGTACGCTAGGAAAAATGAAATTTTTTTTAACTCACTAAGAATAATCCTAATGGCAATTAAACCCTAAAAAAATTTAAAATAAGCTAAATATAAGTGGAAATGTCATAAAAATCATTTTACACTATATTTTAAGGTTCAGGAAACTCCCCATAGAAATTTTAAAGTCATTTGAGTTAAATTTGATTAATTATAAAGTATTAAGGCCTTAGGGGAAAAGTTGTAATTTTAAAGGATTTAGCCTTAATTAACATTTAGGTCTAATTGAAGGATTAATGAATGATCTTAATAAACATGTTGAATTGAATGAAACATGAAGGGATAAGTGGTAGAAACCCAACTCACCCTTGTCATATTAAAGGATAAACTTGTAATTTCCTTAATTAAAGTAATTCGGAAGATAATCAAAAATTAAATGATCTTGAGATAGGGGTTTTGTGCTTGGAAATGATACATAATGATTCAAAACTCCTAATCGGTGGTTTAATGATAGTTCTTTAATCTGAAAAGAATCATAATCGCATAAGTCTACTTAACTTTTCCCAAAATTGCAAATATACCCATTTAATCTCAAGTTCTTGGTAGTGAGTGATGCGATGCGACTTTATATATGGTTAAAAATACAAGAATTTGATACCACTTTTTAGAATATTTAATTCCTGGCAAATGGCTTCAAAAACTTGATGTGCGAGGTTTACTTTTATAA
The DNA here is from genome assembly GCA_022702705.1 of Papilionanthe hookeriana x Papilionanthe teres. Taxonomy (NCBI): domain Eukaryota; kingdom Viridiplantae; phylum Streptophyta; class Magnoliopsida; order Asparagales; family Orchidaceae; genus Papilionanthe; species Papilionanthe hookeriana x Papilionanthe teres. The sequence continues at coordinate 57,928,617 of CM040423.1, read as the reverse complement.
TTTTATATTTAGATTTTATTATTGTAAAAGTCACAATTTTAAACGCAAGTATACGCATCGTTCGAAGTAAAGAGGGCTCTAGTGGAGTCTTGGTTATCGATCTCACAGGGATAGTGAATTTATAAAAATTAAGAAATATAAATAATATTTTGGAATTTTCAAATTAAATGCAATTTATATATACCTTTTTTTATATTTTTTCAAATTTAATTTACTATTATTTATTACTAAAAGAAAGTAAGTAGTAAGCGAGTAATGTAAAGTACGCGATAATTAAAATTCAATGCAAGTATAAAAACGCCTTTCTCCTTTTTCAACTAATCCAAGATTTATAGAATAATTATCTTTTGTAGGGAATTTAGATTATGGTATTGTGCAAATAGAAACATTTTTATTCTTTACCCTTTGGTCCGAGTGCAAAGAACATTGACTAATCTATAGATAGGCTCGAATGTTTTATTAGTAGAATGGGTTAATTTAGGCTCACACTACTAGATGTCCAAGAGTGGTTATGGTCGGCCTTACCGGCGACCCGTTACCTTTCTATAAGCCAAATTATTAGAATTTAGTACGGCACTCTAAATACTAATTAATTTTACGCCCAATAAATATTATCTTCCTATTTATTTGCACTTCACCTTAAATAATCCGCGTCTAGCTTCGCGATTACCTAAGGATTCATGTGATATCTACTAGTTAAGAATTTATCTCCGGATAGGTCTCAAAATTCTTCAACAGATTTTAACAATTTAAATGACCAATTTAAAAAGTAAACTAAGATCAAGTATTAATATCATCACAATGTTTTAAAATATTTTATATTTAATTCTCCTACAAATTTTAATTAATTTATAATCTTTTCATAGTTGAAAGGAGAAAGATAACTAACTACTCAGAACACATTGAAATAACACAACAAAACATATTTATAAAATTTTGAACTAAAGTACAAATACTTATACGAAGTGTTCCTTCAAGTGATTCGCCGATTTCTACCGACTCCAAAGCAATGATGAAAGACTTCAACAACAATAACACACAATTAACACTTAAAATAAACTCACTAGATACAAAATAAAGTGGCACCCTAAGTATGGAAGAGACTAAATAAAACTAAAGAGGAGAGAGAAGATGCTAAAATGGGTATGTGTACTAAGAGACGGAATGGTGCGATTTTTTCTGTAGAATGTGCTCCTATTTATAGAGCTCTGAATTTGATCAGGGGTTGTTTAAGGCACCTCTTCAAAATTCGTCCAAATTCAATGCATATTCTTGAAGGTAACTGTCGCGCCTAGGCGCCGGACTCCGTGACCAGGTCTTTCGCACCTCTTTACTTTGGGTCGCACCTCTTCGCGATCCGATACGTTTCCTTGTGTCCAAATACATTGTATTACATGTCCTATATATTAGGAGTAACTTCCGATCTTCTAGAAGCTCTAATAAGCTGCTTAACACCGTCAAAATAAGCGCCCAAAGTCATTAAAAAATCTTGACAGATGTCCGTATCGAAGCCGGCGCTTAGGCGCTGGATTCTGGCGCCTAGGCGCAAGGCTAATAATTCCAAAATTTTGCTCCATAAGCTCCATTTTTTCTTCTTTTTGCTCCTTTTTCCTTCTTTTTTCTTGGACTCTTTTTAAATCATCTACATCCAAAAACATAAAAATATATTTCATTAAGGCATAATATCCTTAAGAATTGAATCATAAATAAGGCATAAGAATGGGTATTTTTTCGGTAAATCAAATTCCCTCAAACTTAAACGTTACTTGTCCTCAAGTAACCCTTTTAAATACTTAAAATAGATAAAAATTGGAATGAAGTTAAAATATTTAAGATTCCTTGTAATTTTTGGTTTTATAAATGCTTTTGCAAATCATTAACCAAATTTCACTAATTAAGTTTAATTTTAAGAATTAAAGAACATTTAACTACCAAATCATAAGACTTCCAATTTTTCATTTATTTCAAGAATGATTATAGTTCATCATATTAAGGTCACATAGAATATTTACAAGAAAAAGATTTTCATGAAATATTTTTCTAGTAAAAATATATGTACATAGAAATTAACTTAAAAATGTAATCGGTTTTCTTTCTATAAGATAATTCAAGTGAAGCCAATTTTTATTAGGCATTTTCTCGAAGCTTCTCCTCACTTTCTTTTCTTTCTTTTCTCTTCTTTTTTTAATTTTTTTTTATTTTTTCTGGATTGTTTTTCAATCCTTTTTTTAAGTGATGATTACTATTTTTGGATAACTCGTTAATGATTTTGAACTTCACTATCCTTAACTTATTTTCAAAAACTTATACATTCTTACTTAATGAATATAATTTATTATTTTTCAAATCTTATTTCAATCTTTTCTTTTTCAAGCAATAATCTTGATTCCTTAGTATTTCAAAAATACAATTCTCTTTACTATAAATAGAAAAATTTTGATCTTATTATTCTTTAAGCTAAATAATTCTATTCTTAAAATCAACCAAAATTTTTAAAGTTTTAGTTAAGTTTACTAATTTATTTATAAATTTAAAAATTTAGGTAATCTTAAATAGATTTTTCAATCCTTATGTTATTTTAATATATTTTTTAAGAAAATATTAGTTATTTAAGGACAAATAATATTTAAATTTGATAAATGTTTTCCCTTCCCCCAAACTTCGGTTTTAGTATAAATATGAATCATGAAATTTTCTAAAACATGAGAGAAAGAAATAAACAAGAATTAATCTAAGTACAATAATGATGTAGTAAGAAAAAACTAACTTCTACTTCTACACATGCTTCAATATGAATATAACAGAAATAATTAAATATATATAGAAAATTTTTGCAGAGCATGAGTTAATTTCTAGAAATAAATCTTTTTTTTTATTTTTATTTTTGAACATGTAAATTTACTAACTATTCATTAACACTAAACAGGTAGGCTGAAACAGAAATAAACTTTTATAGAAATTCATTCACATTTCGATCTTTAACACACATCAGATAATCTAAAAACAGTTTTAACATAAAAAGTTCACATAAACACGAACAAATAACATCACACTAAACAACACAAGAAACAAGAAAACACACTAAAAATAGAATCAACAATCTCTAGTTGAAAGTCAAGCTACTAATCACTGTCTATAGTTTCATCATTGTCATCACCAAAAGAAAACTCCATATCCTTTGGATCAACATATGGTGAAAATCTGGGACAAGTAGGGAACTAAACATTGTGCTCACCCTTCAGAAATCTCACTAAAGACTCTGAATATTCAGGATCGTAATCACTCTTTCTTTGTGTACACTCAGAAAGATGATCGATCTTCTTGTCTATTGTATCTACTCTATAATGAGTTAAGAATAACTCATGTTGTTGCTCTATAAACTAATCATGCATGGTTTCCCAAAAACTAGATGGTGGCTCAGCAGAAGTAGATGGTTCTAGAAGTAGAAACTCTACCTGAAGTAGGTAATGAACCAGAAGGTGCAGTAGAACTCTTACCTCGCAATCGATCATAAATACTGATGCTTTCTCTTCTTATAGGCTTTTTCGACTTGAGTTTTTCCTCAGAAAGCTCAGCAACTACTCCAGCACTTTGACAGAGAGAATAGATCAGAGATGGAAAACCAAGTCCAATAGAAGTGCTAGAACGAGCACTAGCCTCTACAGAATCATAAATAATGCTCCCTACATCAATAGACTTCCTCTCTTGAATGCAATAGTTGAGAATAGCTCTATCTTTGGTAACTTCGCTCAGATGATTAGATGGAAGGAGACTAGCAGAAATAAAGTAGTGTCATGCCTTTGAAACACGATTAAGCTTAGAAGATGAAAAATTTACCCTTTTTTCGTTCAATATCTTTCGAGGCTCTTGTACTATCAGTTAGGTAAGCAATGATCATATCAAAATCTCCCTCAGATGGAGATAATCCTCAGTAATAACACTCTATGTTTGGCGGCAGGCCATAAAAAATATTGATGCGTTCAGAAGTGAATCCTACTCCAACTCCTCGAACGAAAATCTCATATTCTTCAGCATCCACAAAATTAGCATAAAACTCTCTAACAACCGGGATAACGGCAACAGCAGTGAAATAGCAGAATCATTGCCAGTTGAGCGCAATGATTGTCTCCTCAATTCTTCCTCCAGGATTATAAAAACTTTGTTCCGAGATAATTTCCAAGTCATAGCAAAATCATTGTAATGGAAGTGTGCAGTAGCGGTGACGAACTTGCTATGATCAAAATTTTCTCGTTCCTTTCCTCGCTTAGATTTGAGTGCCATCTAAACATGAAAAAAAAAATGCGAAATAAATTCAACGGATATAGGAAAATAAACTAATTTAAGCTTTTCAAACATGAAAGAGCTTAAAAATTCATGGATTTAACCATAAAAAAATCAAAATTTTTCTCAAAATTTTGGTTTTTCTCAATGAGAGCAAAATCCATGGTGAAAATAAAAAATAATGAGTTTGGAATGTAGATCCGGCCTCGAGATGAAGAAATCTAGTAATTTCAAGCTCAAAAACTTGAAAATCCGACTTTAAATGGGATCTCTAGGTGGTATTTTCATGAAAAATAGTGGAGAAGGAAGCTTAGGCATCAAAAATGGCATGGGGGGTTTTAAGAAGATGAGTTTTCGATTCAGGCCGAACCGGCGCATAGGCGCCAACTCGCCTTTCCAAAAATTCGATTTAAATTAAATATTTTCCACCAAATCTTATCAAATTTGACTCCTAATTATTCTTATGAGATTATTAATCCATTTTATATCCTCCAATTAATTCATAATCTATTTAAAATGATAGTATAGATCCACAAAAATGTATCCAAATTCTTCAATTCTAATTCCTAACATCCATTCCAAATTCAATAACTTTCAGTACAAGACTGTATCATGGTTCATCGATTTATAAATAACACAAACAACAACATATTCAAAGCAAACATCAAATCCAACAACACACATTCAACAATTAAACAAACACACAAATTAGATATTCAACACACTAACACAAGACTCGATCACACCTAAAACACATATAGGATCTATTTAACACCGATCATCAATTACCATCTCTTTAAGCAATGAAGTTCGCTAGGACCGAAGGGATAAAACACCAATGCCCTTGGAAATTCCAAAGCCATCTTTTCATCTATCCACTTGTTCTTCACGTACATTTCTACTTGAGCGTCATGATAAGCGATCATATGATCGGATTGAAGTTTGGTTTGTCATTCCAAGTGTTCATATTGGTGGTACATCTCATGGAGAGGATTACCAATACTTTGAAGTTCCGCTTCAATCTTATCCAATCGACTAAATATTTTCTCCAAACTAACAGCAATAAAACCATTAAAAGAAGGCTAAGGATCTTTAGGAGATTTGTCTCTTACCTCATTTTCATGATTTCCTCTATCCTTTGCCTCTAAATCCTTCTTAACTCCTCCAAAATGGATTGCTCTGGTTGAAATTAGTGTTTATATGGGATTGGGGACAATAAATAGGCTATATATAAAGAGATTTCGTGTGAAAAACTTAAGAATTTCGGTTTTTCCACGATCTGTAACCGCGGCGCTTAGGCGCCGGATCATCGATACGCAGGCCACTCTGGCGCTTAGGCGCCAACTTTTGGCGTCTAGGCACCGGAACCTCGATCGACTCTGATTCTCCTATCGTCAAATTTTGTAAAGTTTCAGTCGTAAAAATAGGTTTAATAAATGGGTATGATCAACACACAAACAAAATTATGAAAAATTCAAATCACAAACAATCACAATCGAAGGTTAACTTGATCTCTTTTTTACTCACATTTGACATGGAGTGGTCTAACTCCAATTTCTATATACTTCAAGAAAATATTTAGCTTAAGCCAATACAGAATTGTTAACCTTTGATTTCCAGAAATTATATACAAATTTAGTCAAGACCAATGCATAACCTTATAGCAATATTTAAACTCACATTAATAAATATGGGTTGCCTCCCACAAAGCGCTTGGTTTAACGTCGTCATCCCAACCAAATTAACCGAATTAATCGGGTAGAATCAGCTCATAAGCCTCTTTGTAATTTAATTTCATTTCTCCCATATAAGGCTTCATTCTTAATCCGTTAACTTTAAATACTTTTCCAGTTTTTGGATCTTTAATATCCACGAGCTCCATAAGGGTATACTTTCTCGATTATAAATGGTCCCATCCATTTAGATTTTAATTTTCCAGAGAAAAATTTTAAACGAGCATTAAATAATAATACTTCTTGTCCATGCTCGAATATTTTCCTTGAAATAATTTTGTCATGCAATTTCCTCATTCTTTCCTTATAAATTCTTACATTTTCATAAGGACTCTTTTCTTATCTCTTCCATTTCATTCAGTTGAAATAATCGTTTTTCTCTCGCAGTATTCAAATTATAATTGAACTCCTTTATCGCCCAATAAGCTTTATGCTCCAGTTCAACAGGTAAGTGACAATGTTTATCATAAATTAATCGATAAAGTGACATTCCGATAGGTGTCTTATAAGCTGTTCTATAAGGCCATAATGCAGAATCAAGTCTATCAGCCCAGTCAGTTCTTTTAGGATTAACAGTCTTTTCCAATATTCTTTTAATTTCTCTATTTGACAATTCAGCCATTCCACTTGTTTGAGGATGATAAGAAGTTGCAATTCTATGTTTAATTCTGAATTTTTTCAACAATGATTGAATTCTTATATTTCGAAATGATCCGTGATAATTATCCCGGGCATTCCAAATCTTGTAAAAATCATTTTCTTTAAAAATTTTGAAACACATTTGGAATCACGATTCGGAAAAGCTACGGCTTCGATCTACTTTAAAACATAATCAACTGCTAATAAAATATAAATCTTTCCGGATGATGGTACGAAATGTCCCATAAAGTCTAAACCCCATACATCAAAAATTTCAATTTCTAATATAAAGTTCGAAGGCATTTCATCTTTTCGGATGTATTTCTCATTCTTTGACATCGATCACAAGTTTTCACATAATGTCCAACATCTTTAAATAAAGTAGGCCAATAAAATCCGAATTTAAAATTTTAAATGCGGTTTTATCCACTCCAAAGTGTCCTCCAAATTCAGAATCATGACATTTTTAAATAATTGCAAAAGTTTCTTCATAAGGTACACATCTTCGAATCACATAATCTCTTCCTAATTTAAATAAATGAGGATCTTCCCAAATATATGATTTACAATCATTCTTGAATTTCTTAACGTATTTACTATTTATCCCATATGGTAAAATATTGCTAACTAAGTAGTTAACTATATCTACATACCAAGGCATTTGTAATCCTTGAATGAAATATAATTGCTCATCCAAAAATTTCTCATTTATATTTTCTTCATAAATCTTCTCATAATTATTTTTGATTCTTGATAAATGATCAGCAATTTGGTTGTCAGTTCCTCTTCTGTTTACAATTTCAAAATTAAATTCTTGTAAAAGTAAAACCCATATGATCAATCTAGGTTTAGCATCCTTTTTAGATATTAAATACTTAATAGCGAGAATGATCGATGTGCACGATACATTTTGTTCCAAGAAGATATGGTTTAAATTTATCGAAGGCATATACTTATTGCTAAAAGCTCTTTTTCAGAAGTAGTATAATTTATTTGAGTTTCATTAAGGGTTTTGCTAGCATAGTGTATAACTTTGAAATTTTTCTCTTATTTTTGTCCTAATACAGCTCTGATTGCATAATCACTTGCATCACACATTAATTCAAAATGTTTATTCCAGTGAGGTGCAACAATGACAGGTGCAGTGATTAATTGTTCTTTCAGAATGTCGAATGCATTCAAACAATCTTCATTAAATTCAAATTTAGCTTCTTTTTCCAATAATTGGCAAAGAGGTTTAGCAATTTTAGAAAAATCCTTTATATATCTCCTATAAAATCCAGCATGACCCAAAAAACTTCTCACATCAGTAATAGTAGTAGGTGGTTGCAGTTCAACAATAATTTTCACTTTTGCTTGATCAACTTCCATCCCTATTTTTTAAACTTTATGTCCAAGCACAATGCCTTATGTGACCATAAATTGACATTTTTCCCGGTTTAGAACTAAATTTGTTTCTTCACATCTCTTTAACATTTTCGTTATATTTTAAAAGAGATTACATCCGTTAATGGAGACGATCGTCCAAGAAAGATTCTACCCGAATATGATTCCGCAGAGCATCAAGAGCATGGTAGAACAACAAAAAAGAAGCTTTGAAGACGTTCAAGAGCCGGAGCATCTATTCAGACGGATAGACCTTTACCCCGAAGCACTTGATGCAAGACAATACCCAAAAGGCTTTGTACCACCTCTCGTTCAAGACTTCATTGTACCAAACCCTCGACAACATGTCGTACATTTTCACGCTAGTTGTTGCAACGCCGGGGTGGAAGGACGCTCACTTTCCGACGCGCCCGTCGCCAGCCCGCGGGGATCGCCGATCGGTGGCCGCAGTTACCGAACGGTTCGGTAAAGACATTTTCAGAATTAGAGAACCTCTTCGTAAAACGGTTTGCCGGAGCTCAACACCATATCACCATCGGTGATCTAAGGCGGAGAAACGAAACCGAATGAAACTTTAGTGGACTACATACTTCGACGGGGAGGAATCTAAGCATTTAAGTGTGAGCCACAAATACAAGAGCAAACATGCAAGCTTGGTATCTTGCTTAAAAGTATTCACGGCCCGATATAACTTCTCCTTAAGGATTTACGATTAAGACTTTCGAGAAGTTGTTAAGCAAGGCCGGAAGCTTGCAAGAGGAAGCGAAACAACTAAGTTTCATATCGACAAGACACAAACGTAAGCCTCGTGAAGACATTTGAAAAGAAATCCGGATCTTCGCGGCAACATAAGGTTAAGCAAACAATGTAACATAGTCAGAGCAGCCGCAGCCCCAGCTATCACCACCGCAACGTACGTATCGCAACCTCAAGAACTACTCAACAACCTCGACCCGGTTTTCGCCCAACTCACCGCATGAAAGCAACCGCCTCGCTTCGCGCCGCACGTTAAAGGAGCTTATAACAGAGAATATCCATTCAAGAATGAGGCAAGCACAAAGATGTTCCGCAACATGAAGACTCCGGATTTTCAACTGCCAGAACCCAGGAACCTGCATGAAGTCAATAAGAAAGACCATCCCATCTATTGCCCTTACCAACGGAGCGTTCGAGCACAAGATACAGGATTGCATTACCTTCAAGTCTGCCTACGATAATCTCCGAAAAGCGGAACATAACGATTCCGAAGGAATACATGAAGGAACCCCGTAAAGGCGGTTCCGTCAATGTTATTTCAATGGATCCTATTGTTCCTATAGATCCCTACACGACGAATGATGGATGGAGGCACGTCGGACGAAGTCATCGAAGAAAATTTTCGTATCGCATCCAAACCACTTCTGCGTGCTTCGATTCAAAGTTCGAAACCTCGTCGTCGGCGCTATCGCTTGCGAATACACCCACCCCGTGAAGAAAAGATCATAGAAAGAAGGAGATCGTAGAAGAAGAAAAGACCGAGGCTCTTAAGGCTAGACTAGGGGCTGCTTATCCCCAGATGGTTGCTTCCGGTTCCTCTAGGAAAAAATTCCTAGAACCTTCGACTCCGTATGATTATTTGCTCGCTCCGGCAGGATCTTATAATGATAAGAGTTATGGCGTTGCCTACGTTTTGACTGTTTCTAACGATTACGCAACTAACGACAACCAACCTAATCCGGATCTCGATTCTGATACAAATAAAAATTCCCAAATCATACACAACCTCAAACATCACGATGACAAAGAAGACATTCACCAAGAAGGTTACGAAAGTTCAACAAGCAATGAATCTATTTGTGAATTTCGAGGTTGTGCCAATCACAATAGAGTTAGAGCTTTCGGATTCCGAAGCGACTACAGAAGAACTCGTCATGCCGATTCAAAAGGAGACACCAAGAACTCGCACTGCATTCGAAGAAGCCGCGTAAGTCAACTTAAGGAGCGGAAGGGTTCTACCTCCGAGAATGGGTCCAAATTCCATACAATTGATTCTGAAACATCGTTCAACGCACTACCGGGCCGACCGTGACAGCATGAGAACCGGATGGTACCGTCGTCTCCGCATCAGCATAAAATACACACAGGAGAATCAGCGCATTAAAGGCGACTTGCAACCTTTCTCCATACATGAAATTGGAATTCATGAAGATGCACTACTACGCGCCACCAAAGAAAACAATCTTCTCCCGTAAATACCATGCCAAATGAAGCAAAAGAAGTTCAAGACGACGAAGAACCCGAAGTTCTAGTCCAACAAACTCACTCACCACTCCCTTACGACGAGATGGTGAAGGGTTCTTCACAACTTGCACCCGAGGTCGAGGCCGGGGTCGAGGTCAAGTAAACGTTGGGATAGTTGGATAGAAAAAGCCGGTAATCAACGTGAATTGGGAGAACAGCTCTCAAGAAGAAGAATAAATCAAGAAAGAAGTAAACAGGACAAACTGTGAAGAAACCACAATTCAAGATCTCCTCGAAGATGAAAAGAATGAAGAATACAAATCAATGTACGAGAAGATAAATCGTGTGCATACTATGACCCTAATCCCGATCCATTCTAATAAGATCGAGGTATGGTGGTCAAGGGAGGTGCATGGTCGTGGTACTAAACCAATCAAGTTTTACCGTGGTGCTTCTTCTTCCAAAACTGAAAAAGATGTACACCGAAGATGTTACTTCATCCGAATTAATGGAATTACTTTTTGAGTGGTACTCTCCCGTGTTCAAAATTTAATTCAAAGTGGTGTCTTACTTCGACAATGGACAAAGGTTCAATCACAACATTTTCAAAGACTATGGAACAATGCTGCTCGGCCTCCCAATTCAAAACATGGTCTCGGATTCGGCACAAAGATCTTACTGGAGCCGCATACAAAATTTGCTTGGTTGTCACTTGCAAGCCTAATAAAGACTACTTGGAAGTTTCGGTGACCTCGAAGATCTACCAATCGGAGATGCTCCACCAGAATTCGAAGAAGAAATCAAATCTACAATGGGGACGAGTTAATTCGAAGTTAACTTAGGTACTACCGAAAAGCCTAGACCAACCTTTGTTAGCTCCTTACTCAATAAAGAAGATTCCGAGGAAATGATCAAGCTATTAATGGAATTCAAGGACTCGTTTTGCTGGAGTTACGACGAAATGCTGTGATTAAATTTGTGAAGTCGCAGCTCACAAGTTAGGAGTAGATCCTACTCGTTCCGGCCGACAAGCTCCCGAAGAATTCGTCTGTGAAATCGAACAACAAGCAATACCAAGTTAAGAAGCTAATCGACGCTAAATTTATCCGCGAAGAACAATACCCTACTTGGTTAGCCAACGTGGTACCGCTAGAACGAAAATGGTCGCATCGAATCGCGTAATTTCCGTGATTTAAATAAAGCATGTCCAAAGGATGAATTTCCACTACCAGAATCCTGCGTAACCACGATCAACATTGCTTCAACACATGAAATATTTTCATTCATGGATGGATCAGATACAATCGCATAAAGATGGCACCCGAAGACGAAAGGCTCCGCGCCGTAACGTCGATTGGAGTGTATTGCTACACAAAGAATGCCATTCGCACTAAAGAACGCAGGAGCAACATATCAAAGAGCAATGATAAAGATTTTCGATGATTCATTCACAACCAAGTCAAGTGCTACGCGGACGCTGTGATCATCAAAAAGCAACCGAAGGAAGATCACCCGTATGATTTGAGAATTGTTTTCGAGCGACCGAGGCAATACAACCTTAAGATGAACTTCCTTAAATGCGCCTTCGGCGTCACCTCCGAGAAATTCTTAGGATTTGTCGTCCGACATCGTCGAATCGAAATCGATCCGAAAGATTAAAGCTATCTTAGAGATGCCGCCTCCCAAAACCTTAAAATGCCTACGATCCTTTCAAGGGGCCGGTATATCTTCGATGCTTTATCTCGAACTTGTCGTAGGTGTCAGCCCTTCTCGTATTGGGCTAAAAAGGACGCCAAATTCATTCGGGGAAGAGAAATGCCAACGGGCCTTCAAGGACATTAAGCAATATTTAATGACACCTCCCGTCTTAGCAAACCCCGCCTGCATAGGATCATAATACTTTATACCGCCGTTTTAGACGACTTCGGAGCCTCGCAGCCTGTGTCAATGATGAGGGAAAAGAAATGCTCTTTATTACTTGCCGTCGTCTATTGCCGACGGAAGTAAAGTATCCTCCGACTGAGAAGCATTGCTCGTCCTCGATCTTCGCCGCTCAAAAGCTAGCACTTAGATGCTTCTCTCTCTCATAAGATTAACCTCATTTCAAAGTTAATCCGTTGCAATATTTGATGACCCGACCGACACTTTCTCTCGCGTACTTGTCGTGGTCGATGATACTATCGCAATTTGATATAACTTTCGTTCCTCTTCGCGCCGTAAAGGACAAGTACCAGATGACTTCCTTGCAGCACATCCTTTACCTGCGAGATTCGCCTCGGATGACGATTTGTCTCGACGAGCAGAGCAATAAGCCTAGAAGACACCGATGATCAACGTCGGGAACTATACTTCGACGGAGCGTCCTCACATCGTAAAGACAAAGATCGCAAACGATAAGGCTCCGCAGTGCGAGAATCAGACTAATCATTATAACACCGGAGCGGGAATGTTAAGATACTCCTACCACTTACCGTAGCCGTGCACAAACAACGAGGCAGAATACGAGGCCCTCATACAGACTAGAACCGACCATTCAAATGGGAATACCTGATATCGACATCTATGAAGATTCTCGCCGATCATTCAACAAAGTCGTTGTGATAATACGTAATTTTTAAAGCCAAGACTCGAGTAATACTTTCGCATGCCATGAAAACCGTTGGAACAAATTCAATGTAACAATCTACAAGATCCTCGTAAGAGAAATGTTTCCGCGATGCACTAGCTCGCCTGCAAAAGAATTTGCTTGCTTACAAGATGAGTCGATTGAAGTGCCAACAAGGACGACAGTCCTATCACAGCTCGACATGGATATGATAAAGAAATCGTAAAAAAGCAGAGGAATCAACAAGTAGCTAAAGGATAAAACACGTAAGATCGCGTCAACCACTAATGACTACCCGCAAACAAAATTAATGTGACGATAAGTCATTAGCCCATCAAATCAAGAAAAGAACTCTCGTCTTACGCATTAATAAACAATACATTATACATAAGGTCTTCGATCGTATTGTGGTTAAGATGCCCGAACGGTTCGAGGCTCGTGAAATTGTCAAAGAGGTACACTCAGGACTTTGTGGCGCCATCGGCCGGGTCCGAAAATGAAATTGCAAAATTAAAAGACTAGGGTACTACTGCCCCTCAATGATGACCGACCGTATGAAAGTCGCCAAGAGCCGTCACCAAACCTGCCAAGTGCACGGAAAGTGGTTCTACACCAACCTCCAAATGTGCTACATCCGACAATTGCGTCGTGGCCATTCGAGTGTTGGGGCACAAGATATAGTGGGTCTGATAAAACCACATTCTTCAAGAGGAGTGGACATCGCTTCATCCCCGCAGCTACAAACTACTTTTCTAAACGTGTTGCCAGCTCCACTCATAGAAGTAAAGGCACACCACGTGCGCTTTTTCAAAATCAAGTTGTCTATCGTTTCGGAGTACCGCGGCGAATCATTTCAGATATTTGGGTCCGCATTCGAAGCACAAAAATCAATAATTTTGTCAAGACACGGGATCGATTAGCGATACTCAACGATCTATTACCCAAGAGCAAACTGCCAGTAACTCTCGTTCAAATTTTAAAGAAAACTTCGAACGATAATAAAAGAAATCGGCATGAGAAGTTGTTAGAAATAATGCATGCCTGCGACAACTTTCAGGACTCCTACATGTACTTTACGCCTTTACACTTTAACCTGTACGGGTCCGAGGCCATTTTACCTTCGAGGTTCACCTTCCATCACTGTGATCGTTAAGCTTGCAAATAAAATTACTACGTGCTGAAAATGCCGCATTACGACTGAAGAACTGAAAGCTTGGAAGGGAAGATACGTGCCGCAACAAAATTTGGAATCGTACCAAGCCAAGATGATCCGTGCCCATGATAAACCGGTCCGCCATGACTTTCAAAGTTGGTGACTTGGGCTTGTTCTCGTAAGACCTATTCTCGCACATCGCAAGACAGAGGCAAAATTCGAACCGACTCGGGGAAGGCCGTTTGTATCGAGGTAGTCTACTCAAGAGCCCACTAACCGGTGAATCACAAGAGAACGACAAATTCTTCCAATCAACACGGTATTTGAAGAAGTATTACGCAACTCCGATGTTTCGACTCGGTGGCCCCCAAAATGTAGTCTTATCCCCGGAAATACGGGTGAAGCAATCACTTTGTGACCGGGTCCGAACCGAAAAACATAAAAGTGGATAAAAAAATATATGTGCTAAAAATGAAATACGTGAAATCATAATAATAAAGTTTTACCCTTCCTTTCAAAATAAAATCGGTTCCCGATCTTTCTTCATCTTTTCCTACTTTCCTTTAAAATTAAAATTAAAATAAGAGAATAAGAATCTTCAAAGTGATAAATATTTTCTTAATGTTCTTGTTCTTAGCATGTACCCCCGATCCTTTCCTCGTCTCTTCGCAGGAAAATGTCGAACGCGGTTTGTTCTAAACTTTAAAAATGGCGTGAGTCTCGCACTCGATGAAAAGAGGGCATGATGAGCAAAGATAGAAATTGATTCCGACTTCACACCAGCCGCCAAACCTTGCGTATGAAGAAATGATTGTCCCAGTTGGACCGAGAAGAGCTTCATAACCAGACAGCTGATGAAGATGGGTGGGCCCAAGCCACCAATCCAAAGAACAAGAAAAGAAAGACAAACACCGAGGAAAGCAAGAAAATCAAGTTTCAGTAGTTGCTATCATGTAGGGCAAAGCCTCGTGAGCCGCCGCGCCTCAGAAATTTAAGGGGTAAGGAGAGCGTTACTCACCGTTACCCAAAGAAGGAATAAGAATCGCCGTATCCGCAAGATGTCGACTAAGCTGCCAGCGATCAACACGAGGAAATGCCCACCCTCGCCAATACACACATTTCAAAGATACCGGTTCGTCAAAAGAACCAGAAAGAAGAAAGTCAACACCGAGAAAATCAGAACAGATCGAAAAGTGCCAAGAAGAATAGAAATAGAATCAGTGCCTCGACGCCGGACGTAGATACCATATCCGAAGAACCCCGTTGCGAAGCAACCCCGAGGATGCCCCGACGCAGACAATCCCCGAGGAGCCAAGGTATGCAGGAGAACGAGATGGGATTGAGCCATACATCCCGCAATATGTTACTAGCTCCGTCACTTGCGGCATCATCCGAGAATATGAACTTAAAGAATGCAAAATGTTAAGAAGAAGACTTCGAATACTTGAAGATTGTGAGGCAAAAGAATCAACATTTTGGAAGGCCTCGAGTTACACATAGGTGTATTCTCAGAATACTGCGGCCGCAAATTGTGGATTGCATCTGTAACTTCGAAGATGGGTCGAGCAGGCCGTTCGAGAAAAGATCATTCGAAACCCCGGAAATGAATGCCAGGGAAAGGAAGAGTCACAATACAATGCGGATGTTGCTATAACTTCGTATAGAAAAGGAAATCCACCAGGGATACTCCGTCACGCCTGGAGGTGGATCCAATGCCGAGGATAATTAAAAGAATGGTGAAAAGAATGATAACATGGAGGGTAATCGCCAGCCAGACCGCATACCCAATGTTTGCATCATCAACATTTATCGAAGGGCGATCGCATACCTCCACACATGTACCACCATGACTTTGTCGACCTTCGCGTACAGTTTCGTTCGTCAACCAATGCAATATCATGTTTGGATCCGACCTCCGGATAGCAAAAAAGCCCGGTAAGTTCCCGAGGGCCGGTAGGAGATACCACTTCCGGTAGGTTCCGTCATGATATTACAAGGAAATGGAGCGTACATCGCAAAACATTGTATACCTAGAGTACCAAAAGGACGGACCTCCGTCACTTTTAGAAGGATGGACGACAGAAAGGCGCCTTTTACCACTTCCGGCCTTTATCCAATTGGAGAGTCTCCTACTTACGACTGCGGAGTTACACGGGAAATAACACACCTCCACGTACACCATGCGGCATTCCCGCCAAGAATGGCTTGGAAGGTGATGTTATTGACGCGTATCACATTATTCGTACATGGATTTTTACCGTATACTTTTTAGATGGATCAAATGCGGATCATACATAACCCATTTTGAGTCATGGATTGTATGAGAAATATTTCGATCGAGTTGTGTGATGTATCTTCAACAAGATTGGAATGAAAGTGACCATGTCACATTTTGCCTTCACCTCTTTTGTGCAAATTGACTGGGAAACGCCATTAAAGTTAAATGAACTTAACAAAGAACAAAAGAAAAAGAGAAAACAAATAAGAGCCGTTCTTAGAAATCCAAATATTCAAATGAACTTCAAATCCACATGAACACCAAATAAAATTCACGTGAACATCAAATAAACAACAAAAAATAGAATCGATCATTAAAGGACAAACAAAATGAAAAATGAATCTCAAAATGGAGTTACAATCTCAATCTACTTTTCAAATCCTTCAATTCTTCCCCTCGATCAAAATCTACTTCAAACTACTTTGAAACCCTCTTTGGGAGGGTTCTTCATCACGGAAAACTCACACTTCAAATTCCAAAATCCTACACCTTTTCGTCACATCGAAATCCTTTTGATTTTCCGTGATCTCCTTCCCCTCTTATACGGAGATCGACTAGGTCTGTTTGATACGGAGCCACGAATCCTGGTTCGGCTCTGGTTCTGATGGAATGAGACTGGGTCCTTCTTCATACATTAAAACTTCCGAGACTCGGTACCCAGTTCAGCTTCTCACTTTCGAGGCCTGCACCTAAATTCCGACTCTCCTTTTCGAGATCGATACCTAAATTTCGATTCTCTTTCGAATTGATACCTAAATTTCAATTCTAAACTTCCCAGCCGGTACTCTTAAATTCCAGTTCTCACTTCGAGTTCGGTACCTAAATTCCGACTCTTTCGAGATCGATACCTAAATTTTGATTCTCTTTCGAATTGATACCTACCCCCAATTCTAAACTTCCGAGATCGGCACGTCCTAGCTTCTCATTTCGAGGTCGGAACCTAAATTTCGACTCTCCTTTTCGAGATCGATACCTAAATTTCGATTCTCTTCGAATTGATACCTAAATTTCAATTCTAAACTTCCGAGATCGGGTAATTTTAAATTCCAGTTCTCATTTCGAGGTCGGTAATCAAATTCCGACTCTCTTCGGTATCGATACCTAAATTTTGACTTTCGAATTGATACCTAAATTTCAATTCTAAACTTCCGAGACTCGGTACCTAAATTCCGGGGCTTCTCATTTCGAGGTCGGTACCTAAATTCCGACTCTCCTTTCGAGATCGATACCTAAATTTCGTTTCTTCGAATCGATACCCAAATTTCAATTTAAACTTCCGAGACTCGTACCTAATTCCAGTTCGCATTTGGAGGTCGGTACCTAAATTCCGACTTTTCGAGATCGATACCTAAATTTCGATCTTTCGAATCGATACCTAAATTTCAATTTAAAACTTCCGAGATCGGTACCTAAATTCAGCCTACTTCGAGGTTTGATCTCCAAATTTCACTTTTTGAGATCGATACTCTAAATTTCGATTCTCTTTCAAATTGATACCTAAATTTCAATTCTAAACTTCCGAGATCGGTACCTACATTCCAGTTCTCATTTCGAGACTAGTACCTAAATTCTAGTTCTCATTCCGAGATCAAGACCTAAATTCCGATTCTCATCCTTTTCGAGATCGATACTTAAATTTCTATTCTCTTTCAGTTTTGATACTTAAATTCCAAATTTCACTCTCATTCGATATCAGTACCTAAATTATGACTTTCATCCTTTTTACATCAACACTTAAACTCTGATTCTCACTCCGAGGCTGGTACCACAAATTTCGCCTCTTCACATCCCGAGGTTGAAACCCAGTTTCAATTCTCGTTTCAAATCCAAATTTCAAATTCAAAATTTCCTCAAATTGACATTTTAAACCAAACTTCAATCTAAATTAAAACTCAAGCTGAAATCTAAACTCACACATCAAAGCTTGAATATGAAATGAAATCTAAATCGATTTCAGATCATATGATTTGGAATTCATCTCCTTTTCCATTCCCGCCGAGAGTTCAGAATCTCCAGCCTTGGAAATATACTCCGATACTCTACGGAAATTCTTCTACTTCGTCCTAAGTTTGTCACTTGGACATCTGTGTTGGTTTTGTTGATCTCTTCGGTCAACTCCACACGCGCGGTGTGCTTCGGTTAGCACACCACACCTATTGGGTCCATTTGTCGAATTCCCATTTTTGAACAGGTCTTCTTCCGTCTTTAGTGTTTAGGATCTAGCCTTAGGCTTTTCCTTTTCGACTATCTTAGAGGACTAGAATCGGACCCATCCCTTAGAAATTTAAACCACTTTTGTCTCCCTACAAACCCCACAAGCTTGATTGTAGACCCTAATCACCTAAAGGGACGAGATCAAATGCGAAGGTTTAAAGGATGAGTTCCCTATGTGACTCTTTTCGCCCAGATCACCCCCGGGTGGCCCGGTCTGGTGAGGGCCGACTTACACACTCACTACACTCACACTCTACACTCTCACACACACAATCCAACCAAAACCACACCTATACCTGCTAACTGACTTCCTCGACTCATGTAGGTAATTCATAATGGACGACTTAACCCCAAGCCCCTATTGAGAGGGTTAGGAACAACATAAATAATGCCTCCAATGAGTCCTCTCATACGAGGATGTGGGCTTAATATGGCTTCATGGCTCAATCAAAGTGATTCCATTCTCATCACATTTGATCAATCTTCATTCTTCCAAAAATTTCATCAATTCCAGTCTTAATTCACCAAACCTACCAAAAAGCCCTTTAAAATTGCCCAAATTTTCCAAAATCTTCAAATTACCCAAAATTCCTCAAAACCAATCCCAAACATTGCCACATCACTCAAATTGATCATCCATAGCCAAATATACCAAAAATTTCCAAGAATACACTCCAAATACACTAAAATACACTGGGCCAAACTTTTATAAATTCCAAAAATCTTTAAAAATTCCAAAAACTCTCAAATATTCCCAATTTCATTTTGTTCAACTACACCATGGACCAATTTTGCCAATTCTACTCCCACTTTTACCAAAACCCCCCAATTTAGCCCATTTTAACCCAAATCTAACCCAATGTCAAACCAAATCACCCCAATTGATCTCAATTCTCGTCCAATTCAATTCTAAACTTCAATTCAATATCTCCAATATCAATCTAGACCAAATTCAAGCCCACTCCAATAAATTTGAATCCAATTTCCTTTAAGCTTAAGGCTCAATTTTGCCCCATGACCTAAACCTACCTCAAACCAACCCAATTCAATCCCAATTTGACCCAAATCTTTTCTAAAACCTTCCTAAAGATCCCCACAAACAAAACACTAACATGATTCGCCTAAAATTCGACCCAAACCTTACTCAAATTCAACCCAAACCCAAAATTCCCTAAATGGGCCTTTCCACCCAACCCCCCCCCCCCCCCCCCCCCCCCCCCCCCCCCCCCCCCCCCCCCCCCCCCCCCCCCCCCCCCCCCCCCCCCCCCCCCCCCCCCCCCCCCCCCCCCCCCCCCCCCCCCCCCCCCCCCCCCCCCCCCCCCCCCCCCCCCCCCCCCCCCCCCCCCCCCCCCCCCCCCCCCCCCCCCCCCCCCCCCCCCCCCCCCCCCCCCCCCCCCCCCCCCCCCCCCCCCCCCCCCCCCCCCCCCCCCCCCCCCCCCCCCCCCCCCCCCCCCCCCCCCTCCCAACCTAAAATGGGCCCAAATCCCAAAATCAAAACCCAACCAAAGTTGAAACCTATTTGTAACACCCCCATAAACATTTACCAACATTAATTTTACATCAATTTCAACATTAGCCCAACTTTAACCCAATGTAGCCCATTTTACCTATTTTGGCCTTACCACTAAAGAGCCTAAATTAAATTCAATAAAATCCAAGATGATCCCAAAATTTTTCTAAAAATCCTTATAACACATCCCCAAACTAAATACAACATTTATTTTAGATAATTTTTGATAAAAAGCCCATTTTAAAATTCAAAAGCCCACTCCCTTAAGTCATTTTAAAAGCCCACCTTTACCAAATTTTAAAAAAACCCAAACCCATCCTAAAGCCCATGACACATCCCATCTCATCCCCACTTAATTAATATCATTCCCTAAGTACTAAATCCATCATGAAAATTACACCAAAATAAGATATACCAAATTCTTTCAAATAACCCCAACATTTCCAAAATCCTTAAAATCCTTTTTTCATGAAGGTTGGCCAAGCTTTTTCAAAGCCACATGGAGCTATGCACAGCCTATTCCTGCCCACATGAAGCCATGAGTGGCCTGGACATATTACCAAGCCAATGGAAAAAGGGGGAACCCCTTCTTTAACCCTCCCTTAAGCCATTTTAACCCTTTTTTATGCAACACATAAACCCAAGATTTACTTAAACGAAGTTGATAGGACTTCACTACCCATCTCACCAGCCTAGCCGATTCCCCACAAGACCCAAAGCCCCTAAGAGGGTGCACCATGCTCAAAACCATGGGCCGACCCAAACCAAGACAAAATGATCCCTCCCCCTTCTACTTTCGATTCAACACCTTTACACATGGCCAACTGCAATTGATTTCACCATTGCCAAGACCCGACCTCCCTGAGCCCTCGAGAGTGACCCATGCCTGCCGGCCACCACTGTACCGCCAAAAACACCATGACGAGACCTCGGGAGGAGCCAAAGTTTGGAATTCCCACCGCCGAGCCGCCCCATGTCCAATGGCCATCGGGGCAGTCATTCTCTTCCTCACAAGAGCAGCTGATCCCACTTTCCGTACCCCCCGAGAAGCCCTCCACCAAATTTCCTATTTAAACACCACCTCCCTCGATCAAGGAAGGTGCTGAAACAAACCTCTTAAGGAAACCCCCGCCAAAATCACTCCAAACTCTCCTTCACACCCGGAGAACTCGATCCCCACTAAAATTCCCCCGCCATTTCTCTCGCGAGCTCAATTCTCGGGGAAGCCGAAATTCAAGCCCAAAAACCAGACACTTCACCACAAGAGCCAGAAATCTCCAAATTGATGGTCCTACACCTTCACCCGCACCAAGAGAAGATTCCTCTACCGCCCCCCACAAAGCCAGCCATCGTTTCTTCCCTCCAAGCTTTGTGATCGGCTGTGGTCACTTTTGTACCTGTGCAATTCACCAAAGCCAAGGGACTTCATCCCAGCTGCTGACCCAATCGAACGTGACACAACTCTCCTAGATCAAAGCCACACTTCTCTAAGCAATGGTACGAGCTCTCTCTTCTTCCCGAGCTTCCCGTACATTCTTCTATTTTGATTGAGTTAATTTCTTGCCACATAAACCATACGATGTATTTGCCTTTTCAAGACGAATCCACAGAGCATAAGAACGTAGAAATCGGTTAAGTATCGAGGGCGATATTAAGCCCGGAAGACGGACGTTCGGGCTAGGAGGCTCTTACCATGAATGGATGCCCTCCATTTGATACACGCGCGGGCGGACGGTCCGGATTGAGCCGTACTTATGGCATGACGATACAGCGGCCACATAAAGATCCCGCCGATTACGGCGCCGAACCGAAGACGCTGCGCGGCCGTTCGGGGAGGTTATGGCCGACTCGGCTACGGTAGGATAAATAGAAAATTATGGATTTTTCTTATTTATTAAATGCCCGTAACTTCAAAAATTCATAACTTTCGTAAAACTTCTAAAAAAATAAATAACACCCTCTCGCTCGCCGAACAGAGGGAGACTAATGTGGAAAAGAAATCAGTCATTTCATTAAGTATTTTATTTTTAATAATTTATTTACTCTCTCGCACTATTTCAATTCTTCATGAATATAGGGAATTCACCATGGCATGAGACCATAGGACTTTTAAAGCTGAACTTTGAAAATCGAATTTTCCAAGGTCAAAGGTCCCCGAGAAGTTATTGATTTTTCAATTGCATGTTACTGTTTTGAGTATTTTAATTCCAATAATTAGCATGTCGAGAAATAAATTCTAGGAAAATTTGGTGATGTTTTATGACTAGAGGAACCGAGGAAAAAATAAGTTTCTTTGAAAGTTAATTCACTGAATAACCCTAATCGTGCATTTCCAACACCCAAAATCGAATTTTAATTAATTAGGGTCAACTATACATCAAATTGACTTGGAAACAATTCTCCACTGTCCTTTAGGGTCAGGAGAGTCTCATATAAAAATTTGAAACTAATTCTGACTCGATTTAATCCACCAAAAATGAGCGTCGATTAAGCCCTACGAGTAAAATTAAACTTTAAAAATTCATAACTCACAAAATACTTTTTAAAAAATTCACAAAAATGGTTTTGGAGCTTCTCTGATATTAGAGGAACTTAGGAAAATTAAAATTGTAATTTTCTAAAAAAGTTGATTTTTATCATTATTTTAATATTTTTAATAATTAAAAATAAAAAAAATCAAAAATATTAAAAATCACCAAAATGTCACATTTTGAATTATAATTACTTTGTGAACAAAACTAAATATTTTTCTTATAAGTCCCTAGGATAAGATATTGAATTTTAAAGGCTTAATGTAATTTTTAATATTAAAAAATGTATTTTTCAACCTTTTCACTAAAATAATACCAGTAAATAAAAATCAAAAATAAAAAAATTGTTTCTCTGAACTCCTTGAGGTCAGAGAGATTTAAGAAAAAATATAAAATCCATTTTTAAACATTAATTTTATTTTAAAATTAATTAATACTCCAAAACTCAAAATAATTCTAATAAATAAAATATTATTCAAAAATCACCAAAATTAGTCCAAATGGTCCTCTAGTCATTACAAACATCCCATAATTTTCTTAAGGACAGAAACATTGCCTTGGTCATGGTATTGAATTTTACTTGAAAACCCATATTTTTCATTAAAAATAATTCCATAAATAAATTAAAAATAGAAAAATCACATTTTCTCCTCTAATGTCTTAATTGACATGTGAGTGAGGTTACATAAAAATTTCTTAAGTTCATTTGAGCTTAATTTAGTGAGTTATAGAATTATTAAGCATGAAGGGCAAATGGTAATTAAAAATTTCAACCCTTAATTTAAATTTTAGAATTAATCAAAAGGGGGAGGGTAAAATATTTGATTTTAAACTGATTTTGGATGATTGAAACTTAAATGTTTGAGGGTAGAACCTACTGACCATTTCAAAAAATAATTAAAATAAACTTTAATTAATTAATTAATCAAATTTCAGATAAAGGATGGAAATCGAATTATTTAAGTGTGATATTATTAAGATGATATTTATTCTTTTAATTTAAAAGTCCTTAAATAAAACTACTTTAATAATACTTAATTTTTAATAAATTAAAAATAATAATTAATTAAAATAAAAATCCAAATTAAAATTAAACTAAAATTAAATTAAAAATTAAAGTTAAATTAAATTAAATTAAAATTAAAATTAAAATTAAATTAAAACTAAAATTAAAATTAAATTAAAATTAAATTAAATTAAAATTAAATTGAAATTAAATTAAAACTAAATTAAATTAAATTAAAAACAAATCAAATTAAATTAAAATTAAATTAAATCAATTAAAGTTAACTAATTAATTCCCCGTGAAATCGTGGAACTAATCTTACTGAGTTTAGCAAATTCATCCGGACTAAGTGAATCTAATGAAAATAACTATGTCAGATTGACAATCCGGATTCTAATCTATTCTGTTTAAACAACTTTAAGATTCGTTTTAAGTAAAATATTAAAAAACACTAGATTTTAAGATTTCTAAACCAAAACACTTCTCTCACCTCCCCGATTTATGACTTCTAAAACTAAACCTCTCGCAACAACAAGCAGGCTTTGCTGGAAAGACAAAGGCAAGACGACCATCGTCATCAAGAAACTCGGATCCGCATCAACTAAACATTCCTAGAATTAAATAACCAAGCCATAGGACTTCGAGGTAGTTCGCTCAATGCAACATAAATCCTCACTCTTCGTTAGGCATTTGCATGATCATGTCATGTAAATTAAGCCCTAACTAGGTCTTAGGATTCCGAGGTAGTTGTTTGGTACGACATAAACCCTCACATCTTCGAGGCTATTTGTATGATTTTATCATACAAATATAAATCCTAATTAATTAAAATTGGCGAGGATCGAAACATTAAATAAACTCCTAAATTGAAGCCAAACAATAGGATAATTTGGGAAGTTACCAAGATTCTTTTTGGATCCTCGACTTCTCCTACTTTTATTCCTTTGAACTCCTAAAATTAAGCGTTCCAAATTTGAGCTAATCCCTATTGAAAATTCCAAAATCCAACCCTTTGAAACCTTAAACTTTGAAATTCTTGAGAGCAAAACCACTCGATCATTATCGAGATTTTTCTTAAGTGTCTTCAGACATTTAAGATGTAATTAACTATAGGGGCTTGCCCTTATAGGGAACTTTAAGAACCTAGGTAATATAAACCCTGCTTATTTCTTTGTATTAAGCAGGGGAACTTGTCGGCTTATAAAATCGGTTCGCAGACCAAATGAATGTCACAAATCTTTTAGTTTATTTATTCGAGCCCCATCATCAAGCGATGTAGTACTATTTTTTGGAATAAATACACGGTTTGTGGTGTGGTGCTCGTTTATATAAACTATTTGGGATGTGAGATCGGTTTGATTTCATATCTTAAAACTTTCAAATTTAAAATTATTTTCAAAACCAAATACTACTTTTCAAATTATATATATATTTAAATTAAATTTAAAATTTAAAATTCGCCGAGAATTTCTGTAGGCGACCCCTTTTCAAAACACATAACTATAACCAATCTCTCCAAAATACTACCATATAATCATGAAAACAAACCAAACAAAGCACACAAAGCAAACATAAAGCAAAGCACACCGACAACTATGAGTTGCCTCCCACAAAGCGCTTGGTTTAATCTCTTCAGCCCGGCATACCCAGAACTTTTCTGAGTGACCCAACATCAGATTCTCATCAGGTTTAAGTTGATCGACTAAAAAATAAGGTTTAAGTCTATGACCATTAACTTTGAATATTTTTCCATTCTTTGGATCTTGAATATCCACAGCTCCATAAGAATAAACTTTTATCACAATAAATGGACCCATCCATTTGGACTTAAGTTTTCCAGCAAAAAATTTCAATTTGGCATTATACAACAAAAATTTTTGTCCTGGATTAAGATTTTTAATAAGAATCTTCCGATCATGCCATAATTTCATCTTCTCTTCATAAATCTTGGCATTTTCATAAGATTCATTCATTATCTCTTCAAGCTCATTTAATTGTAATAATATCTTCTTAGGAACATCCTTCAAATTATAATTGAACTCTTTTATAGCCCAATATACTTTATGCTCAAGCTTAACAGGTAAATGACAATTTTTTCTAAAAATTAGCATATATGGGGACATTCCTATATGAGTTCTGTAAGCAGTCTTATAGGCCCACAAAGCATAATCCAGTTTGATTGAACAATTCTTTCTATTTGGATTAACAATCTTTTATAATATTTTTTTAATTTCGTGGTTGGATAATTCAACCAAACCACTTGTCTGCAGATGATAATCAGTAGCAATGTGATGGTTAATACGATATTTCTTTACTAACTTCTCCATAATCGCATTTCTAAAATGACTTCCCCCATCGGTTATGATTACTCTTAGTATTCCAAATCTGAAAAATATATTCTTTACTAAAAAAATTGCAACACTTTGAGCATCACATTGAGGTAAAGCAACAGCTTCAACCCATTTGGATACATAGTCTACTGTTATTAAAATATAAATCTTTTTGAAAGATGGTGTAAATGGTCCCATGAAATCTAATCCCCGAACATCAAATATTTAAACTTCCAACATATAATTGAGGGGCATCTCATTTCTTCTAGAAATATTGCCTACACGCTGACATCGATCACAATTTTTAATATATGCATTAACATCTTTAAAAATTGTAGGCCAATAAAATCTAGATTGTAAAATTCTATAAGTAGTTCTATCAACACCAAAATGTCCCCCATAATCAGAATTATGACATTTTTGAATAATTTCATAAGTATCTTCTAAAGGCACACATCTTAAAATGATCAAATATTTTCCTTGTTTATATGAAAATGGGTCATCCCAAAAATAAGTTTCAACATCAGATAAAAATTTCTTCCTCTCCTGGTATGTCAAACCATATGGTAAAATATCACTGAAAATAAAGTTTACAATGTCGGCATACTACGGAATACGCCACTCATTAATAGTGAACAAATTTTCATCAGGAAAATGTTCATTAATTTCTTCAGTATCACTAAGAGGTTTTTCAGTTTCAAGCCTCGACAAATGATCAGCAATTTGATTATCAACACCCTTCTTATCTACTATCTCAAAATCAATTTCTTGCAGAAGAAGAATCCATCTAATCAATCTTGGTTTCACATCTTTCTTCTTCATTAAATATTTGATAGCAGAATGATCAATATGCACTACACATTTAGTTCCAATTAAATATGATTGAAATTTATCAAAAGCAAATACTATAGCTAATAACTCTTTCTCAGTAGTGGTATAGTTAATTTGAGCTTCATTAAGAGTTTTACTAGCATAGTAAATTATTTTGAAAATTTTATCATCTTTCTGGCCCAAAACAGCACCAATAGCATAATCACTAGCATCACACATTAATTCAAAAGGTTTTTCCTAATTCGGTGAAATTATAATAGGTGCAGTGATTAATTTTTATTTTAATGTTTCAAAAGCTTTTAGGCATTCATCATCAAAATAAAAAATTTCATCCTTTTCTAATAAACGACATAAGGGTTTTGAAATTTTTGAAAAGTCTTCAATGTAACGCCTCTAGAATCTAGCATGTCCCAGAAAACTTCTAATTCCATTTACATTCATTGGACAAGTTAAATTAGAGATAACTTAAATTTTTGGAGGATCTACCACCAAATTTTTTTTATATTCTATGTCTTAATACAATTCCTCCTGCTACCATAAATTGGCATTTTCCCCAATTAAGGACCAATTAGTTTCTTCACGGCTTTTTAGAACTTTAGATAAATGTTCTAAACATGATTCAAATGAACGTCCAAACACTAAAAATTCATCCATAAAAACTTTAATCCCTTTTTCAATTAAATCATAGAAAATAGCCATCATACATCTCTGAAATGTAGCAGGGGGCATTACATAAATCAAAAGGCATTCTTCTCAAAGAAAATGTACCATAAGGACTGGTAAACATTGTTTTCTCTTGATCCTTAGGAGCAATTTAAATTTGGGGGTACACAGTATATCGATCCAGAAAACAAAATTATTTATGCCTAGCCGGTCTGTCCAACATCTGATCCAGAAATGGGAGTGGAAAAGATCTTTCCTTGTAGCAAGATTTAATTTTATAATCAATGCGTATTCACCACCTTGTAATTTTTCTTGTTGGTATAATCTCATTCTTCTCATTAACAGTGACAGTTACTCCTCCTTTCTTAGGAACACAGTGAAGAGGACTAACCCATGCACTATCTGAAATAGGGTAGATAATCCCAGCATCCAACCACTTTAAAATTTCTTTCTTAACAACATCTTTCATAATAGGATTTAATCTCCTTTGAGGTTTAGCCCTAGGTTTACAGTTATCTTCCATAAGGATTCTACGCATACAAATTTAAGGACTGATTCATTTAATATCAGCTATCGTTCATCTAAAGGATTTCTTGTACTTCTTTAAAACTTCAAACAAACTATCTTCTTCTTTTTTAGTTAATTGAGAGAAAATTATCACTGGTAAAGTTGAGGACTCACCTAAAAAATATACTTTAAATGATCAGGAAGCATCTTTAACTCAAGTTCAGAAGGTTTTCAATTGATGGATCAAAAGATTCATCTTTTTCAGTCATGTCCAACAGTTCAAAATTTTCATGAACATAATTTAGATCTTCCTCATGAAAATCTTTAGAATGATGTAACTCCTCTTCTTGCTCATGTTCTAATTCTTCTCTTTTAGATTTCTCTTCATAAGTTAATTTGACATGACATTCACTCAAATACTTAATAACATCCATCCTATAACATTCATCATCTTTACCTCTTGCAGGATATTTCATTGATTTAGAAATGTTGAATGTAACAGTCTGATCATTAACTCTCATTATTATTTCCCCTTTTTGCACATTATCATTGCTCTGCCTGTGGCTAGAAAAGGTCTTCCTAAAATTATGGGTATCTCTTTATCTTCCTTCATATCCAACACAATGAAATCAATAGGAAGATAAATTGATCCACTTTTACCAAAACTTCTTCTATAACTTCTTTAGGAAATGTGATCTAACAATCTGCTAATTGCAGAGTTACAGTAGTTGGAGTTATTTCTCCTAATCCCATCTTTTAAATATTGATAAAGGCATAAGGTTAATGCTTGCACCCAAATCACATAAAGTTTTTCCATAAAATCTATCTCCGATTGCACATGGAATTGTGAAACTATCAGGATCTTTAAGCTTTTCAAGAAGCTTTTTCTGAATTATTGCACTGCACTCCTCACTAAGTGCAACTGTCTCATTATCTTCAAACTTCTTTTTTTTTGTTGAGAATATCATTCATAAATTTCACATAGCTTGGCATCTGTTCTAAGGCTTCAGCAAATGAAATGTTGATTGTAAGCTTCTTAAATATCTCCAAGAATTTTGAAAATTGCTTATCCAATTTTTGCTGACGAAGTCTTTGAGGAAATGGAGGTGGTGGCTATTCCAAATCTTCCTTAAGTGGAGAAAAAGGTCTTTCCAAACCTTTCAGAGCGTCCTCTTTTGGTTCTTCAATCTCTTCTTTTTCTACTTTAATTTCTTTTTGAATCTACCTTCCAACTCTCTTTCACTTCTCAGTTGAATTGCTTTCACATGCTCTTTATTCTTATCTCTTGGTTTTACTTCAGTGTTACTTGGAAGCATACCTTGGGATCTATTACTTAATGTAATGGTAATTTGTCCCAATTGATTTTCAATATTTCTAATTATAGCTCCTTGACTTTGTAATTGATTTCCCATTTGTAACACCACTTCTTCAATAAATAACTTCTCCTTAAATTGTGAAGCATTGTTAAAACCTAGAGGATAGGTTTGTCTATAATTACTATTCCCTTGGTTGTTCCAGTTCCCCAACGGGTTTACTTGATTTTTGCCCCATTGTTGATTAATACCACCCTAATTATTGGTAGTCTAGTTAAAGTTTAGATGATTCTTCCAACCTAGTTATGATAATTAGAATAAGGGTTATTAGGTTTATTTATAGCATTCAAAGTTTCTGGTGAAGTATGAGAATCAACCATTTGACTTAATGAATTTTCTTCAATCACAGCAATTGGCTGAGAAAAATTCATCCCAAATAGGTCTATCTTCCTTAAAATTACAGCAACTTGATTTGCTAACATTATAAATGCATCATTTTCATGAATATTGGCTACCTATTTAGAATTTAACCTTTCAGAAGACCATTGAAAATTATTAGTAGGCATTTCTTCTATTAAAGCATAAGCATCGATGAACTTGTTTAGACATTTGTGATCCCCGTGTAGTAGCATCGATAATAGATCTAAGAGATCCAACTAATCCATTATAAAACGTTTGAAATATTAACCATTCTGGTATCAAATGATGTGGACATTTTCTGAAAAGATCTTTAAATTGTTCTCATGCCTCATATATAGATTCACCTTCAAACTGACAAAAAGATGTTATATCATTTCTAAGCTTCGCAGTCTTTGATGGTGGAAAATATTTAGCAATGAATTTTTGTGCTAAATCACCCCAAGTTCTGATAGATCTAGGTGCTAAAAAATTTAACCATATCTTAGCTTTGTCCCTTAGTGAGAAAGGAAAAGTCGAAGTCTAATAGCATCATCTGAAACACCATCATATTTAAAAGTAGCACACAACTCTAGGAAGTTGGCAAGATGTAAATTAGAATCTTCAGTTGGTGCTCCCCCAAACTGATTATTAGACACCATTTGGATAATAGCAGGTTTAAGCTCAAATGAATTAGCAGCTACAGTAGGGTGTTGAATACTACCATGAAGTTCATCCACTGTTGGGTTAGAATATTCTCTTAAAGGACTAAATTCTTGATGGATGTCAACATTTTGATTTTGATGATTTGTCATTTCTTGAGTATTTTTATCTTTTTCAGAATTTTTTATTTTTTGATTTTTCTAATTGCTCTTTCTAATTCAAAATCGTTAGGCACAAGTCCCTCAGACCATGAACTACGCATACAACGTAAAATAAAATAAAACAAAACACACTAACAAAAGCAAAGAAAAGTAAAAAAAATTAATTTTTTCTTAATTTTCTTTAAATGAAATTTTAATTAATTTCCTTGGCAACGGTGCCAAAAACTTGATCCCCGAATATTTATTCTAACAATTTAGATAGGAAATTTATGATTTATAGTATGGGATACTACGCAGGTATACATATCGTTTATCAAGTAATATAGGACTTTCTGATTAAGCCTCGAGATATCGAACCCACATGGAAATGTCTAAAATTTTAAATAAATAAGAAAATTAACTTTTTACTTTTTTAATTGATTTTTGTAAGTCCGTTTTAAGGTATTAATTTTGAAATTTTGTTTTTGATATTTTTAATAAAAAATTAAGCAGGAAATAAAAATTATAAATACTCTAAACACGATATAAAAGTTATAAGAATCAAATATCTTTTTCCTTCTTTAATGAATCAGTAATAATTATGGATATTTATGTTGTGGAAGTATTTAAAAGTATTTTGTCAAGTAGGAGTAATTATATTCTTTACCCTTACTTGGTTCTATAAAGAAAATTGATTATTTTGAAATTTTGAAATTTTGTAGATGGGTTAGGCAGGGAAGATACCAGCTCTCACTCTAGAGTTCCCTCTATTCCCTCCATCCGGAGGCTAACATCTCATAACAAAATTTAAAATAACAAACAAAATTAGGGGTTTTTAGCCTGTCACTCTAAATTCCTCTAATTTTACTCCCCAATAAAGAATATCTCCTTATATATTTACATTCAATCATATGGACTACAATTCTCACTCATATAATTGCATGTGATTCTATCCAATTGTTGTTTGAGACAATACCGCATTGGATCTTACATAATCTCACAAAAAATTTTAACATCTTAATTGGCCAAATCAAGAATTAAATTAAGTACAATGAATTGAATCATCACAATTTCTTCCAGTATTAAACACTTATACTTTCCACAACATACTTCCAAAATTTAATTACTTCATCATCTAATAAAGAAAAAGATAAAGTAAACAACTCAAATTTCATGAAGAAAACACAAATACAACTTGATTTGAATGCATAAACTATAATTAAAACACAACAATCTTACTTAAAAACAAAGTGTAAAAACAAAGATAAATACTTATCTGAAAATCCTCTCCACAAGACTCTAGAAGTTCCTTTGGAATTTTGCTTTCTACAAAACAACTCTACAGAGGTTGGCGCCCAACTCTGATGACTCTAATAAAAACTTTAAACTTCAATAAAAATGAGATACAAGGATAAAAGAAAACTGGTGAGAAGAAGGCTTCATAGGGTTGAAGGCTTCACACCAACCCTTTTTCCTTTCTTACTCTCTACTCTCTACTAACAACTATAGAAAAGAAGAACTCTAAAACCTCTAACTCTTACACACTTTCAATACTAACAGCCTACCACTCTCTTCAACACACTTGCAAATTATGAGGCTTCATTTTTATATTTTTCGAAAAGGTTCCATGTGTCTCTTCAAATCATGTCCAGCATTCAATTTATCCACTAAAAGATGCATCCCTTCAATCACATTTGCCGCCCAAAGGAAGTTAAGGAAGTCACCACCAAAAGTTGCTTCAAACACCCCTTGAAAATGATGCTAAATATGATTAAAATTTGATTTTTAACTGTGGCGCTTAAGCGTCGGCACTTTGGCGCCAGAGGCCAAATTTCTCAAACTTCATAATTTTGCTCCAAATTTGATCCTTTTTCGCTCTTTTCATCATAATTAATCATTATCATCATACCTACAAGAAAAACACAAAATAACTTCCATTAAAGTGCAATATCATCAAAATTAGGTATAAAATTGTGCATAAAAACACTATATATTTTAGGTGTATTAATAGGGTTTAAATAGTTTAATTAATTCACCCCTATCTTTAAAAATTCATAACTTGGTGTAGAAAAATCAGAAAAATAAAATAAAAATACCGTGGTGCTTAAGAAATAGAGAAGAATAATGTGGAAATGGTTTGATATTCATTTGATGCATGGTTTATTTGTAATTAATTAAATACTATTTCTAATGTTTTTATTCTCCATGCACTTGAACACTTCACCAAGGTTTGATTTTTGGGGGTTTTAATCTCTCTATCATGAGGGATTTGCCCTGATGTTTCTAAGGTCAAGGGAGATCTCTATGAAGAGATCTCAAATTTTTAAGCTTATGGTCACTGTTTTGCTAAAATAATTATAATAATTATTATTTTGTTCAAAAAAATACAAAAATTGTTTTGTAGGTTCACTGTGATTAGAGTACGCTAGGAAAAATGAAATTTTTTTTAACTCACTAAGAATAATCCTAATGGCAATTAAACCCTAAAAAAATTTAAAATAAGCTAAATATAAGTGGAAATGTCATAAAAATCATTTTACACTATATTTTAAGGTTCAGGAAACTCCCCATAGAAATTTTAAAGTCATTTGAGTTAAATTTGATTAATTATAAAGTATTAAGGCCTTAGGGGAAAAGTTGTAATTTTAAAGGATTTAGCCTTAATTAACATTTAGGTCTAATTGAAGGATTAATGAATGATCTTAATAAACATGTTGAATTGAATGAAACATGAAGGGATAAGTGGTAGAAACCCAACTCACCCTTGTCATATTAAAGGATAAACTTGTAATTTCCTTAATTAAAGTAATTCGGAAGATAATCAAAAATTAAATGATCTTGAGATAGGGGTTTTGTGCTTGGAAATGATACATAATGATTCAAAACTCCTAATCGGTGGATTAATGATAGTTCTTTAATCTAAAAAGAATCATAATCACATAAGTCTACTTAACTTTTCCCAAAACTGCAAATATACCCATTTAATCTCAAGTTCTTGGTAGTGAGTGATGCGATGCGACTTTATATATGGTTAAAAATACAAGAATTTGATACCACTTTTTAGAATATTTAATTCCTGGCAAATGGCTTCAAAAACTTGATGTGCGAGGTTTACTTTTATAATTTTATATTTAGATTTTATTATTGTAAAAGTCACAATTTTAAACGCAAGTATACGCATCGTTCAAGTAAAAGAGGGCTCTAGTGGAGTCTTGGTTATCGATCTCACAGGGATAGTGAATTTATAAAAATTAAGAAATATAAATAATATTTTGGAATTTTCAAATTAAATGCAATTTATATATACCTTTTTTTATATTTTTTCAAATTTAATTTACTATTATTTATTACTAAAAGAAAGTAAGTAGTAAGCAGTAATGTAAAGTACGCAGTAATTAAAATTCAATGCAAGTATAAAAACGCCTTTCTCCTTTTTCAACTAATCCAAGATTTATAGAATAATTATCTTTTGTAGGGAATTTAGATTATGGTATTGTGCCAAATAGAAACATTTTTATTCTTTACCCTTTGGTCCAGGTGCAAAGAACATTGACTAATCTATAGATAGGCTCTGAATGTTTTATTAGTAGAATGGGTTAATTTAGGCTCACACTACTAGATGTCCAAGAGTGGTTATGGTCGGCCTTACCAGCGACCCGTTACCTTTCTATAAGCCAAATTATTAGAATTTAGTCTGGCACTCTAAATACTAATTAATTTTACGCCCAATAAATATTATCTTCCTATTTATTTGCACTTCACCTTAAATAATCCGCGTCTAGCCTGCGATTACCTAAGGATTCATGTGATATCTACTAGTTAAGAATTTATCTCCGGATAGGTCTCAAAATTCTTCAACAGATTTTAACAATTTAAATGACCAATTTAAAAAGTAAACTAAGATCAAGTATTAATATCATCACAATGTTTTAAAATATTTTATATTTAATTCTCCTACAAATTTTAATTAATTTATAATCTTTTCATAGTTGAAAGGAGAAAGATAACTAACTACTCAGAACACATTGAAATAACACAACAAAACATATTTATAAAATTTTGAACTAAAGTACAAATACTTATCTGAAGTGTTCCTTCAAGTGATTCGCTGATTTCTACTGACTCCAAAGCAATGATGAAAGACTTCAACAACAATAACACACAATTAACACTTAAAATAAACTCACTAGATACAAAATAAAGTGGCACCCTAAGTATGGAAGAGACTAAATAAAACTAAAGAGGAGAGAGAAGATGCTAAAATGGGTATGTGTACTAAGAGACGGAATGGTGCGATTTTTTCTGTAGAATGTGCTCCTATTTATAGAGCTCTGAATTTGATCAGGGGTTGTTTAAGGCACCTCTTCAAAATTCGTCCAAATTCAATGCATATTCTTGAAGGTAACTGTCGCGCCTAGGCGCCGGACTCCGTGACCAGGTCTTTCGCACCTCTTTACTTTGGGTCGCACCTCTTCGCGATCCAGTACGTTTCCTTGTGTCCAAATACATTGTATTACATGTCCTATATATTAGGAGTAACTTCCAGTCTTCTAGAAGCTCTAATAACCGCTTAACACCGTCAAAATAACTGCCCAAAGTCATTAAAAAATCTTGACAGCGTCTGTATCGAACTGGCGCTTAGGCGCTGGATTCTGGCGCCTAGGCGCCAGGCTAATAATTCCAAAATTTTGCTCCATAAGCTCCATTTTTGCTTCTTTTTGCTCCTTTTTCCTTCTTTTTTCTTGGACTCTTTTTAAATCATCTACATCCAAAAACATAAAAATATATTTCATTAAGGCATAATATCCTTAAGAATTGAATCATAAATAAGGCATAAGAATGGGTATTTTTTCGGTAAATCAAATTCCCTCAAACTTAAACGTTACTTGTCCTCAAGTAACCCTTTTAAATACTTAAAATAGATAAAAATTGGAATGAAGTTAAAATATTTAAGATTCCTTGTAATTTTTGGTTTTATAAATGCTTTTGCAAATCATTAACCAAATTTCACTAATTAAGTTTAATTTTAAGAATTAAAGAACATTTAACTACCAAATCATAAGACTTCCAATTTTTCATTTATTTCAAGAATGATTATAGTTCATCATATTAAGGTCACATAGAATATTTACAAGAAAAAGATTTTCATGAAATATTTTTCTAGTAAAAATATATGTACATAGAAATTAACTTAAAAATGTAATCAGTTTTCTTTCTATAAGATAATTCAAGTGAAGCCAATTTTTATTAGGCATTTTCTCAAGCTTCTCCTCACTTTCTTTTCTTTCTTTTCTCTTCTTTTTTTTTAATTTTTTTTTATTTTTTCTGGATTGTTTTTCAATCCTTTTTTTTAAGTGATGATTACTATTTTTGGATAACCTGTTAATGATTTTGAACTTCACTATCCTTAACTTATTTTCAAAAACTTATACATTCTTACTTAATGAATATAATTTATTATTTTTCAAATCTTATTTCAATCTTTTCTTTTTCAAGCAATAATCTTGATTCCTTAGTATTTCAAAAATACAATTCTCTTTACTATAAATAGAAAAATTTTGATCTTATTATTCTTTAAGCTAAATAATTCTATTCTTAAAATCAACCAAAATTTTTAAAGTTTTAGTTAAGTTTACTAATTTATTTATAAATTTAAAAATTTAGGTAATCTTAAATAGATTTTTCAATCCTTATGTTATTTTAATATATTTTTTAAGAAAATATTAGTTATTTAAGGACAAATAATATTTAAATTTGATAAATGTTTTCCCTTCCCCCAAACTTCAGTTTTAGTATAAATATGAATCATGAAATTTTCTAAAACATGAGAGAAAGAAATAAACAAGAATTAATCTAAGTACAATAATGATGTAGTAAGAAAAAACTAACTTCTACTTCTACACATGCTTCAATATGAATATAACAGAAATAATTAAATATATATAGAAAAGTTTTGCAGAGCATGAGTTAATTTCTAGAAATAAATCTTTTTTTATTTTTATTTTTGAACATGTAAATTTACTAACTATTCATTAACACTAAACAGTAGGCTGAAACAGAAATAAACTTTTATAGAAATTCAT
Source organism: Papilionanthe hookeriana x Papilionanthe teres (assembly GCA_022702705.1). Classification (NCBI taxonomy): domain Eukaryota; kingdom Viridiplantae; phylum Streptophyta; class Magnoliopsida; order Asparagales; family Orchidaceae; genus Papilionanthe; species Papilionanthe hookeriana x Papilionanthe teres. The sequence continues at coordinate 57,892,135 of CM040423.1, read as the reverse complement.
TCACATTTCAGTCTTTAACACACATCAGATAATCTAAAAATAGTTTTAACATAAAAAGTTCACATAAACACGAACAAATAACATCACACTAAACAACACAAGAAACAAGAAAACACACTAAAAATAGAATCAACAATCTCTAGTTGAAAGTCAAGCTACTAATCACTGTCTATAGTTTCATCATTGTCATCACCAAAAGAAAACTCCATATCCTTTGGATCAACATATGGTGAAAATCTGGGACAAGTAGGGAACTAAACATTGTGCTCACCCTTCAGAAATCTCACTAAAGACTCTGAATATTCAGGATCGTAATCACTCTTTCTTTGTGTACACTCAGAAAGATGATCGATCTTCTTGTCTATTGTATCTACTCTATAATGAGTTAAGAATAACTCATGTTGTTGCTCTATAAACTAATCATGCATGGTTTCCCAAAAACTAGATGGTGGCTCAGCAGAAGTAGATGGTCTAGAAGTAGAAACTCTACCTGAAGTAGGTAATGAACCAGAAGGTGCAGTAGAACTCTTACCTCGCAATCGATCATAAATACTGATGCTTTCTCTTCTTATAGGCTTTTTCGACTTGAGTTTTTCCTCAGAAAGCTCGACGAACTACTCCAGCACTTTGACAGAGAGAATAGATCAGAGATGGAAAACCAAGTCCAATAGAAGTGCTAGAACGAGCACTAGCCTCTACAGAATCATAAATAATGCTCCCTACATCAATAGACTTCCTCTCTTGAATGCAATAGTTGAGAATAGCTCTATCTTTGGTAACTTCGCTCAGATGATTAGATGGAAGGAGACTAGCAGAAATAAAGTAGTGTCATGCCTTTGAAACACGATTAAGCTTAGAAGATGAAAAATTTACCCTTTTTTCGTTCAATATCTTTCAGGCTCTTGTACTATCAGTTAGGTAAGCAATGATCATATCCAAATCTCCCTCAGATGGAGATAATCCTCAGTAATAACACTATATGTTTGGCGGCAGGCCATAAAAAATATTGATGCGTTCAGAAGTGAATCCTACTCCAACTCCTCGAACGAAAATCTCATATTCTTCAGCATCCACAAAATTAGCATAAAACTCTCTAACAACCGGGATAATGGTAATAGCAGTGAAATAGCGAGAATCATTGCCGATTGAGCGCAATGATTGTCTCCTCGATTCTTCCTCCAGGGATTATAAAAACTTTGTTCCGAGATAATTTCCAAGTCATAGCAAAATCATTGTAATGGAAGTGTGCGGTAAGCGGTGACGAACTTGCTATGATCAAAATTTTCTCGTTCCTTTCCTCGCTTAGATTTGAGTGCCATCTAAACATGAAAAAAAAAATGCGAAATAAATTCAACGGATATAGGAAAATAAACTAATTTAAGCTTTTCAAACATGAAAGAGCTTAAAAATTCATGGATTTAACCATAAAAAAATCAAAATTTTTCTCAAAATTTTGGTTTTTCTCAATGAGAGCAAAATCCATGGTGAAAATAAAAAATAATGAGTTTGGAATGTAGATCTGGCCTCGAGATGAAGAAATCTAGTAATTTCAAGCTCAAAAACTTGAAAATCCAGCTTTAAATGGGATCTCTAGGTGGTATTTTCATGAAAAATAGTGGAGAAGGAAGCTTAGGCATCAAAAATGGCATGGGGGGTTTTAAGAAGATGAGTTTTCGATTCAGGCCGAACCGGCGCATAGGCGCCAACTCGCCTTTCCAAAAATTCGATTTAAATTAAATATTTTCCACCAAATCTTATCAAATTTGACTCCTAATTATTCTTATGAGATTATTAATCCATTTTATATCCTCCAATTAATTCATAATCTATTTAAAATGATAGTATAGATCCACAAAAATGTATCCAAATTCTTCAATTCTAATTCCTAACATCCATTCCAAATTCAATAACTTTCGGTACAAGACTGTATCATGGTTCATCGATTTATAAATAACACAAACAACAACATATTCAAAGCAAACATCAAATCCAACAACACACATTCAACAATTAAACAAACACACAAATTAGATATTCAACACACTAACACAAGACTCGATCACACCTAAAACACATATAGGATCTATTTAACACCGATCTTCAATTACCATCTCTTTAGCAATGAAGTTCGCTAGGACCGAAGGGATAAAACACCAATGCCCTTGGAAATTCCAAAGCCATCTTTTCATCTATCCACTTGTTCTTCACGTACATTTCTACTTGAGCGTCATGATAAGCAGTCATATGATCAGATTGAAGTTTGGTTTGTCATTCCAAGTGTTCATATTGGTGGTACATCTCATGGAGAGGATTACCAATACTTTGAAGTTCCGCTTCAATCTTATCCAATCGACTAAATATTTTCTCCAAACTAACAGCAATAAAACCATTAAAAGAAGGCTAAGGATCTTTAGGAGATTTGTCTCTTACCTCATTTTCATGATTTCCTCTATCCTTTGCCTCTAAATCCTTCTTAACTCCTCCAAAATGGATTGCTCTGGTTGAAATTAGTGTTTATATGGGATTGGGGACAATAAATAGGCTATATATAAAGAGATTTCGTGTGAAAAACTTAAGAATTTCGGTTTTTCCACGATCTATAACCGCGGCGCTTAGGCGCCAGATCATCGATACGCAGGCCACTCTGGCGCTTAGGCGCTAACTTTTGGAGTCTAGGCGCCGGAACCTCGATCGACTACGATTCTCCTATCGTCAAATTTTGTAAAGTTTCAGTCGTAAAAATAGGTTTAATAAACGGGTATGATCAACACACAAACAAAATTATGAAAAATTCAAATCACAAACAATCACAATCGAAGGTTAACTTGATCTCCTTTTTACTCACATTTGACATGGAGTGGTCTAACTCCAATTTCTATATACTTAGGGAAAATATTTAGCTTAAGCCGATACGTAATTGTTAACCTTTGATTTCCAGAAATTATATACAAATTTAGTCAAGACCAATGCATAACCTTATAGCAATATTTAAACTCACATTAATAAATATGGGTTGCCTCCCACAAAGCGCTTGGTTTAACGTCGTCATCCCAACCAAATTAACTGAATTAATCGGGTAGAATCAGCTCATAAGCCTCTTTGTAATTTAATTTCATTTCTCCCATATAAGGCTTCATTCTTAATCCGTTAACTTTAAATACTTTTCCAGTTTTTGGATCTTTAATATCCACAGCTCCATAAGGGTATACTTTCTCAATTATAAATGGTCCCATCCATTTAGATTTTAATTTTCCAGAGAAAAATTTTAAACGAGCATTAAATAATAATACTTCTTGTCCATGCTCGAATATTTTCCTTGAAATAATTTTGTCATGCAATTTCCTCATTCTTTCCTTATAAATTCTTACATTTTCATAAGGACTCTTTTCTTATCTCTTCCATTTCATTCAGTTGAAATAATCGTTTTTCTCTCGCAGTATTCAAATTATAATTGAACTCCTTTATCGCCCAATAAGCTTTATGCTCCAGTTCAACAGGTAAGTGACAATGTTTATCATAAATTAATCGATAAAGTGACATTCCGATAGGTGTCTTATAAGCTGTTCTATAAGGCCATAATGCAGAATCAAGTCTATCAGCCCAGTCAGTTCTTTTAGGATTAACAGTCTTTTCCAATATTCTTTTAATTTCTCTATTTGACAATTCAGCCATTCCACTTGTTTGAGGATGATAAGAAGTTGCAATTCTATGTTTAATTCTGAATTTTTTCAACAATGATTGAATTCTTATATTTCTGAAATGATCTGTGATAATTATCCTGGGCATTCCAAATCTTGTAAAAATCATTTTCTTTAAAAATTTTGAAACACATTTGGAATCACAGTTCGGAAAAGCTACAGCTTCGATCTACTTTAAAACATAATCAACTGCTAATAAAATATAAATCTTTCCAGATGATGGTACGAAATGTCCCATAAAGTCTAAACCCCATACATCAAAAATTTCAATTTCTAATATAAAGTTCAGAGGCATTTCATCTTTTCTGGATGTATTTCTCATTCTTTGACATCGATCACAAGTTTTCACATAATGTCCAACATCTTTAAATAAAGTAGGCCAATAAAATCCAGAATTTAAAATTTTAAATGCAGTTTTATCCACTCCAAAGTGTCCTCCAAATTCAGAATCATGACATTTTTAAATAATTGCAAAAGTTTCTTCATAAGGTACACATCTTCGAATCACATAATCTCTTCCTAATTTAAATAAATGAGGATCTTCCCAAATATATGATTTACAATCATTCTTGAATTTCTTAACGTATTTACTATTTATCCCATATGGTAAAATATTGCTAACCAAGTAGTTAACTATATCTACATACCAAGGCATTTGTAATCCTTGAATGAAATATAATTGCTCATCCAAAAATTTCTCATTTATATTTTCTTCATAAATCTTCTCATAATTATTTTTGATTCTTGATAAATGATCGACAATTTGGTTGTCAGTTCCTCTTCTGTTTACAATTTCAAAATTAAATTCTTGTAAAAGTAAAACCCATATGATCAATCTAGGTTTAGCATCCTTTTTAGATATTAAATACTTAATAGCAGAATGATCAGTGTGCACAATACATTTTGTTCCAAGAAGATATGGTTTAAATTTATCAAAGGCATATACTATTGCTAAAAGCTCTTTTTCAGAAGTAGTATAATTTATTTGAGTTTCATTAAGGGTTTTGCTAGCATAGTGTATAACTTTGAAATTTTTCTCTTATTTTTGTCCTAATACAGCTCTGATTGCATAATCACTTGCATCACACATTAATTCAAAATGTTTATTCCAGTGAGGTGCAACAATGACAGGTGCAGTGATTAATTGTTCTTTCAGAATGTCGAATGCATTCAAACAATCTTCATTAAATTCAAATTTAGCTTCTTTTTCCAATAATTGGCAAAGAGGTTTAGCAATTTTAGAAAAATCCTTTATATATCTCCTATAAAATCCAGCATGACCCAAAAAACTTCTCACATCAGTAATAGTAGTAGGTGGTTGCAGTTCAACAATAATTTTCACTTTTGCTTGATCAACTTCCATCCCTATTTTTTAAACTTTATGTCCAAGCACAATGCCTTATGTGACCATAAATTGACATTTTTCCCAGTTTAGAACTAAATTTGTTTCTTCACATCTCTTTAACATTTTCGTTATATTTTCCAAGCAAGATATAAAAGAAGTTCCATAAACTGAAAAATCGTTCATAATACTTCAATTCCTTTATCAATCAAATCACAGAATATTGACATCATACATCGTTGAAAAGTTGCAGGTGCATTGCATAAACCGAAAGACATTCTTCTAAAGGCAAATGTTCCATTAGGACTTGTAAGTGTTATCTTTTCTTGATCCTCAGGAGCAACGGGTAATTGATGATAACCAGAATATTCATCCAGAAAATAGAAATATGAGTGTCCAGCTAGTTTATCCAGCATTTGATCCAAGAAAGGTAAAGGAAAATGATCATTTCTAGTGGCGTTGTTTAATTTTCGATAATCAATGCAAATTCGTCATCCAGTAACTTGTTTTGTTGGGATTAATTCTTTTTTTCATTAATAATGACAGTTACTCCTCCTTTCTTCGGAACACAATGAATAGGACTTACCCATTAGTTATCCGAAATAGGATAAATAATTCCAGCATTTAACCATTTCAAAATCTCTTTCTTGACAACCTCTTTCATAATTGGATTTAATCTTCTTTGAGGTTCAATAGTGGGGTTACAATTTTCTTCCATTAAAATCCTATGCATACAGATTGAAGGGCTTCTTCCTTTTATATCTGCAATAGTCCAACCAAAAGCTTTCTTATAATTCTTCAGAACTCCTATTAATTTTTCTTCTTGATCTTTGCTTAATTCTGAAGATATAATTACAGGTAAAGTTAATGAATCTTCAAGAAATGAATACTTTAAATGTGCATGTAACATTTTTAATTCCAGTTCAGGGGCTTTTTTAATTGAGGATAAAAGTATATCATTTTTAGTTGTGCCTAAAATTTCCCAATTTTCATGAATATAATGAGTTTCTTCAGATAAATTTTCTTCATTTAATGACTCGCTATATAATATAGATTCTTTATCTTTATCATCAGAAATGACCTTACATTTTTCTTGGTAATGTTTTTCAATTATATAATAAAAATATTCATCTGATAGGATTTTTCTTTATCAGGATACCTCATTTATTTCATAACATTGAATGTTATCTCTTGACATTAACTCTCATCATTAATTCTCCTTTTTGCACATCAATCATAGCTCGACTGGTAGCTAGAAAAGGTCTCCCTAAAATGATAGGTATTTCTTTATCTTCTTCCATATCTAGAACAATGAAATCTAGAGGAAAGATAAATTTATCTACCTTAACAAGAACATCCTCTATAACTCCTTTAGGATAAGTGGTCTATCGATCAGCTAACTGAAAAGTTACAGTGGTAGGAGAAATCTCACCTAAATCTAACCTTCGAAAGATTGAAAATGACATGAGATTAATACTAGCTCCTAAATCACATAAGGCTTTTCCACATAATTTTTCTCCAATAGCTCATGGTATAGTGAAACTTCCAGGATCTTTAAGTTTCTGAGGTAGTTTCTTCTGAATTATTGCACTACATTCTTCAATTAATGCAACAGTTTCATAAGCTTCAAATTTTCTCTTCTTGCTTAAAATTTCCTTCATAAATTTTGCATAGCTTGGCATTTGCTCCAAAGCTTCAGCAAAAGATATGTTAATGGTATGTTTCTTAAAAATTTTAAAGAACTTAGAAAATTGATGGTCAAGCTTCTGTTGTTTAAGTCTTTGAGGAAAAGGTGGTGGTGGTTCTTCAACTTCCACTTCAATAGATACAACAGTCTGATCTTTACTTTGAGAAAAGGTATCTTTAGGTTTTTCAATCTCTTCAACTTCTTTCTCTTTTTCAATCTCATTGTGTGTTTTCTCTTTTAATTCCTTTCCACTTCTGAGTTGTATAGCTTTTGCTTGTTCATGTTCTTTTCCAGATCCTTTAGGATTAATTTCGACATTGATAAGCAGTGTTCCTTGAGGTCTGTAATTAATGAAATTAGCGATTTAACCCATCTGATTCTCAATATTATGAATAGCAGTGTTTTGACTTTGTAGCTGATTGCTTCGTTGCAAGATCAATTTTTCTACAGACAACTTTTTCTGTTGATTGATATAACCAGGAGGATAAGTTGGTCTATAGTTTGAATGTCCTTGATTGTTCCAATTTGGATTAGCTTGATGTCCATTAATCCAATTAAAATTAGGATAATTTTTCCAACCAGGATTATGATAATTAGAATAAGGGTTATTAGTTTTACTAGCAATAGCTTGCAAAGTTTCCATTGTTTGAGAATCATCAGAATTTACAGAATTATCATTACTTACATGCGATATATTAATAGAAAATTATCTAATTTCTTAGATATCGTAGCCACTTGTGAAGCTAAAATAGAAAAGGCTTCATTATCATGATTACTAGCCATTCTTTTAGAATTAACCCTTTCAGAAGGCCATTGAAAATTGTTATTAGCCATTTCTTAAATTAAGGTGTAGGCTTCTTCAAATGTCTTAGCCATTAAAGAACCACCAGCAGTAGCATCAATAATAAATCTAAGTGATCTAATAAGTCCATTATAAAATGTTTGAATAATTAACCAATTTGGTAAAGCATGATGAGGACATTTTCTTAAAAGTTCTTTAAATCTTTCTCAAGCTTAATAAATTGTTTCTCCATCAAATTGCGTAAATGAAGTAATATCAATTCTCAATTTAGCAGTTTTAGAAGGAGGAAAATATTTAGCAAGGAATTTTTGTGTCATATCAACCCATGTTTTAATAGAACAAGTTGCTAATGAATTAAGCCACATCTTTGCTTTATCTTTTAAAGAAAAAGGAAAGAGTCTAAGCCTAATAGCATCATCAGAAACATTATTATATTTAAAGGTAGCACAAAGTAACTAGCAAGATGTAAATTTGGATCCTCATTAGGTGTTTCTCCAAATTGATTATTTTGAACCATTTGAATAATAGAAGGTTTAAGCTCAAAAGAATTAGCATCTACAGCTGGAATTTGAATACTAACATGAAATTTATCAGTTGTAGGGTTAGTATATTCCCTTATTGGTTTATAAATATTTTGTTCATTAATTTTGATTGTATTTTGATTATTGTTATGTAAGTTAGCCATTTTTGATGTTTTGAAATTTGTTTTCTTTTTTTAATTCTTTTAATTGTTCTTTCTAAATCAGAATCAAAAGGTCGTAATCCTTCAGATCCAGTACTACGCATAAAATTTAAAATATTTTTGTTTTGTTGTTTTTTTTTATATTTTTTATATTTTTTTCTTTTTACTTTTTATTATATTTTATCCTATCCCAGACAACGGCGCCAAAAACTTGATGCGATGCGACTTTATATATGCTTAAAAATAGAAGCATTTAATACCACTTTTTAGAATATTTAATTCCTGGCAAATGGCTTCAAAAACTTGATGTACGAGATTTACTTTTATAATTTTATATTTAGATTTTATTATTGTAAAAGTCACAACTTTTAATGCAAGTATACGTATCGTTCAAGTAATACAGGAATCTAGTGGAGTCTTGGTTATTGATCCAACAGGGATAGTGAATTTATAAAAAGTAAGAAATAAAAATAATATTTTGAAATTTTCAAATTAAATGCAAATTATATATACCCTTTTTTATATTTTCAATTTTAATTTACAAATAATTTTTACTAAAAGCAAGTAAGCAGTAAGCTGTAAAGTAAAGTAAGCAGTAATTAAAATTAAATGCAAGTATACAAACGCCTTTCTCCTTTTTCAACTAATCCAAGAACTATAGAATAATTATCATTTGTAGGGAATTTAGATTATGGTATTGTGCCAAATAGAAACATTCCTATTATTTACCCTTTGGTCCAGGTGCAAAGAACATTGACTAATCTATAGATAGGCTCATGATGTTTTATTAGTAGATTGGGTTAATCTAGGCTCACACTACTAGATGTCCAAGGGTGGCTATGGTCGGCCCTACCATTGACCCGTTAACTTTCTATAAACTAAATTATTAGAATTTAGTCTGTCACTCTAAATACTAATTAATTTTACGCCCAATAAATATTATCTTCCTATTTATTTGCACTTCACCTTAAATAATCCGCGTATAGCCTGCGATTACCTAAGGATTCATGTGATATCTACTAGTTAAGAATTTATCTCCGGATAGGTCTCAAAATTCTTCAACATGTTTTAACGATTTAAATGGCCAATTTAAAAAGTAAACTAAGATCAGGTATTAATATCATCACAATGTTTTAAAATATTTTATATTTAATTCTCCTACAAATTTTAATTAATTTATAGTCTTTTCATTGTTGAAAGGAGAAAGATAACTAACTACTCAGAACACATTGAAATAACACAACAAAACATATTTATAAAACTTTGAACCAAAGTACAAACACTTATCTGAAGTGTTCCTTCAAGTGATCCGCTGACTTCTACTGACTCCAAAGCAATGATGAAAGACTCCAACAACAATAACACACAATTAACACTCAAAATAAACTCACTATATACAAAATAAAGTGGCACCCTAAGTATGGAAGAGACTAAATAAAACTAAAGAGGAGAGTGAATATGCTAAAATGGGTATGTGTACTAAGAGGGGGGTGGTGCGATTTTTTTTGTAGAATGGCCTCTTATTTATAGAACTCTGAATTTGACCAGGTTAAGGAACCTCTTCAAAATTAGTCCAAATTCAATGCATCTTCTAGAAGGTAACTGCCGCGCCTAGGTGCCGGGATCTGGCGCCTAGGTGCCGGACTCCGTGACCAGGTCTTTCTCACCTCTTTACTTTGGGTCGCACCACTTTGCGATCTAGACCGTTTCCTTGTGTCCAAATACATTGTATCGCATGTCCTATATATTAGGAGTAACTTCCAGTATTCTAGAAGCTCCAATAACTTCTTAAAACTGTCAAAATAACTGCCTAAAGTCATCAAAAAATCTTGACAGTGTCTGTATCGAACTAGCGCTTAGGCGCCGGATTCTGACGCCTAGGCGCCAGGCCAATAATTCCAAAATTTTGCTCCATAAGCTCCATTTTTGCTCCTTTTTATTACTTTTGTCATTCTTTTTCTTTCTTGAACTCTTTTTAAATCATCTACATCCAAAAACATAAAAATACCTTTCATTAAAGCATAATATCCTTAAGAATTGAATCATAAATAAGACATAAAAATGGGTATTTTTTTAGGTAGATGAGTGAGCAAGGCTTAATCAAATTTGACTAATATGGATTATAAAGGATAATAAGATTAATGGTGAACATATTTGAAACCAAACCTTAAAATTAAATTGGCTAAGTTCCTTAATAAGCTAATTTGCTCCTAAGGGTCTTGATGCACAAAAAATATGTATGATTTTTGCTATATGTTTTTACTCATTTTTGGTGATAGTACACTTTAAAAGGAAGTTATTTTGTATGTTTTTTTTGGTTTTAGGTACAAGAAATGGTGATTGGAGCAAAAAGAAGCAAAAATGGTGTAATTTGGAGCAAAAATGAGCAAGAAAGCAAATTTTAGCCTGACACGTTTCGATAAGTCTTTCTTTGTTTAATCTCTTTTACACTTCTTGCATATTTTTGAATGAGATTACACTTTAAATAAAGTTTGTTTTTTAGCTTATTTTGTAAGGCTATCTGTTAGGAATGCAACGCAACTGAAACGAGGCGAATCGGTGCTAAAACGGAGCTAAACATAGCAAAATGGTAGAGCTGCGCAGAATGGGCGCCGGTGGCGCCAGAAACCCGAGGGCACGAAAATAGGGCGCCGGTAATGCCCTATTCAGCGCCAGCGGTGCCCAAGATGATCTGGATACGAAATTAAGCGGTTATTGGCCATATACATGGAATTTGGAAGCTTTTTTAGAGTTTCTTCATGCACCTCTTAGTAAATTCGTCCCTACACTATTTTAAACCGAATTTGAAGCCAAAACATTAGGGGAGATGATAAGGAAAATGTGGATAATGCTTAGAGATCTTAAAGTAGGAGTAGAAATGTAGATTTCTACCTTTTTTGGAGAGATTGGTGAGGGGATTTTGAGAGAATCTATAAGGGAATGTTCTAGCATTGCATGGATCGACAAGAGACTTTGTGGGAGAAATTTTTATCTTTCTTTCAAGGGGAAAAAGCTAAGTATTGTGTTCTTCATTATCTTATGATTTTGTAAACACTTATTTTGTGGATTTGCTTTGAAATGAAGTTTTCCGCTGTATTTTCTTTGTGCTTTGTGATGTCATTCTCTTACTCTTCCTTCTTGTTTGGAAATAGTAGCATAAGAAATATGGTTTCATGGGCATCGAATTAGAGGTTTCAGGGTGACAGGCTGAGATCCCTTATTTGGTCTTAAAGTTTAGTAACAAAATCTAGGGTTAGCCTTCAGGTGAAGGAAAGTGGGAGCTTTGAAGTTGCAACCAGTATCCTCCCAGCCTAACCATGGATTTAGGGACTATGCCTAGGATTATCCAATGTTCTTTATAGCACTCTAAATAGGGGTACTCGGAAGAGGGTAAATAATAGGATTGCTCCTATTTGGCACATACAATATTTAATGCATCTCATTCATAAACTTTATCCAATTCATTACATAAAAATAGTAGATTTTATTATCTCAAAATTTACCAAACCAATTTATACAGAAAGGGTTATCTTTAGAAGTAATATTTGCATTTAGGAGTAGTTATTATTCTTACATATAATCGTCTGCATTTAGAGGTAGTTGTTAGAAAAATCACATATCACCCTTCCAAACTAAGGTTGTTAGTAGTAGACTAGAATTTAACTAAGAACCTCTTACCTCGCTTCCCTGTGGGATCGATAAACAAGACTCTATTAGAGCCATGTATTACTTGATATGATACCTATACTTGCATTTGATCATTGAGACATAATAAAAATTATTATATATCTATTGTTCATAAATCCTTGCATATAAAAAAAAGTTGCATCAAGTTTTAGGCGTCATTGCCGGGGAAGCTTCGGTAAGAATTTTAGGAGAATTTTAGTTGAAGTAATTAGGCTTAGAATTGGAAAACTTTAGTGTCGTAAAATTGTGTTTGTGTGAAAAGTGTTTTTTTTGTATGAAAAAATGTTGTGAAAAAAAAAACTGTTTGTGTGAAAAATAAGGAGTTTGTGAAAATGTTTTATTGTATTGAATTTATTTTTTATTTTATTTATTTTAATGTTAATGTATTGTTTGTTGTGTTACGTATGCAAAACAAAGGATCTGTAGGACTTGTGTCTTATGATCCCGAGTTAGAAAAATGGAAAAAAAAATGAAAAAACAGAAAGGACTTGAAAAACTAGAAATGAAAATGGAAAACATTCCAAATAACAACTTGAAAAATCATTATAAATCATTGAGAGATTATGTAAATCCTACGATAGATAAAATTCACTCAAGTATACAAAACTCAGTTGTAGAAGCTGACTCGTTTGAACTAAATCCAGTGATTATCCAACTTGTGCAGAACAACCAGTTTGGGGGAACTCTTTCGGAGGATCCCTATTTACACTTATCTAGTTTTTAGAACTTTGTGCTACATTTTGTTATAACGGCATGTCAGACGATGTTGTTAGGCTAAGACTTTTTCCTTTTTCACTAAGGGATAAGGCTAAAATGTGTTAAATTTATTAGCACCTGGTTCTATTAAAAATTGGGAGGAGTTAACTCAAAAATTTTTAGTTAAGTATTTTCCACCTTCAAGGACTACTCAACTAAGAAATGATATTATCTCATTTTGTAAGTATGAAGGGGAATCAATATACGAAGCCTGAGAAAGATTTAAGAAACTCCTAAGAAAGTGTCCACATCATGCTCTGCCAGATTGGTTAATCATTCAAACTTTTTATAATGGGTTAGTAGGATCCCTTAGGTCCATTATTGATGCTACTGCTGGTGGTTCATTAATGTCAAAAAAATTTGATGAAGCGTATGCATTAATTGAAGAAATGACTACAAATAAATTTCAATGGCCCTCTACAAGGGTAAATCATAAAAATGTAGCTAGTGTTCATGATACAGATGCGATTGCAATTCTTGCATCTCAGGTTGCTGCAATATCAAGGAAGTTGGACTAATTTGGATTGAACAACCTCAATTTACTCCTGTAAGTGAGGAAAGTTCATTAGGGCGTATGATTGTTCCAACTTATTATATGAGACTTTAAATACCATAAACAACTCATATTTTAAATTTTACAACGCATGTTGGAAGAACCATCATAATTTTAACTGGAATCATACTACTGAGGGTGGAAACTAACAATGGGAAAACAATCATGCAAATTCTAATGGAAGTTGGAATAGGCAGGGTAACACAAGATATAGGCTTTCACATCCTCTGGACTCTAATATTGATCAACAATTTGAGGATAAGAAGTTGTTTATAGAAAAAGTGGTATTGCAAATGGAAAACCAGTTGCAAAGTTAAAATGCTGCTATTAGAAACATAAAGAATCAACTGGGAGAAATTGCTAATTCACTTAGCAATAGACCCAAAGGAACACTTCCAAGCAACAATAAGATCAAATCGAAAGAGAACGATAATGAACAATTATTCCTTGTTACTGGACAAACTATGATAGATGTGCATAAAGGAGAGTTGATTATGAATATTAATGACCCGGAAGTCACTTTTGATGTGTTGAAGACTATGAAATTTCCAGCTGAGAGAAAAGATGATGAATGTTTTTGGATGGATGAAATTGACTATCTAAGTAAAGACCATTTCCAAGAAATTTTTGAAGTAAAATAACAGATGAGGTCGGAATGGATTTTCATGATGAGTTGAAAACGTTATCTAAAGAAGACTTTATGTATGTTCAATAGAGGTGTGAAATCATGGAAGCTGCCAAAAATAGTGAACTTGTAATTCCATTTATTGAAAAGTCTCATGAACTTAAGATGGATGTACCCCATACAATTTTAAAGCCTGCCTATTTAGGGAATTCATCTACACCACCAGTCTTTAAATCTTCACATTCAACTCAATTACAAGAAAAATCTAAATTGAATGATGAACAAGATAAAGTTATTGAACTAGGACTTGGAAGAGAATTTGAGGATAAATTTCAAAAGAACTTTGAGTTGAGAAAAGAGAATAAGGATATTGGAGGACCATTGGAAGAAATTCCTAAGGAATTAGAAAAACCTATTTCCTCAACTAAGATAGATCCTCCATCATTTAATAATTATAAACAGGAAGAATTGGAAGATAACTTGAAACAGAAGAGTGACATAGAAGAATTTGATCTGGAATCTGAATTATCTAGAGAGAATTTGATCCATATTTTGGGAGATCTTGAATTATCTTATAGAGATTCGTTTCTTTAAATTTCAAGGACGATATTAATATGCAAATTCATAAAATTAACAGAAGAATATTAGATCTAGAAAGAAATACGAAGAACAATGATATAAATCCATCTAAAAAGGAAGAGCTGAATGAAAAATTACAATTTGAGGATTTTGTAGGAATTTCTGGATCTGAAAAGGATTCGGCAATTCATCGAGGATTACTTAATTGGAATTTTGATCCAAGAGGAATCATTTGTCGGCCCGTGACATTAAAACCAAGCGCTTTATGGGAGACAACCTATAGTTATCAGTGTGCTTTGATTTAGTGTGCTTGAGAGTCATGATTGTTAATGTTGTATGGTGTTTGCTTTAGAGTGAATTGACTTAATCTTTATGTATCATTATGGATTGATAAGTTTGATTGTTGATTGGTAGATGTTTGGATTGTTAGTAGTTTGATTTGATCTTTGTGTGTCATGAGAGAGGTGATTCCTTAACTTCTTATTATGGTTAGACTTGTATGTTCTCTTATAGTAGTTGGATTGACGAGTTCACTATAACTTGGGTCTTACTCGGACTTGAGTTTACAAGAGATATCATGAATTTGAACAATGACAGCTTCATCTCGATTTTTTAACATCCTTTCTCTAACTTTGTTTTCATTTGGCAGGAGTCGCGAACCTATTTGATGAATAACATTAGGATGATCTTACACTACAATATGTAAGTTTTAAAGGTGTTTAATTAAAGGGACTAGATGATGCTTGAGATTGGTGTCTGGAAACCAATTTATCATGAATAATATTATCTTTGGGATTATAATTTATAAAATCATTTTAAAATGTACCTAATTTATTAGTGTAGTGATTCCGTTAGGAATTGGAAGTAAATCAGTGTGATGTGATGAGTTAATGGAAGAATTGACCTCATTTATCTTATGTGTGTTTATGTTTGTGCTACAATTTTATATAATAATTGAAGAACATTTTTATATTCCCTTGCTGATAGCAGCTATGCTAGTTAAACTTTTATTTAGTGAATTACATTCTGGCATGATTAGTTTAGATTTACTTTCTGCTGCATATTGTTTTGTCCTAATGAATACTTATAAATGGTTTTGATAGACATTTGTGGTAGATAGAATTTCTAAATTTTTTTTCTCCTGCTTATATTTTTTGTACTGAATGCTATATATGTAAAAAATTAAGTTTGAGGGTAGGAAGAAAAATAAAATTTTAATGTGAAAATACTCCCTTTTAGTGCAATTTTATTACAAGCATGTTTTAGGTTAGATTTACTTTCTCCTACAACCATTCTATCTTGATTATGCATGTATATGAATTTGATAGGATGTTGTAATAGTAAGTAGATTCAACCTTTACTTTTTCTTCCTGCAACATTTTATGGAATTAATTGCAAAATATTTTAAAATTTAAGTTTGGTGGGAAGAAAAATTTTTAAAATGTAAATTTATTTGTCCTCAATAGCCTGTATTTAATTTGATATCACTTTTAAAATGACTTGTGGTATATGGTGTTACCTTTAGGTTACTATAATTTCAATTTTAGGAATGTTAGAAAAATAATCTAATTGAAATCCTTAGTGAAGAAATTGTTCTAGAGTTAAGATATTTTGTTGGAAACATTGGAAAAATGATTTTTCTATTTATGGTAGAAATGAGTTAAATATTTGAAAAGCTAAAATTCCTAGATTTATACTTAATGAGAATTTAGCCTTTATTGAAAACCTTTTTTGAACTAATACTTACACTTATAAAAAGTAAGAGAAAGTTTTAAGTTTTGGATTTTGGAGAGAGGATAGTAAAATTCAAAATTATTAAAGGTCTATCAAGATATAGTAATCCTCACATAAAAAAGTAAAAAAAAAGGATTAAAAATGATCCCGACAGAAAGAAAAAAAAGTGAAAAAAAGGTGATTGAAAATGATCCCGAAAGAAATGAAAAAACAAAAAAAATAAGTGAGGAGAAGCTTGGAGGGAAGCCCAATCAAAACTTGGTTTCACTTAAATCTTTTTAAAAGAAAAGACTTAAAAACAATCCTAAGTTTATTCTTATTTCAAAAGGTATTGGTTAAATTGGTATAGATAAGGTGCTTAAATTCCATTTTTATACTTTCTATGAATCTTTAGTTTGACAATTTTCAAAAACTTTTGAAGTAAATAGAAAATTGGGATTTCTAAGTTGAATATGAGATATTCTTACACTCTAGTCCTAGGTTGATTTTCTAGAATTTCTCCTATGTTATACTATAATATTTTTGAGATAAAATTATAGGAAACTCTATTGAAACCCATAACCATAAGTCAACATATTTTATTTTTAAAGTTATAATGTTACTTGAGGACAAGTAACAGTTAAGTTTGGGGGATTTTGATGCACCAAAAATATATACGATTTTTGCTATATGATTTTACTCATTTTTTGTGATATTACACTTTAAAAGGAAGGTATTTTTGTATATTTTTTGGTTTTATGTACAAGAAATGGTGATTATAGCAAAAAGAAGCAAAAATGGTGCAATTTGGAGCAAAAATGAGCAATAAAGCAAATTTTAGCCTGACACATTTCAATAAGTCTTTCTATGTTTAATCTCTTTTAAAATTCTTGCATATTTTTGAATGAGATTACACTTTAAAGAAAGGTTGTTTTTATCTTTATTTTGTAGGGCTATCTGTTAGGAACGCAACGCAACTGAAACGGAGTGAATAGGAGCTAAAACGAAGCCAAACAGAGGAAAATGGTAGAGCTGCGCAGAATGGGCACCGGTTGTGCCTAAAACCCGTGGGCACGAAAATAGGGCGTCGGTGATGCCTTATTCAGCGTCGGCGGCGGCCAAGACGATCTGGATGTGAAATTGAGCAGTTATTGGCCATATACATCGAATCTGGACGCTTTTTGGAGGGTTTCTTCATGCACCTCTTGGGAAATTCGTCCCTACACTATTTTAAACTGAATTCGAAGCCAAAACATTAGGGGAGATGATAGGGAAAACATGGAGAATTCTTAGAGATCTTAGAATCGGAGTAGAAATGTAGATTTCTACCTTTTTGGAGAGATTGGTGAGGGGATTTTGAGATAATCTGTAAGGGAATGTTCTAGCATTGTATAGATCGGCGAGAGACTTCGTGGGAGAGATTTTCATCTTTATTTTAAGGGGAAAAAGCTAAGTATTGTTTTCTTCAATATCTTATGATTTTGTAAACACTTACTTTGTGGATTTTCTTTGAAATAAATTTTTTCGTTGTGTTTTCTTCGTGCTTTGTGATGTCTTTCTCTTACTCTTCCTTCTTGTTTGGAAATAGTGGCATAAGAAGTTCATGCCATTGTTTTTACTCTACTTTTATTTTGCAATGAGTAGGATTCATGTTTAGGATATTGTGATGCTTGCTAAAAGATGATTTAATTATAAATGTGATGGTTTTTACTTGCGCTTCATTTACATTACAAAAAGGGTCACTTGTATTGTTAAAAGTTGTTGTAATTGTATTGTCCCAAAAGAGAGGTATAATTCTCAACAAAGTGGAACCACATTCAATGTCCATGAATGAGTTAGGTAGTTCATGAGGATTGAGTATGGTTTCATGGGTGTAGAATTGGAAGTTTCTGGGTGACAGGCTGAGATCCCTAATTTGGTCCTAAAGTTTAGTAACTAAAGCTAGGGTTAACCTTTATGTAAAGGGAAGTGGGAGCTCTGAAGTGGCAGCCAGTATCCTCCCAGCCTAACCATGGATTTAGGGACTAAGCCTAGGATTTGCTAATGTTCTTTATAGCCCTCTACAGAGGCGGTACTCGGAAAAGGGTAAAGAATAGGATTGCTCCTATTTGGCACATACAATATTTAATGCATCTCATTCCTAAACTCTATCCAATTCATTACATGAGAATAGTATATTTTATTATCTCAAAATTCACCAAACCAACTTATCAAGAAAGGGTTATCTTTAGAAGTAATATTTGCATTTAGGAGTAGTTATTATTATTACATATAATCGTATGCATTTAGGAGTAGTTGTTAGAAAAACCACTTATATCACCCTTCTAAACTAAGGCTGTTAGTAGTAGACTAGAATTTTACTAAGAACCTCTTACCTCACTTCCCTGTGGGATCGATAAACGGGACTCCATTAGAGCCCTATATTACTTGATACGATACGTATACTTGCGTTGAATCATTGTGACTTTATAAAAATTATTTTATAACTATTGTTCATAAATCCTTGCATATAAAAAAAAGTCGCATCAGATCTTTACTCACATAATTTGTAAATGGAATTTCAAGTGATAATTACCCCATTTTTTGGATGATAAAGACATAAAATCACTGAGCATTAGGATGTAAAATGGATGAATCATTTAATGAGTATGATAACTAAAAATAAACTCAAGAAAGTTCAAAAGGGTTGCGAAATCTTTAGGCACTCCCTAGATCTATTCACAAGTCTTCAGAACATCTTGAAATATGACTGAACCAATTATACTTATTCAAGGAAGGTATCTCCCAAATGAATAAATAGAACCCACCAAGTTATGGCGTAGAACTCAGTAGGCCCATGACGAACTTATCTATAGGCTTTTACTTTCCTACAAATTATAAATGTTTACTAAAAAAGATACTAAAGTTTCAGGTGGAGGAACGATAAGACTCGACAGGTACGCTTTTATATGTTTATAGTACCTTCTTTTTGGCATTTCCTTTACTTTATTTCTCTTACTCACAAGCTTGCATGCTAAACAAAAATGTCACCCAGCATGAAAACTAAAACCTTTAGGATAGCCACAAAACTAAAACTTGAAATCAAATCAAACTAAAAAAAATAAAATTCACTGGCTTCCCGGGTTTCACCGGTGTTGCCTGTAGGTCGCAACAATCAAAATATAAGACAACTCAAAATTTAATTACAAACAAAACCAAAATCATAAGTGAAACTAAATTAAAATGTCTCTATCGAATGATCAGAAATATCTCGGAGGAGACAACCTACGGCTGCTAACGAGTTTTCTCACGGTCTAAATGAAAGTACGGAATTCACTAAGTTGAGTTTAGTAAATTCTTCTAGACAAAGTGAATCAGAAGAAAATAGTGATGCCAGAATTAGGGAACCGTGGGATCCTAACTGGTGTCGCTATAATCAACTTAAATATTCCTCTAATAAGACATTAAGACATCTCAATTTAAACAATTATAAAACATGCTACTTCTCTCGATCTCTTCAATTTGACACTTTTATAACTAAAGCTGCTACGACGAGAAGCTTGAAGCATGCATAGTGGGCAGCACGACCATCTTCAATAGCAAATCTCCTTAGAATAAATAACAAGCCATAGAACTTTGAGGTAGCTTGCCTGTGCAGAAAAAACCCTCACTTTATCTCTTTAGACCTTTGCATAATCATGTTGTGCAATATAAGCTCTAACTCGTTTTAAGTTCAGAGGTTGTCATAAGATATGACATAAATCCTCTTATCTTCCAAGCTATTCACATGATCAGTATCAAGTGAATGTAAGCTCAAAATAATAAAATTGGCATGATTGAACATTAAATAATTATCTCAAATTGAAGCCAAACAATAGGATGGTTTGGGAAATCACCAAGATTCTTCTTGGAGCTGTGTTTTCCCTAGCTTTCTCTCCTTCTGGGTTCCTATAATAATTGTTCTGAAACATGAGTCACTCATCTATTGGATTTCCTATTACCATATTTTCTTAAAGATCCTATCCTTTTGGAAATCATGAATAAAATATTTCCTTACATATATCAAGAGCTTTCTCAGGTAACCTCGATCATCTATGATGTAATTAACTATAGGAGCTTGCCCTTATAGGAAACTTAAAGACATCTGATTAATATAAACCCTATCTAATAGTTCATATTAGATAGGAGAAGTTGTCGGTCAATATAAATAGTTCACAGACCAAATGAATGTCATAAGTCATTAGTTTATTTGATCAAGCCTCACCACCAAGTGATGAATCCATCTTACGGGATAGATACATGGCTTGTGGTGCAGTGATTTATTATTTAAATTATTACATATGTTAGATCAGTTTGATTTCATATTTCTTTTAAAAATTGAAATAATATTATATATATATATATAAAATTAAACACACCTCAAAATGCACCGACACCATCACTCACATTTTTTTATTATTATCATCTTAAGTCATACAATCATAAAAATAACACCAACGATATATCATCTAATTTTTATATCAATAAAAAAAACTCACACGTATATCCTCCTAAATTACTTGTATGTCTCAAACCTACATTCAAGCATCATCCTTACTAGCTCTTAATTTTGCAAGCCTTTGAAAACTTGTAGAATGTTTTGAAGGGTGATTATATAAGCACATTAAATCATATTTGACACTACGGAAACGATTATTCTTATGCTCATTTTTTTCCTGACCCTGAACTTAATATCAGCTTTTGGCTGTGAATTTGAATTTATTGGATACTTTCTCATATCTTTGCCTTAGATGGGTTATATCCCCTTTTCAACGTAGTAGGCAATTGATTTCCTTTATTATGCGAGAAAGATGTTGCATGTATTTCATTTCTTTTTGTATTTGGATCTTTTTCTCTTATTATACTTATACGGATGATTATCTAATTTTATGCAATTTAACTTTTCAAATTTTGCCACCTTGTCGAGTTGTTCTTGAAATTTAGTGATGGAATCCATACATAAATAATGTGTAATTCTATTATCATTATTACCCATCAATATTAAATGATATGCTTTTTATCCTTTAGTTGTAGCTAATATCTCATACTTAGATGTGCCATGTGTAATATTCTTGGTCATCAATTTATCTCTTCTTTTAAGGTGGGTCGACAATACTTGATCTTCTCCTTCAAACTAAATCTATTTATCCAATATAGTCTCGAGTTTGACAAATATTTTGGCCCGAATGATTTAGGAACTGTTTGTATACTATTCATATGAAGTCTTTAAAGCTACAAATTAACTAATAAAAAATTAGTGCGTCATTCTCTTCAACATTGTCTCTTGTTAAGTTAAAATGCCATTAACACGAAAATATTAAATTTTATCACCAAATAACTTAGGGTACGACACTAAAGTATCTTTCAAGTACCTATAATTTTTATGGCATAGGCTGACACATCAATTAACTAATTTCATTAATAGGTCTAGGTGGACCATGCACTCCATAAGACTGCAGCACTAGGTTACATGTGTCGCGGGTTAGTAGTAACACTACTAGAATTCTAATGTGGTGGAGCAAATGTTGGACTTATTGCAACATTCTTTTGCATTATGGTTTTCACCATGTCATCTTCTTATTCATCTTGATGATAAGATAAGTTATCTGCATATCCTTAGCTATGATTTGACTTCACATTTGTTCATGCTACTTAGCTAATGCAAATTCTTCTCCTTATATCTCTTCATTGATTATAAACACATGTCGAGTTGGACATTGGAATTCTTTACCACATATACCACCTCGAACTTCCATAGCTTCCTCTTCTTCTTCTTAATTAAGTTTTTTAGCCCTAATCTTTGAGCGCCATTGCTACAATATTTCTTGCTTGACATGTATAAAAAATTTTCTGTAATACAACGATTAATGTCAAATTTGGCCTTCTCTTCTCAAGAAGGTAGTATAGTTCTGCGATGGGATAAGTTAATGTTTGACTATCACAACAGATATCATTTTCACGACAAGCTCTTTATTAGCCCCATTCACATGGGTATCTCATACTTTTTTCTTCATTAGGCCTTTTTATTTTGTCATGGCCTTGTGCACTCTAGCAAATAAAGATTCACACTTCTTCACTCTCGAAGCAGTTGCGATCTACTTTTGGACTCATAAAACAAAATGCGATAGTTATACCGATAATAATTGGTGTTAGAAAACACTTTGAAAGAAAAATAAAAGGGTCGAAGTTATCATTACAAAATTAAACCTAAGAAGACATTAATTTTATTCCAATTTGAGAAGATGGATACATGAGAAAGTAAGGGGTATATGTTCCCACTTATTCTTGTTAAAGTTGGGAGTATTCAGATCATTATTTGCTTGGGAGAACAATAAGTTTTATATTGTTCTACTCTAAAGCTTTTATTAAGATTGCTCACCGCACCATCTTCACTTATATACTGCATTTATCAGCGGCCACGGAGATTATTGCGCTTCACCTTTTAGTTTCAAAACGAGAATGAAAACAGTGTACTTTGGCTTCCCACTATGCATGTGCCTTGAAACATTTTTGCATAACGTGAAAATAAATCTTCTAAAATGTGAGTTCAAAGTGAGATGCTACTAGAGATCCTAGCACTGCTCTTACATGTATTTCGCAACATTTCTTCCACTCGAGCTTTTGTCAACGAAATTTTCATTTGATTTATCGAAAAGGATCCCAATTTGACTCGAAAAGATTGTGCTTGTTTAAGATAAAATGATCCTTCCATACTGATAATGGAATCTCACTTCTTCCATCGAAAGGTGTATAAAATGGTAAATTAAAGTCTTTTAGTTTATCTTCTTCCACTAGTCCCTACATTCGATAAGATAACATTGTAAGGAAGCTTCTTGTGTAGTCGAATTCGACACATAAGTAGTTAGAAACGATGCTAGATGATGGATTAAGTTATAGTATATGTAAGCATATGTAGATCTTTTTTAGCAGCAATAGATGTGTCATATACCATGTATATATTCTATATATATATATTTGTGTGTGTGTGTGTGTGTATATGTATAAGTGTATAGATGTATATATGTATATATATATAAATATATATATATATATATATATATATATATATATATATATATATATATATATGTATATATATATATATATACATACATATATCTATACATATATATAGACATATAAACTTATATGATATACATATATACATTTATATAACATATAGATGTATATGATATATGTATGTGTGTGTGTGTGTGTGTGTGTGTGTGTGTGTGTGTGTGTGTATTTATGTACATATATACATCTATACACTTATACATACATATATGTATCTTTATGTGTGTGCGTGCGTGTGTGTGTGTGTGTGTGAGTGTGTGTGTGTGTGTGTCTATATGTATATATGTGTCTATATATATGTATATATATATATATATATATGTGTATACATATATGTATCTATACGTATATGTGTGTGTGTGTGTGTGTGTGAGTGCGTGTGTGAGTGCGTGTGTGTGTGCGTGCGTGCGTGTGCGCGCCGCAAGCCGTGACATGTTGGTTGGTGGGGTTCTCTATAAGTCCCCTCAGGTCACGAATTCGATCCCACGTGATGCAGGGTTCTTGAATATATATGCATATGACGTCAGGCCTCCATCATAGGATTGTAGCGCATAAGGAATCAGTTTTTAGGCCTCTGCCAAATACCGATTCTTTTAATATATATATATATATATATATATATATATATATATATATATATATATATATATATATATATATATATATATAACATATCTATTTACATATATAACACCTGGAGTTTGATATTTATTATTTGTTATTAAAAACTTATGCGAGAAATATTTTAATTAACTTATAAGAACCTAATGCGGTGTCAAATATTTGAGTGACATTGCATACAAATATGAATGTTATAGTGCTTGATATATAAAAATAGAAGTATTGTGTGGTATGCATGGACAATTTAACCACATACCATATATAGAATGTAACAAGGGTAGGTTTTTCCTTTACATATTGATTAATTTTATTTTGAAAAAAGTGCACACAATATTCTCTTCAAAACATAAGAAAATAAGTAATCATTTCATAAGTATTAATTTGTATTTTGCACTAATAAAAGATAATTTTACTAGAAGATTGTTAGTCGTGCTTGGAGATTAATTCTATTTGTTTTCCCATTAGATGAAAAAAATACTTATTAATTAATTAAATTTATGCCAAGACTAGTTTCAGACTTCTTGGGTAAATAATTGAACTTGTTGATTTGTAATATTTTTTGAAGGGAAATAAGAATCATACAATATAAAAAGTGGACAATGTTTAACATAAATAACTTTAAATTCTTTTTGTAAGTTTTGAGTGTTTCATAGTACTAAAAAAAACTAATTAAATGACTGTTATCAATAGAATGTTCTTTATCTAGTACCACTTGAGAGAACATATAAAACTTATCCATAAAATAACATAAAATAAAAAGTTGAGTAAAATAAAATAGATAAAAACCTTGAATTCTAAAAATCTCTATGCATGATCCAGGCTGAATGATGGATTTTGATGACTCAATCAATAATCTTTATGCAAATATTTTGTTGAAAGGAAAATATATAATTTCTTCTTTACAGTGGCACTTTTCACTAGAATGTGTGGAAATGAAATAATTCAAAAATGACAACATATCAAACATTAGTTTTTGATGCAAAATTTACCCTTCAAATGACTTAAAATATGAACTAAAAAAATATCAACATTAATCACGTAAACATGTATACACTCTAATGTTTTTGTTATTATAATCAAAACTATAACCCATCTTGACTATTCTGACTACAACAAAAATCTATATTTATGTCAAAATGAATTTAAATGAGTCCGTCTACATAATTTTGTGTTTGTAAGGGCCACTTCTCTTTCATTCTCCAATTTAGTAACAAAAATTTATGAGTTCTACTTAAATTGAGTGATTACCACAAACTAGAAAAAACATAGGATGCCATGTAATCATAAGAGATTACCATGGGATGGAGAGAGAAATAGGATCCACAAATTTTGTTGACTATAAAAATTATCCTCTATTCTCCAATTATGATTAGTGAGATTTTCAAAGGCGAATAAGTTATTAATTTAGGTTTGCTTCCATAGATAATATCAAAATAGTTCTAAATAAACCAAAAAGTTGCCTTTGATAGAAATGTGATTATCATATGGATCTATCATTTAGGAAAACATCAAACTTCCTAAAATAATGATCAGAAGCTTAAACTCTTTATTTATTTCTCCTTCATAACAATAGTTTTGTGTTTGGAAGAAAAGTAGAGTTACAATGAAGCTTGGTGATATTTCTCAAAACAAATATTAAAAAAAATGGTTAATTACTAGAAGTAAATAAGCATAAAAAAATGCAAAATACTAAAAAAAATTTATTTATTTACTTAACCTCCAAATATTCAAAGATTGCAAATATAGCTATAATATTTTTTTTTTAAAAAAAATAAATAAAATGAAAATTTTATTAGAGTAAAAAATTGATAAAATTAATATCTACCTCATAAACCATTGCAGATAGCGCTTTAGCAAGAAGTCCCCATAAATACAATACTTCACCACTAGATTGAAACTCACTTCTTCCCAAAAATGATAAGATCATACTCCCTTCGGCAATAAGCTCCTTAGAACGGGATTTGAGGAAATCTGAGAAGTCTGTTTTAAATTGTTCTAAATACAAATGCGACACGATAGAAGAGCTTTCATTATTGATATATATGGCTGTCCTATTCAAGTGGTCAAAGGCTTCATCCTTTAGCCCTTTAGGTACCTATCATATGCTTACGTTAATTTAGAGAAAAAAAATGTATCTATCGCAAATCACATGCATAAAATTTTGATGTATAATATAAAAGATTACATAAGAATGTCTTAGAAGGTAAATCTTTATATGTTTGCTCATAATTTTTGCCTAGTTTGTTACATGCTTTGGAAAAATAACATATTTTAAACAATCTTATTGGTTACCAAAATATCATTCTTATTTCTGAATACTGTAGATCCAAAAATCCAATTTAGCTTTTTAAACCAAGTTTAGCTAGACATATAAACAACTTTATGTATTCTATAGATGTCGGCATACCAATTTAAAATATATTGTACTTGTCATTTATTATTTGTTTATGGCTTCTCCACTGAACTGAAAACTTACATTAGCCAAAGCAAATCCAATCCATATATGACTAACCTGAGATAGCCACATGAGGCTGTATGAAGAGTGGAAAAGCTGTACACTTTTTGAAGGAAATAACCTTCTATAAAACGAACCAGGGGATCCAAAAACATAGAATGGTTCATATCTATCCCCTTTCTCTTCTCTAATTTTCTTCTGATGATGCACCGATAATTGGAACAAAGTGTTGAAGTCATTGTCAGGAAGATCACTAAGAAAAAATTGGATCTCAGGCTTTTGTTGGCTCGAGTGAGAGCAATACTCATCCACTGCATTGATGATCTGAGAGAGCACAAGTAATGTGTTGGGACCAGAGGAGCATCCCAAGTCAGCCACAACAAGCTTTTCTGGGAGAGTTTTACATATTTCTCTTACGGCTTCTTCCACTAATGGTTTCGTCATAATCACCGCCTTCTCCTATATACCAATCAACAAAAAGTATGAAACTTTAAACGCTTGTAATAGAATTAATATGACTATAAGAAATTTAGTTTCTGAAATATAGTAGCAGATAAATCAAAGAGCATATATACTTGAAGCCTGGAGTTTTTAGCATAGCTGTTCTCTCCGCTACCTCCCATCATTGCAAGGCCCTGCTCAACAATCATGGTTATAATCTTCTCTAGATAGATCTCGCCTGCAAAATCTGCATGGTTATGATTGAAACAGTGTAAAGTTATCAATCTAATGTTAGAAAATAATTCATATTTTGCTGTATATTATTTTTATAGAATGAGTTCACTGTATTCAGTGGAGATTACGAAAAAAAAAAGGTGTTCATGTCAAAATTTAAGCATGCCTCTAATTTAAGTTCTGGGGGTCATGAAAGAAACATAAAATTAATATTGATTCATGCCAGCAAACTAAATGATAGCAGAAATCTTCTCTTAACTATCTTTTAGAGCAGAAATTACTTGTTACAGATCTAGATAGATTGCTTAGAAATCCAACATGTATGATGATGAAGTTACTTGTTGCATGACAAATAATTTTTAAAAATTATTTTTGACAGTACTATAATAAAAACATTTTTTTAAAAATACTGTTAGAAATACTAAAAAATACATAAAAACATTTAAAATCGTTGCTAACTGCCTTTACAGCTACAGAGATTTAAAATAAGAGACTAAATTTGATCTTTTTTTTGCTTTTTAATGAAATGCTTCTCGTTATATCTGCCTTATAAAGTGAAGCAGATTTTATTACTATTTTTTTAATAAAATTCAATGAAGTCCCAAAAAAAAAGAGAGAGAGGAATAGAAAACTATACCTGTTGTAGCTTACAGTTCCCTTCGTCAGCACCGAATTTATCGCATATATATAGGCTGATGGTTTAAAGAATATAAATTAAATTAATATTAATTTAAATTTCTGAACATATTTAAATAATAAAAAATTTTTGAAAATTCTTAAAGCTCGAAATATAAAATGAACAACTTTGGACGGCAGTCTTTGTTTATTATTAATTCAATGGGGCCACTGTGTTATTTATTCTTTTAAAAATAATGACATTCTTTTTGTACCAATTCTGTTTTATTGTACCAATATTTTTATAATTTTGCAATGCTAAGAAAACATTAAGGAGATGAATAGGTATTAAAAAATCTCATCTGTTAATTTATATAATCAGATTTAACATAAAAATAAGTTAAGCTTAATTAAAACTCGATAAAACTTAAAAATAAAAAAAAATTAAATAAATTTACCGAATATTTATAATTGGTAAACATAATTAAAAAATCAATAAATTTAATCAATATAACTCCAATAATTATAATTCGTAAACTTGATTATTTCAACTGGGCTATACCCCATAATTTTTTTTCTTTTCTAGAATTCTTAACTTAAAAATCGAGGTGTCTCCTCCTGCTTCTCTTAAATTATCTGATGGTGAACTAAATTTTCATTTAACGCTGAGACGCTAAATAATCAATTTCATTTAGAAACATGCATAAAAAATATTTTAATTATTATTTATTACCAATTCTATTTTACTATATCAATATTTTTATAGTCTATTAAACATAAAAAAATTTATTGCAATACTAGACATAAGAATGTGATGAACATAATTTAAAAATCACTCATGTTTATTTAAATTATTCGAACAAAAACAATTCATAAATAATTAGTAAGCATAGAATCAATATTTGATTATTCAAATTCAATTACAGCTTCATTAAAATATTTTTTTTTCAAAAAAAAATTAATAAATAACTTCAAACAAAAATTTAAAATTCGGATCAGTATCGGTACATTTTTGCGTGTAGTCTACAGCGTTCACACAACACGCCATGTGAGCGTCGGCTGTGTAGTCAGATCCCCATTCGTCTCCATTTGGAAGTAATAGGGATGACGACGGATCCGAGTTGTACCAGACATATAAGTTGTACTTTTATTTGTGCTTCTATGTTGACGCTTGCCTGTGACCATACACTTGGAATTGGCAGCGCTGTTATCGGAGAAGTTGAGGATGTAATATGTCATCAAAGTTTGAATCGCGTATTTTATCCTTTGAACGCATCTCTTCCCAAAGAAAAAGCATGGAACTGACAAGATTCATCCCAATAAATAGTAAAATTATTTCATTTGGAGAACACATGCTGTGTTGGACAACTAATTGAATATTATCACGTAGAATATATCGGGTTCACCTTATAATGAATTCGTGAAAGTTATTAAAAGGTTATTGGAGGTTAAACTGTGAAGATTTTTGCGGGGCTATTAGGGATTATTGTGAGTTATTGTGGGGTTGTTAGGGGGTTTATTGGAGGTTATTTTTGAGGTTATTGAAATGAAACCGTTGTGGTTATTCAGGAGTTATTGTCGGGTTATTGTGAGGTTATTGGAGGCCCAATAAAACCGAAATAACCCGACAATAATCTCTGAATAACCTTAACGGTTTCTACTCCAATAAAACCACGAAAGTTATTGGGAGATTATTTTCAGGTTGTTATGGGTTATTGGAGTTAATATCCCAATAAAACCCAAATAACCACTCAATAACCTCTGTTGTTTCACTCCAAAAACCTCCGCGGATCTATTATGAAGTGGGTCCGACGTGTTCTACGCGACAATTGACTGCCGCACGCAGCGCTGCGTATGTTCTCGGTATGGAATAATTTCTCCAATAAATGAGCCATAAAAAAGTTCTACCAAGGCCCGTATTAATAATTTTAAAAATACTTTAACTTTATCATTCATATTTGGGATCTGAGTAGGAGGATTTAAATTTTATTTTATTACATAGAAAAAGTTATATAAATAAAAATGTCATATAATTTCTTAACTCCTAATATATTGAAAACGTTATGTATAATCTTGTTACTATCATACTATTAAAAAAATTTATAGGTATGCGATAAAAGTTGCTAAAATCATTTAATATAATTCATTTGATTGTATAATCTTGTTACTATCATAGCATAATTTCATTTGATAGTTTTTTTTATTTTTTTACATTGAATTTGCATTAACTTTTAGGCATGCGATAAAAGTTAAGACAACCATAATAAGAAAAATTCAACTTGACAAAAACTAAAAAATAATGGTTAAATAATTTTCACAATTTTTAAGAAAACATAAGAGTAATCTATTTTAACTTTTCCTTAAACATTATTATTATATATTAATCAATTCGTGTTAAATTCTTTCCATGGATAAATATGGCAATTCTTTCTTTATTTAAGATAATACTTGTTTTTATTACATAAATCATTCCATGACATTAATGTTATTCTAATTTTATATGTTTAATTATCTTTGGTTGTTGCCATATAGGGTCCCATATTGTTTGTCGGCTCATACGATTATGGGGAGACTTGAGAGGAAAAAGAAAAAGATGATGAATCAAACATCCATGAATATTGATGAAGATGCTCTAGAGCCATTTAAAGGTAGGAAAGCACATCAATTTATATACCCTATAGATTATTATCCACCATTGTTGGACCACATAGAGAGAGATAAAAATATTAAATCATAGACCATGCAGTGCCAAGTATGTTCGTGACACCACAATGAAAAGATGGTAACATGGGTGTGAGCGGCTCATAAAGGGACATATGTCCGCCCTTAAGGATAGCTTTCTCTTCGTTGGATAGTTGATCTCGGAAGATTCTTCTTGAGAGACACTGCATGAGTTGATAGAACTAGCATCCAATATTTGTGTCGAACATTTTTGACACAACTATTAGCGTTGGATTGTGGCTCCTAAGTGGCGAAAAAAATTTATAAGATTTGTGTCAGAATTAGCGTCTGATTTGCTTTGGAAAATTCATTGGTATAAATGTTCTGATAACGGAAAAGCTCTTTTAGATTTTGGGTCAACTTTGTGTCAAAAAAAATATCGTAAATACTTTACTTGTTAGGGCCGAAAAAGTCGGTGCAAATCCAACGCAAATGACCTAATTTACTCATCCCGCGCACCTAAATTTCATTTTCTATCTGCTTGTCTCCCCCACTTGCCCGTCTTCCCCTTTACCCGAAAGCCTCTCACGCGACTCCTCTTCTCCCCTTCCCTCTCCCCTTTCCCTCTCCCTCACGGGTTTGCTAAGATCCATCACCTTCCCGAATGAGCCTTCACAATGCAGTAGCCATTAGAGCTAGCCTGGAAGGTAAAGTAGGTGTGGCTTAAAGAGTCCATCGAAACTCCAGTAGTGCTCATCTTGCAGCTCCGCTCCAACCAGAATACATTTAGGAAGGTTTGTATCCTACTTTAACTATGTATATAACTAATTTAGGGTAAGTAATTTTGGAATTGGCTTTAAGTTTAAGTTTCTTTTTTTTTCTTTAACTATGGATGTTCTTACCAGACATTTACAAGAGAATGCACTTTGGTGTATGTTGCTGATGATATTGTGCTTGTGGATAACACTAGAGAGTGTTCAGGGAAAAATTGAGTTATGAATGTCAACCATAGAGTTTAAAGGCTTTCATTTAAGTAGATCTAAAACTAAATATATTAAATTCAATTTTAGTAGTAGTGGATTCACGGCGAGGTTATAGCAATGGATGATCAAGTCATTTAAAGGAAACTCCAGTAGTGCTCATCCTGAAGCTCCGCTCCAACCAGAATACATTAAGGAAGTTTTGTATCCTACTTTTACTATGTATATGACTAACTTAGGGTTTGTAATTTTGGGATTGGCTTTAAGTTCAAGTTTCTTTGTTTTTTCTTTAAATATGGATTTTCTTACCAGACATTTACAAGAGAATGTACTTTGGTGTATCCTTTTTGCTGATGATATTGTTCTTGTGGATGACACTAGAGAGTGTTCAAGGAAAAATTGAGTTATGAAGGTCAACCATAGAGTTTAAAGGCCTTCATTTAAGTAGATATAAAACTAAATATATTAAATTCAATTTTAGTAGTAGTGGATCCACGGCGAGGTTATAGCAATGGATGACCAAGTCATTTAAAGGAATACACATTTTAAATATGTCGGGTCCACTATTGAAAATAATGGTGATATAAATGTGGATGTTATTAGTAAAATTCAAATTGGATGGTTGAAGTGAAGAAATGCATAAGACCTATTGTATGATTGAAATGTTCCACTTAGACTTGAACATAAATTTTATAAGACGGTGGTGGGGCTTGCAATGCTTTGTGGTGCAGAATGTTAGCCTATAAAAGAAGCATTAAAGTAAGTCAATTTAGACGTATGTTAAGGTGGATGAGTGGCTTTACACTTAGACACAAATTTTGAAATGAATATATCCATGAAATAGTTGGAGTAGCTCCAATGGCATATGAGATCAGAGAGTGTCGCCTTAGATGATTTGGTCACATCAAATGTTGATTAACTGATGATCCAATTAGGACAGTTGATGTTTTAAATTTGACTTAGAAAAGTAAATGTAATCCTAAACAGACTTGTGCATGTTTCATTAAAATGATCTTAATATTGTATAATAATGACAGTATGACACTCAATAGAATACAATGGAGAAAAAGGATTCATTTAGCCCCACTTAAATTTTCGTACACCTAAACATAAATTGACATATTTAGACGGATTGCCAAAGTCTTCCATTTTTATTTTCCGTGGTGGTGGCCCTAATCTGTAAAACTACATGTATGATGCAGATGGATATCCGTAATTTGAGAACTTGGATTTATAATGTATTATATCCAGGATAAAAAGGACTCATAGATGAGTTCTTAAATGACGTGTGAGGAATTTGTGCAGGTGACAACACAACTGTCCATCTATCGTTATGAGAGTAAGTTTGGGTGTCCTTATGCGAACTACAAAAATCAAGCATTTATGCCACCCGAAGAAGTTAAGTTGGATCTTTACCGCAAGGGATTCAAACATAATTATTGGTATTGGACTGCGCTTGGTGAGCAGGTACCTGAAGTTCGATTTGATCAAACAAATGCCTCTATAAGTTATGTCATTCTGCAGAGGAAATTTATCCTAACACATGAAGAAATGGTTCATGATGCTCAAAGAGCTCAATTTATTAAAAGCATTCAACACAAACTTAAAACACTGAATAATAAATTGCAACACTTTTATGACTTATTGAACGCTTCATAAAAACCTTTATGAGATGGTTTCACTGCACATACAGAGTTATCAGTGTTGTTGAGAATGTTGATCATCAAATCTAATTTTGACATGCCTAGAGAAGCATTCAATCAGGTAGAACTTTATTGAAAGAGGTTAGCTCTGCAGAGAATTTAGTGTATAGAATGAAAAGGTTGGTTTCAAAGTTAGGGTTATAATGTAAGAAGATCGATTGTTGTGTTGATGGGTGTATGATAGATTAAAAGTCCCAGAAAGCCAAGAAGACTTATTAATTTTGTGGTGCAGATAGATTCAATAAAAGGGGAAGAAATAATAAAAATCAAAAAAATACTCCATACAAGCGTCACTTTTATTTTCTGCTCATATCACGGCTTTAGAGATTGTTCGCTTCCAAACGTACAACCCCACACATGAATTAACATGGTACTCTATTGAAGCTAACTCGATGAGTCATCCATCAGATTGCTAGGTCTGGAGCTATTTTGATTGTACTTACCCGAATTTTGCAGTTGAAGTATGCAATGTTTGACTTGGGTTATCTGCGGATGGCTTCAACCCATGCACTCATATTGCAACCCCGTATTCATGCTGGACAGTGATCATTATGCCATACAATTTGCCCCCAATATGTGCATGATGATGACGTTCTTATTTTCAACATTGATCATATCAGGTCCACATAGACTGGAGGGGAAAATTGACGTCTACTTACAGCCTTTGATTGTAGAGCTTCCAATGTTATGAGAGCCAGACGTGCTTATGTATGAGATTACTCAGAAGCATAATTTTTAACTAAGAACAGCTCTTATGTGGACAATTAGAGATTCTAGGCTTATGGGATGCTAGCTGGTTGGAACAAAACTAAAAATTGGCTTGTCCTTAATGCATGAATATGTTGAAGGCATTTACTCTGAAACATGGTAGGAAAAATAGCCGGTTCGAATACTATTGAAGATTTCTAAACCAGTATCACCCATTTAGAAAGAACAGACATGAATTCTTCAAAAACAAGATTAAGAAACTAGTCCACCCCCTAAAATTACTGGAGTTGAAATATTCGAGATGATCAGTGAAGTGTCAAAGATCACTGAGAGACCAGAGCTAGATTCAACTCATCTTCCTGATTTCGGTGTCACACACAACTGGACTAATCGCGGTATATTATGAGATCTTCGTACTAGATGAATAATCTTATTAGACATAATCTCGATGTTATGCAAATTAAGAATATTTATTTTGATAACATCTTCAACACTGTGATGGATATCAGGGGTAAGACAAAAGATAATGTGAAAGCTAGAATGAACATGAAAGTGTTGCAAAAGGAAGACTATAGAACTTCAGGAGACAAATAGAGGCAAATTAATAAAGCCTAAAGCTGCATACTGTCTTACATCTGATCAACTGAGGATAATCTTGAGTGGTTGAATTATCTGAAGTTTCCCGATGGTTGTGTTTCAAATTTAAGCTGCTATTTTGACTTGGGAACGGGTAAGGTAATTAGCTTGATGAGTCACGACTGCCTTTTTTTTTAAACCTAATTTTTTATGTGTGATATGGTTACGCTTAATGTGGCATGTGATGTGGAATGTGTTTTTGCGTATGTTGTGAAAATATAATTAATATTCTAATATTTTTTCTATATTACAGGTTTGCGTGCTTGCATCTATTTTTGGATGCAAAATCCAATGCTACATTAACAATAATATTTTCTGGTTCAACAATATTTTCTGACTCAAATTAGACAGTAATCTGATACTAGTATTCATCATCCAATATTTTTAAATTAAAATTTTAATGCATGTTACATATAAACAAATTCGACGCTAATACGACAAAAAGCTGTCACAAATTATTTGCGTCAGAATATTTCGATGTAAATTAGATAGAAATAAAATTACTGACTCTCAGTTTAACGTCGGAAAAAATCGAAAGAAAATCAGATACAAATCTGATACTATCCTTTAAATATAGTGAGATTTGTATTTGATCTAATCGTAACAAATATGCTTAATTCATGTTGTGAGATTAGCAAGTCAACTCAACAGCTGGTATGTGACCATTGACTCATCAAAAATTGTGATCGGTGGGCCAGCTCATGAACAATTGTTGTGTGATGGTGCTCGTCTCCTGAAGGTAGGACTTTTAGCCCACGAGTCCTGCTACACATACATATTGGGCCACGAGAGCAATTTTATTAGTATAATGTTCACAAAAATAAAATGGTGTAAGCAATTTTATTATTATTATTTCATTACAAATCCACTTAAAATGTGGCTCAAAGATGCCCTGATTTTTCTAAATTGATGAAATTTAAAATAAATCTTAATTTATTTTCTTTTTTTAAATTGACGTTTAAAGAACCCCCAAATACTAGGAATGGTGTGTCGCCCGCATGCAACGGGAAAAAATTTGGGTCCGGACAGCCTACGCAGAGATGGGTACGTAAAAATGTACGCGGGAGTTACACGTGATTTACACGGGAGTTACGCGGGGGTTATAACTTTCTTGTACCACCCGTGTAACTCTCGTGTACAAATGAGTTACACGGGAGGTACAAGAGGATTATAACCCCTGCGTAACTCCCGTGTAACTCCCATGTAACTCCCGCGTACATTTTTACGGACGCATCTATACTGTCCAGACCCAAATTTTTTCCCATGCAACGAACTTCGTTCAATCATCTTAATCCATGTAAAACTCACGTCAATATAGCGATGCATTTTAATTGGTAAATAATGTGAGCTGTCGTGTCAGGATATTGAGAAAATACTGCATTCAGAGTTCGTACATAAATAAACATATAAATCCAATAGCATTAAGACAAGTGATGGTTTAGCTGGACGCATACTTTAGCTAAACAAAAAACTGATATTTTACCGAACTAGAAATCTAGAAAAAGTAAGTTACGCCTGCCTTCATTTCCTCTTCACATTCAAGGATTTTCCATTTAGGGTTTGCTGATAATTCTCTTTGACTTTTCAATAGAGCATAGAGTTTTCAATTGAGATTCATGAGTCGCAGCACTTAGCAGAGCAATCGTTAAGATAATTTGGTCGGCCTTTAACAATGGTATTTCAAACAAGTTTACTAGTTTGTGCTAAACTCATTGGATTATTTATTTAAAAGGGTTTAAGGTTTTCAGCCAAGCGAACCAATCAAACAAGAAAGAGTAAATGAAGGTACAAAAACCGTTAAAAACAAAACAGTTTCAATGTAAACAGGCACTAGCAAAACTGAGATATGTATGATTGTATTTACTAAATTATTATGTTTAAACCAGATGTTGTTTTGCTTTGTAGCTTGAATCGATATATTTTGATATTATCAGCTTTAATTAGTTCGGTTTATTATTGTTTTATTCAACACTTGATAGAAGAATGTATAATATATATATATATATATATATATATATATATATATATATATATATATATATATATATATATTGTAGTTCAAAATAATATAATTTGAGGTGATAAACTCCATTCGTGAGAAAAGTGGACATAATATCTTTATGTGCACCTATCAGTACCATTATTTCTAAAACATGATATTGGTTCTTGAACAATATTTTTCAAATAGTAAAAATGCATAATATCATAAAATATTCACATAAAAATTCAGAACAATTTTGTTCCACTTTTACTTACAAGTAGATTCACCTAATATTGCTTATTTCGTTTTTTTTTTTTTTTGTAGAAAAATCTCTCCAAGAAAGCTTACCTTCTTCAAAAGCAAGCCCTTAACAGTAAGATTTGTTTGTGATACTATTATTCAACACTTGAATTATGATACTTAACCTTCTAAATGAGTTAAACATATATTAGTCTTTAAGATTCCTACATAACAACAAGAAAATTTTCTTATATTAGAAATTCTGAGTTGTTGGAATATTGACAAAACAACTTTCAACATTGGTGGCAAGGACTTGAGCTTCACTTCCAACTCAATTGCATTGATTATAGGTATTCCCAACATAGGAAAAGTTACCATATGAGAGAAGTCTCCCTTATCAGGTACTTGTTTCATAAAAATAAAGAATGAAATGATGAAGGTTGATTCTGTAGTCTGTTGCCTCCATTATCAGACTAAACATAAAATTTATAATGTAAAACTTACTCTTCCCATCTAGCAATTACACATTGTTTAGTGATATATGTAGCTACGTTGAAGATACACATATGCTCTATTTATTCAATTGGCAAAGTGTCATGTAATTTGTTCGTTGAACAAATTCATTATGTTGCCTAAAAAACAAAACAAAAACTAACATTTGGATATATTACTACCTTAGTAGCTCTATTAATGATTAGTATGCTATAAATATCAACTAACTTATACGTTTTAGGTATAAAACCTAATGTTTTTTCTTTCTTTTACAAATATAATTTTATGAGCATACTTTCATTCTTACTCCTAGCTCATCTGATGCAAGGCCTAGCATGATGAGGTGCTCGAAAACGTGAACTCTAACCATAAAATTTTATGTTAATTTATTTTATAAACTAAGCCTAGAACAGGTGAGAAAATATGCTAAAAATTTATGCAATAATTATATTAATTACATTTGCATATATAACATGTTAATTGATTAATTGGTTATTATAATTTTATGATTCATTCAAGGACCTAACGAATGAGAAGCTACAGATGCTTGCTCCTACAACTCATGATCCTCAAAGTTGGCTCGTAATCCTAATACTATCCAAGCGACGAGAAGCTCACTCTGATACTCTCCTCCAACATATTGGTTTGAACCATCTATTCCTATGCATACTCCATCTCCAACAATTTCTAAAGCACATAATATTATTGGACAAATTATTTATTTCATGAAAAGACTTGAGAAGAAATTGTTTAAATTTGAAGCCTTAATACATAATAAATTAAGTAAGCTAGATAAGAAAATAAAGTTTATTGAGGAAATGCAGAAGGAAAACTCAAATTACAAATCTTTCCTAACAGCGTTGTACTAGGGGTGAAGGTATCTTAAGTGAGAAATAAAAGGCAGTTAGACTCTCGGTACCCTTGTTGACCTCACTTTTGCGAGGGTCCACGCACTCACATGCACGTAGCCCTAGACCTGACTTATGCTCCTTTGGGCCTACCAGTCCAGATTGGAATTTGTCAATTATTTTGAAAATAGTTTAATTTAACATATACATAATTTTGATTTTGAAAAGTAAACTTTTGAATTTAAACATAAGACCAAATGGATCTCATACATTTAATTGTTTGAATAATTGAGCGCAAAATCACAAGCCATGCACCCGCCTTGAGGAGTAGAAATATTGCTTGATAGTTCGGCTCGATTAAATAAACTAAAGAATTTATGACATTCGTTTTGTTCTGTGAACCTTTATGTTGACTGTCAAGTTTTCCTATATAATATAATGATTAGATAGTTTATATTACTTGGGGTCTTTAGTTTCTTATCAGGGCAAGCATTTTATAGTTAAATACTTCTTAAGTAACTGAAGTCACTTAAGAAAACTCGATTTAGACCAGAGGTATTTGTCTTCATGAACTCAATGTTTAGGTTTTCAAAGTTAGACATGAGACAGTCAAGTGGGAAATGACCAAATAGAAATAATTATTTTTGGAATCCAAAGGAAGAAAGGTAAGGGATGTCACAGATCCTAAGAAGAACCTCAGCGACTTCCCGGGCTATCTTAAGCTTTAAAAATATATTATTTAATAGTTCATCTTGTGGATTTTATTATTTAGAGCTTATACTTGTATGCTCCTAATCATGCAAAGAACCTAAGAGGATAGGAGAATTTACGTTATATCGAACGATGATCTCATAATCCTAAAAAGAGTTGGGACTTATATTGCATAACATAATCGTGCAAAAGCCTAAAGATAAGTTGAGGATTTATGTCGTGCTAGACGAACTACCTCAAAATTATTTAGCTTGTTGTTTAATTCTAAGGAAAGATTTAATTGATGTGGACTCGTTTTGATGTTGTAGATCCTCGTCCTTCGGTGACTTGCTCCAAGCTCCTCGTCGAAGTAGCTATTTCAAGGTCTATAATTTATGTGTGTTATGAATTTATGATTGTTATTTATGTATTATATTTTGGTTTTATTTGTTTTTGTTGTTGTTCAAGGGTTTTAGGGGAATATTAATTTAAGTTGAGCTACACCGATCAATGTCACACGGTTCCATCATCCTAGCATAACTATTTTCTTTTGAGTTTACTTGATCTAAACAAGTTGTTAAGCTCATCTAGACTGGATAATTCTCGTTACCAACTGTAGCTTACCTCATTCTTGAGAACATTTTGTGATTTTTCTAAGTCTATGGGAAGTCTCTAAAATGAAATATACAATTTCAACCCTATTTTGTGATTATTTTAAAAAATAATTAGATTAATTAGGAATTTGAAAATAAATTTGGAAATCCTCGGAAACTTTAGGGTGGTGAATTTGGATCCTAAAAATGACATTTTATAATTTTAGAAAATTTGAAATGATATTTTTTACTATTAGGGTAAATTTTATAAAATTGAAAATTATAAATTAAATCCTAAAAACTTTCATATTTCATGGAAGACATAATTAAGATTAACAAAATCTTAATATTTAAGTTTAAACTATTTTAAACTTAAGATGAACCCTTAAGTCCTAATTGGGTTAGGTTTAAATACAACTTAAACCTTTAAAAATCCTAATTAAACTTAATCACTTTTCTTAAGCCTTAATTACATTAGGCTTAATACAAATCAAACCCCTCATCAGACATGATTAATTATCTTAAACCTTAATTACATTAGGTTTAAGACAAAAAACCCTAATTAGGTCTAAGACACTATTTAGACCTAATTAAACCAACTTAAACCTTAATCGCATTAGGTTTACTTAATAAACCCTAATTAGGTCTAAGACACCATTTAGATTTAATTAAACCAAGTTAGACCTTAATCACATTAAGTTTAACTTAACAAACCCTAATTTGGTCTAAGACTCTATTTAGACCTAATTAAACCAAGTTAGACCTTAATCAAATTAGGTTTAACTTAACAAACCCTAATTACGTCTAAGACTCCATTTAGAGCTAATTAAACCAAGTTAGACCTTAATCACATTAGGTTTAACTTAACAAACCTTAATTAGGTCGAAGACACCATTTAGACCTAATTAAACCAAGCTAAAACTTAATCACATTAGGTTTAACTTCACAAACCCTAATTAGGTCTAAGACACCATTTAGACTTAATTAAACCAAGTTAGACCTTAATCACATTAGGTTTAACTTAATAAACCCTAATTAGGTCTAATACACCAATTAAGTCTTAATTAAACCAGGTTAAACCATAATCACATCAAGTTTAACTTAATAAACCTTAATTAGGACTAACCTCTGATTAGACCTAATTAACCCTAATCAACCATAATCCAATTAGACTTAACCACAATTAAGTCTAATTAATCAATTAAACCTTACATAAATAAGGTTTAATTAACTTTACCCAATTAGACTGAACCACTAATTAAATCTAATTAATTGATTAAACCTTACCTAAATTAGGCTTAATGAACCATAACCCAATTAGACTTAACCACTGTTAAGTCTAATTAATCAATTAAATCTTACCCAAATTAGATTTAATTAATCTTAACCAAATTACACTTAACCACTATTAAGTCTAATTAATCAATTAAACCTTACCCAAATAGGTTTAATTAACCTTAACATAATTAAACTTAACCACAATTAAGTCTAATTAATCAATTAAACCTTACCCAAATTAGGTTTAATTAACCTTAACCTAATTAGACTTAATCACAATTAAGTCTAATTAATCAATTAAACATTACCTAAATTAGGTTTAATTAACCTTAACCTAATTGGACTTAACCACATTTAAGTCTAATTAATCAATTAAACCTTACATAAATTAGGTTTAATTAACCATAACCCAAGTAGACTTAACCACTAAATAAGTCTAATTAATCAATTAAACCTTACCTAAATAAGGTTTAATTAACTTTAACCTACTTAAACCTAATCACAATTAAGTTTAATTAATCAATTAAATCTTACTCAAATTAGATTTAATTAACCCTAATCTAACTAGACCTAATCATAATTAAGTTTACTTAACCAATTAGACCTTATCGAACTTGGATTAATTAACTTATACTTAGGTTCAACCAAAATTGAACCTAAGACAAACTTAAACCTTTTAGGTTCAACATACATTGAACATAATCTTAACCTATACTTAGATTCAACCCAACTTGAACCTGAGACAAACTTAAACCTTTTAGGTTCAATATACATTGAAGCTAACCTTAACCTATACTTAGGTTCAACCTAACTTGAACATGAGTCAAACTTAAACTATTTAGGTTCAACATACATTGAACCTAACCTTAACCTACACTTAGGTTCAACCTAACTTGAACCTGAGTCAAACTTAAACATTTTAGGATCAACATACATTGAACCTAACCTTAACCTATACTTAGGTTCAACCTAACTTGAACCTGAGCCAAACTTATACTTTATAGGTTCAACATACATTGAACAACATAAGTCAAACTTTAACCTTTTAGGTTCAACATACATTAAACCTAACCTTAACCCATACTTAGATTCAACCTAACTTGAACCTGAGTCAAACTTAAACCTTTTAGGTTCAACATACATTGAATCTAACCTTAACATATATTTAGGTTCAACCCAACTTGAACCCAAGACAAATTCAAACCTTTTAGGTTCAACATACATTGAACCTAATCTTAACCTATACTTAGGTCCAACTCAACTTAAACCAAGTCAAACTCAAACCTTTAGGTTCAACCAACATTAGACCTAATTAAAAATTAACTTAGGTACAATCTACATGAAACCTAACTTAATCTAAACTTAGGTTCAATCTATATTGAACTTAACTTAAAATGAACTTAGGTTCAACCTACATTAAACTTAACTCAAGTTTAACCTACATTCAAACTTAAAATAGGTTCAACCAG
This sequence comes from Papilionanthe hookeriana x Papilionanthe teres, assembly GCA_022702705.1. Lineage (NCBI taxonomy): Eukaryota > Viridiplantae > Streptophyta > Magnoliopsida > Asparagales > Orchidaceae > Papilionanthe > Papilionanthe hookeriana x Papilionanthe teres. The sequence goes on along the minus strand of CM040423.1, from coordinate 57,850,271 downwards.
CATTAAACCTAACTCAAATCTTCCTTAGGTTTAAGTCAAAATCTTTAGATTTAAATGACACTGAATCTAAGATTTAACTTAAACATCTTTGGATGCAAACGATATTGAATCTAAGATTTTACCTAATTTTAAGCCTAGTAAGACTTAACACAAACATGTTTAGATTCAAAGACATCAAATCTAAAAATCTTAAAATATAACTTATGTTAGATTTTATCTTTAAGTCTAATTTATATTATACTTAACCCAAAAATCTTTAAATTCAAAATCAATTAAATCAACAATTTAAAAAATAAATTCACATTATTTCTTTTAAAGCATTCTGACACTATTTTCTTGCAGGTTGAAGACAAGTTCCGCTTTAGATTTACTTTGCATGTTATTAGGGTATGTTAACTCTGTTTTGCAGGGCGACATTCTGAAAATAGGACAAACAACAAAATAAATAAAAAATGACATAAATGACATTAAAAACAAAATTAAAATGAAATAATCAAGACCAGCAAAGAAACAAAACCTAAAACTTTAAGGATAGTCACAAAATCTAAAACTTTTAGGATTGTCGCTAAACAAATAACAAACTACAAGACAAAACAACAATCAAACGACAAACAATGAAACAAAATTAAAAACCGACATAACAAATGACATTGACAAAATGAAGCTTTTAGAGTAATATGTGACATTTAGAAACATATTAACCCTATGATTGATCATCGACTTTTCTTCCTTTGTTCTTGGAATCTCTTAGAAAACAAGTGTTAACATTACAACAACTACTACTACTACTACATGAATCCTTTTTCTCCATTGTGTCCTATTTAGTGTCAAATTTTCATTTAATTCTAATAAATTAAGATCATTTTTTAGGCAATAAGCCCAAGTCTACCTAGGTCTACCTCTACCTTTCTTAACATAAGTTGAATCTAAAACATCTACTCTCCTAATCAGATCATCAGGTGGTCGACGTTTAATGTGACCAAACCATCTAAGGCGGCTCTCTCTAGTTTTGTCCGTCACCAGTCCAACACCAACCCTATTACGGATATATTCATTTCACATTTTGTCTCTAAGTGTAAAGCCACTCATCCACCTAATCATTCTCATCTCGGCAATACTTAAATTAGCATTATGCTTCTCTTTTAAAAGCCAACATTCAACACCATAGAGAATTGCAGATCTCACCACCATCTTATAAAATTTTCCTTTTAGTCTAAGCGGTACTTTTCTATCACACAATAGTCCAGACGCATTCCTCCACTTCAACCAACCAACCCGAATTCTACTATTAACATCCCCATCTATATCACCATCACTTTGAACAATGGACCCGAGATATCTAAATCGTTCACACCTTTCAATAATTTGATCACCTAAAGTTACACTTGTCACTAGAGCTACTATTACTAAAATTACATTCCATGTATTCAGTTTTAACTCTACTCAAATGAAGACCTTTAGACTCCAATGTCCTCCACAATTCAAGTTTATCATGGGCTTTTTCTCTCGTTTTATCCACGAGGAGGATATCATCAGCAAAAAGCATACACCAAAGTACATCCTCTTGTAAATGTGCAGTAAGACTATCCATAATAAAGCAAAAAGATATGGGCTTAAACACGATTCCTAATGTAAACCAACAAAAATAGTAAAATATATGGTCAATCCTTCTTCAGTTCAAACACATGTAACAGTTCTAGTATACATATCTTTAATGACTTGAATATAATTCATATCAACACTTTTCTTCTCAATGACTCTCCAAAGAACATCTCTAGGAACTTTATCATAAGCTTTTTCTAAATCAATAAAAATCAAATGTAGATCCTCTTTATTATCTTTGTACTTCTCCATCAAACCCTCAATAAATGTATAACTTCCATAGTAGACCTGCCCGGCATAAATCCAAATTGATTGTGAGAAACATTGGTAATACGCGTTAACCTCTATTTAATTACCCTCTCCCATAATTTTAAAGTATGACACATCAATTTAATTCTTCTATAATTTGCACACTTTTGTGCATCCCATTTATTCTTTAAAATGGGCAACAAAATACTCTTCCTCCACTCCTCGGGCAACTTTTTAGTTTTTAAAATAATGGTAAAAATTTTAGTAAGCCATGAAACCCCCAAATCACCTAAACATTTCCACACTTCAATTGGGATATCATCTGGTCCTACAGACTTTCCACCCTTGGTTTTCTTTAAATCCTCCTCAACTTCTTTTCTACTAATGCGAAGATAAAAATGAAATGTTTTATTATTATTAACGATATTAAGATCATTAAGGTCGATCTTATTTTCAGAATCTTCATTAAAAAGTTCATCAAAATAACTCACCCACCTATGTTGAATATCTTTTTCTAAGAAAAGCACTTTTTAATTTTCATCTTTAATACACTTTACTTGAGTTAAATCTTTACTTTTATTTTCTCTTTGTTTGGCTAGTTTATACATATATTTTTCACCCTAACTTGTTATAAAGATCACTAAAAGCCGAATTATTAGCATCACAGATTATTCTTTTAGACTCCCTACGGGCCGTGTTAACATTAATAAAAAATTTTCTTAGATAAACTTAATTATTTATGATGTAATTAGCTATAGGAGCTTGCTCCTATAAGAGATTTAAGAACTTAAAAAAGGTATCACACCTAGAAATCTCTAGTTATCAAAATTTCGCATGTGATCCTCCTTGCGTAAGGATTATCACTGACATTTCTTATTCTACTGTTTTCTATTTTATCAACCATTTTTTCTTCAAATTTCTTAATATCTGAGGATCTTGTATATGATCTGAAGAAATAAGATCTCTTGAAGATCATGGTGATAAGATAGATAAACAGCGTGGTGACTCCAAACAATGATATTGACATTGACACGAGAAAATCTCGACGACAGGCCGACGATGAGCTGACATCCCACAACTCCGGATGTCACCACTCTCCTAACGTGCATCAAATCTTAACCGGACAACCACAACCCTCCTACTGTCCACCCATCATCATCGCTAGAGCCTCAACTCCACCAACCCAAATCTAACCCAACACCAACACCATGTAAATCCCAGCCCACCAATCCACAAGAACCTGTCAAAACATCAACAACCCTCTGCTCACCCACCCATTTTAGCTTCATCTACATCAAACCTCGACCCAGAAATAACAAGCTCTACTCACTCTCAACATTCCATGCTAACACACCTTAAGACAAAACAACTAAAACAGAAACAAATTTTTGACCTTAGCCATATAACACACATCCGACACCAGACCCAATCTGCCCAATCTGTTGTTCTACTGTGGCAAAAGATCCAAATTGGTGATGTGTATGTCAGAAGAATTTCATGCACTTCTCTCACAAGGGAACTTGGATTCTAGTTGCTCCTTTCCTCTATCATAACATCACAACAAAAGAGCAAACAATACAAAGGTCAATTCTGATAGTATAGTTTAATAGTGCAAAGCACACTAGTAGCTAAAGGCTACAAGTAACACCAAGCCTTGTACATACAGAAACATTCATCCCCATTTCTGAAATGCCCACAATCTGAACCCACTTGTTAATAGCAACCATTAGCAATAGGTCAATAGCATAGCTCGATGTTTCCAATGCATTCCTTCAAGGCACACTCAATGAAAGTGTATATCTCTTGACCTGAAGGCTTGGAGTTAAACAATCTTCATGTCAACGATAAATTGTAGCCTCCTCAGAAAATCAACAACTTGGCTTCAACTTCAGTGCAGAAGATCCATTCCTCATGACATACAAACATCCTCACATTTAAATACACTAACTCATCTACGTGGATGCATTCTCCTGCTGAAAATGCATCCATGGCCACTCTTGTTCACAAACAACAGACATTTCAAAATAAAAATCTTGAATCAATCACCACATTCCTCAGCATCCAAGTTCCCACTCATACTGGCATGGCATCTCCTAAACCCAACCAAAACCACGCCTCCACCAAAAACCTGCAAGAATACCACAATACAACAATTAACTATTTTGTCACCTCATTAGTTCCCTTCAATACCTAACCATCACTCATCTGGACATTACATACACTGCAAACAAACTCTGTCAACATCATCATCACCTTCTCAATCTCAAATTCACTTAACTCAAACACCTTCTATGATATATCAAAAGTACTATCACAATAGACCTACAAATACATTACTATGACATCACTTTAATGACTATTCTGACTCTGATTGGTTTGGAGATCAAACTGACTGCAAGTACATTACAAGTCACTATGCATCGCTAAGTCATACATTAACATAGTGGTATGTCAAAAAACAACAAACTACGGTAACACGCTCATCTACCAAAGTCGAGTACGATGCCATCACTACAGCACCCACTAACATTATAGGGCTTCTTCAACTTCTTCATGAATTATGTGTTAACCTCCCCTCTCTTACACCCCTCTATTGTGACAATATATCAGCCTTCCAACAGGCCAGCGATCTCACATTCCACACATATACCAAACCTATAGAGGTAGACTGTCACTTTATTAGTGACTGCATAAAAATAACATCTCCACAAAAGATCAAACCTCTAATATCTTCACAAGGGCCCAGCTCAACACAAGGTTCCTCCTTATTCGCACCAAGTTAACGCTTGTCAACTCGACCATCATGTTGTAAGCCAATGATAACGAGATGTCAATAACAATAACACCAAACCAGAAAAATTTTTGCCACTAGAAATCCCTCATTGTCTTAGCTATCATCCAACTGTCCAAATCTAATAGACTTGTTTTACATCACATAACTTTTGATAGTCATACTATGTACGCATCAAACTTTATATATACCTTACAATGTGTTTGAAGACAACGATGCATATATGATTTACAATAATACAACAACAACAACAAATCTTTATCCCACTAAGTGGGGTCAGCTACATGAATCTTTTTCTCCATTATTCTTATTGAAAGTCATATTTATCACTTTCTGATTCTACTACTACTACTATAAGCTTCTCTCACCACAATACACTATGATAGTGAGCAATTCATATCATAGTCATTTTCTTGATTATTGTGGCAAATATCAAAATCCAAATTATTATAATTATCATTAATTGCATAAGAGGTACAAAGATTGCAACTTTAGTATATTATTATTATAATTATTAGCTCACTCTCCAGTCATAGAAAAGAACCTTCTAAGTCAACAAGATCAAGGTTTTGTACCGTTGGATTTGTTTCTCCAAGACCCATTGATTTCAATGTGTTTTCCTATAGGATCACCAGCACTAAATTATTTTTCCTCATTTTTTTGATGTATTCCTATTGAAGATGTATATTGACGACCCCTCTTGTAAAAGGAATAACATATAGAATTCTTGATATTCTTTTATTTTCTACAATAATTATAATCATTATTATCTATAAACACCTAAGAAAATCATTATAGAAGAGAAATTATCAATAGAGAACCGATTCAACAGATTTTTAACATGTCCCTCTCCCTAAAACATTAGGGTATTATGCCCCTATTTATTGTTCTTCATCGAAGACCATTAGGATCAAAGAGTAAAATCTCTCTCCGACCATCGCATTGTACCTACCCCTTCTCTGGAACTAAATATAAAATCAGTGTTAGGATCATAACAAACCCCCGCCCGCCCCTCCAAAATTGCAGAACACAAGCCCGCTTGCGAATGCCAATAATATTTGGAGTTAAAACTCTATTCCAAATAGTTATTCAGGTATTAAGCAGCAGGTTCAAAACTTGTACTAATACAATATATCAAAGGTCCTATCAACTTGAGTCAAAAAATACATAGAACAACAAACCAATAGCCATCTAATGCACAGCTTATAGAGACAACTAAAAAAATTCTAGAGAATAAACTTGTGCACCTATTTCATGAATTTAACCACTTAACCTGCAACAAAAGACACCACTTTTCATTAAACCTGCTAACATAAAACACATAATCTTTACATAAATACGTAAATGGCTACTGTTATCCTTCGCCTAAAACCATTTAAAATCAATGAGTCAATTCATCTCTAGAACATAATTCCAGGTACAATCTACCAATTCATCTAACATTAGATGAAATCGATGACCGGCTGCAACATAAAATTTAAAACAATATAAATAAGTTCCACAAAGGAATTCTCATTTCTCAAAATTTTAAATAAACAGAAAGGCAGCACCACCAGAACTTGCCTTCTGAAGTCATGATCTTATTTCATCCCAATAATGGCTTTACCTCTTGAACACAATGCTTAGACCATAATCACTTCCGGAGTCAAAATTTTAGGTGGGATTCAGAAAGGGATTCTAGAATTAATCCCATTTCTGCATACAGAGGTGAACACCCTGTTATAATCTTAGAAAATTTTATCAGTCTCTTAGTGGTAAAAAACAAAGGGGTGTTTACATACATACCACCCAATTCCTATGCATTTACAAATCTAACACCAAAACTTTATTTTTCATATTTATACCATCCAAATGTTTCATATCACATCAACAATACCAGTATTTTAACTTTAAAAAGTCAAATAACCCTTTTTCATGCAAAGGTAAGGTGGCATATATGTAAAATTTGAAGTTTAGGTGTTAGATATGTAAATACATAAGAATTAAGTGGTATGTATGTAAATTTTCCAAAAACAAAAGGCTAGCAGCTAATATGAGATTTGGTGAACTGAAGTTTCAAACCATAGCTCTTCTTAGCATCCAAGGCTCCTCACTATGCTACTAAGCTCATCAATGACCATTTCAGGTCTGACATATGATCCAGCAGGGTTAATTGCATGATATTCTAGTCCTTTCCACTGAGAAATTAATGGAAAATGTGGATGCTGATATTGGCCGCTGATTATTTCAAGAGAAATTGTTTTTGATCTTGCTGAGACCAAGTGCGCGAGACCAGCTCCATGAGCCCCTATAACAACCGAAGCCTCATAAATGGCACGGATTTGCTCTTGCATCGACATATGAGCAAAGGTTCCATTAACAACATGCAAATTGCATTTAGTGTGGTTGGCTGCCCAATTCTGTATTGCTGTAAAAACCTCAGGCTCATTAGTCAACCGAGAGTCCACTTTTCCACTATGACGAGGGTGAGCTAAGTAATTTTCACGGCGGACAAAGAGGATATTATGGACTGTGGATGGCCTCTTTAGTGAGTTTTCATCTGCTGGAAGACCAGAAGCTGCACGGATCATCTCCCCAAATTCAGATAATCTGGCTGTTTTCTGGTTCTCGGGGTTTGCTCTGAGATAGTTTGCTGTCGTCCCCTGGCAAGTAAATGATTCAGATAAACCTTTGAACATTGCTGTCTCATACCCCAAAGGAGAAAGTACCACATGGCGAAAACACACGCTGCCTGAAAAATGTTTGGCGTATCTGACGCTAGTAAAGAGTGCTTCCCAAGTTTCCTCCAATGTTGCCTGGTGATTTATTATGCCAAAATGAGAGGAAAGAATGGATGGAAAAATCAGTTCGAGAATCTTAGCAAGAAGGGTCTGTTAAAAGTGTTTTGTAATCTGCTAAATTAGTTAAAAGTAAGGTACAAAAACAAATAGAAAAAAAAATGTTATGGATATGGCTGAAGGAAAAAAAAAACAGTCGATTTAAAAGGTTAGATCGGTTGCCCGTAAGTATGCGCATTTGGCTGGTCGGGGTGTGAAGGAGAAGATCAATTTTGCGTGATTCAAAGTTGTTTAAACATAATTTAGGATCATAAGCTTAAAATTAACAGAAAACATAAACATGGCATAACAAATTGCATTATTATTATTGTGGTTTAGGAAAAAAAAATCGTAGGAAAATAACTAAAACACTTCCTACAGTAGAACAATGCTAAAAGCTTCAAACCTTGGATTTGATAAAGAAAACTAGTTAAATATCCAAGATGGTCAAGTTCATAGTACATACAAGGAATTTGAAGTTCATAAAATGACGCAGGCGCTGAATGATGCGCCCCGAAGCTTCGGGGTGCTTCAATCCCACGGGACAGAGCAACCTTGAAGCTTGGCGGAAAAGCGGGGCGGGAAGGGATCGCGATCCCGCGAAAATGAGAAGAAAGCGGATCGCAAACCCTCGCAATCCAAGGGCTGATTCTCGTATTTTCCACACCCGACTTCTTGTGGAAGAGTTTTTATTATGGATAATTCTTACATTCCCACTCCCCATCCTCTTGTGCAGAACTAGGAGGCTATAAATAGTTGTCCCCTATGTGTAGAAGGCAGTTCTAATAGAGTTATCTTTTAATCTCCTGTGTGGAGTCTCTTCCCACTTGTTAGGGTTGTATCCGATGACAGGTGGTGCTTCGCCTATATTTTGCTCTGAGGTGATGTTGTAAGCTTCCAATCTCCTTCACTTCTTCTCACCGACCCCTTTTCCTACCTCTCCCCTAGCTGCCTACCATCCCCATACACCTCCACCACTCTACTGCCACTCCTACTTCCCCCACAACCTTGTTGTACTACCTAACTAGAACCAACCAAACACCACACAACTCACCCAAACAACCACCCGACCATTCCCAACTTGCTCTACCACCTCACCGACACCACCACCACCGCCTTTGGTCATCTTCCTATATCCCTAACCAGGGGATATTCGCCTATTGTTATATTTTCTTTCTATTTGAGTCGGGTTTGAAACCCTATTTTTATATTATTAAAAGTTTGTTTTTGTTCCACTGTTCTTCCTACTAGTTCCTGTATCATTTGGTATCAAAACTAGCTCAACCCTAGTCCCATCTTAGGGTCTCCTAGCATCCATCCCTACCCAAGTCGCCTCCACCAAATTTTTTACTGTCAAATCCCAACCCTAGCCATGCCACCGCGAAAAAATATACCGGACTCGACCCAGGAAAAAAATCAACGAGAAATTTGCCGTCTACAACGGAGACTAGCAGACCTGGATGACGGAAACCAAGAAGAGGTTACATTTTATTATGATCGAGAAAGTCAAAGAGAAGACAGGGAAGAGGAGATGAATCAATTCCATAGGGAATATCACAGTGACGAGGAATATCGACCACGTCATTTTGATATCCAATATCAAAGGACGCCGAGAGAAGAGGCCCCTTATGGAGGTCAGCGGGACTTTGGCATCAAGATGGACCTCCCAGAGTTCGAAGGAGGCATAGACCCCGATGGGTTTATTGACTAGCAGCAATCAGTCAAATGAATCTTCAAATACAAAGAGGTACCAGAGGTCAAGCTAGTTGAGATTAAACTAAACAAGAATGTCTTCTTATAGTTGAAAAATCTACAAAAGCAGAGGAGAGAAGGAAGTGAGAAGATAACTAAGTGAGAGAAGATGAAGAAGGCAATGCAAAAAAAATATCTCCCACCGCAGTATCGCCAGGACATGTTCCTAAAACTCCACAACTTGCAGCAACGAAATCTATCAGTTGAGGAGTTCAAGGCCTAGTTCGACCATCTGCAGCTAAAGTGTGAATTGACGGAGCCAAAAGAGCACACGATCGTCGGATCTCGAGAGTTTAAAGCCCATCATTAGCAATGTGGTACAACAATAACCATACTTGATGTTGGGGGATGTCCAGACACTAGTCCTGAAGGTGGAAAGACAGCAGAATCAAAACAAGAAATAGTCTTCCTTCACACCACCACCTTCAGCCAAGCAGCCACCTGCAACTTCTACACCCAACAAGGTTGCATCAGAAGGAAATAACAAAATTGGACAAGGATTAGATAGAGCATATCAGAGCGGGAAGTAGCCAGAGAAATATAGTTCAACCAATACAGTGCTAGCCAGGAAATGTTTCCGGTGCCACGACTACGGTCAGATAGCCTCCAGCTACCCAACAAAGTCGAGTCGTCACACTCACAAATCAAGACATCGTCGAGAAAGTCAATGAGGAATCAGTGGAGAGTTCATAAAAAGAGCTTCAGCTCCACAGAGATGAAGGAGAAGCACTAGTTGTTTGGTGAATACTGCAGTCCGAGCCCGAGTGGGTCCAGACCTGGCTAAGGCGTAACATTTTTGCACCAAGTGCACCGCCATGTGGAAGGTCTGCAGCCTAATCATCGACAGTGGGAGCTGTGAGAATGTATCCACGCTCACTGTAAGGAAGTTAGGATTGGCCACACAGAAGCATCCCCAGCGATATTCTTTTACCTGGATGAAGAAGGGAAATAAGATACATGCGTGAATCAACAGTTCTTAGTTGACTTCTCCATTGGAGACTAGCTCAACAAACAGCTATGGTGTGATGTGGTTCCTATGGACGCCTGCCACATTCTGTTAGGCAAGACTTGACAGTTTGGTTACAAGACTCAACACGACGGTTCAAAAACACTTACTCTTTCAAGAAGGATGGGAAGCGTATAGTATTACTATCTGCTACGAATGCAAACAACGGGAGGAATACAGAGACAACATTAGTTCCTTGTACTACTTTCCCGCAGTCAGTTAGAGATGCCCCTACAACACTAGCATTAATCCTCCTGAAAGGAAGTGAGAAAGAAAGAGAAGTATCAACACTACTACAACCATTGATACAGAACTTTCAGGAAGTTATGATCGACAGCTTACTCGAGGAATTACCACCACTAAAGGGACCTTTAGCACGTAATCGACCTTATACAAGGATTCGTATTGCCAAACCGACCAGCCTACAGATTAAGATCTGCGGAGTATGAAGAACTAAAATGAAAAGTGCAAGACTTCATTGCAAGAGGACTAATCAAAAAAAGCACCATCCATATGCAGTCCCGGCCCCAATGGTACCCAAAAAGGATGGATTGTGGCAAATGAGCATCGACATCTAAGCCATCAACAAGATTACCATCAAATACCGATTTCTCATACCACGCTTGGATGATCTCTTAGACCAGCTACATGGAGCCACTATCTTCTCCAAGATCGACTTGTGCGGTGGATATCACTAGATACGGATGAGGCCAAAAAACGAATGGAAGATCGCCTTCAAGATGCGGGATGGACTTGGAGTGGACTGTTATGCCATTCAGTCTGTCGAACGCACCTAGTACCTTCATGAGATTAATGAAACAAATATTCTGACCTCACATTAAAAAGTTTGTCATTGTCTACTTTGACGACATTCTAGTATACAGCCAATCAGAGGAGAATCACTTACATCACTTGAAGGCAGTATTCGAGGTACTGCGATCTGAGCAACTATATGCCCATCCAATGAAATGTCACTTCACGACAAAACATGTATGCTTTCTAGGTTACATTGTGTCTAGTGCAGACATTCAGATGGATCTTGTAAAGACAGAAGCCATTATCAGCTGTAAGGAAGTTAGGATTGGCCGCACGGAAGCATCCCCGGCGATATTCTTTTACGGATGAAGAAGGGAAATAAGATACATGGTGAATCGCAGTTCTTAGTTGACTTCTCCATTGACCAGCTCAACGGTATGGTGTGATGTGGTTCACATGGACGCTGCCACATTCGGTAGGCAAGACTTGACGGTTTAGTTCTGAACTCGACACGACGGTTCGAAAAACACTTGCTCTTTCAAGAAGGATGGGAAGCGTATAGTATTACTATACGCTACGAATGCAAACAACGGGAGGAATACGAGACAACATTAGTTCCTTGTACTACTTTCCCGCGGTCAGTTAGAGACCCCTACAACACTAGCATTAATCCTCTGAAAGGAAGTGAGAAAGAAAGAGAAGTATCCAACAACACTACAACCATTGATACGGAACTTTCGGGAAGTTATGATCGACGACTTACTCGAGGAATTACCACCACTAAAGGGACCTTTAGCACGTAATCGACCTTATACGAAGTTCGTATTGCCAAATCGACCAGCCTACAGATTAAGATCTGCGGAGTATGAAGAACTAAAATGAAAAGTGCAAGACTTCATTGCAAGAGGACCTGTCAAAAAAGCATAGCATCCATACTTTTGATCCCGACGTGGTACGAAAAGGATGGATTGTGGCAAATGAGCACACACGCATCGACATACGAAAGCAGCCAATAATTCTGTCCAATACTGATTTCTCATGCAACGCTTGGATGATCTCTTAGACCGGCCCTACATGGAGCCACTATCTTCTCCAAGATCGACTTGTGCGGTGGATATCAGCAGATACGGATGAGGCAACGAATGGAAGATCGCCTTGAAGATGCGGGATGGACTTGGGTGGGTTGTTATGCCATTCGATGCATCGGCCGCACCTATCTTATTCATGAGATTAATGAAACAAATATTCGGCGCCACGATGGATTTGTCGTTGCTCTACTTTTGACGACGTTACAGTATACGGCCGATCGGAGGAGAATCGGCGTCGGCAGGCGGTATTGAGTGCGTGATCACGAACAGCTATGGCAGAAATCGATGAAATGTCGAGCCACGACGAAAACATGTATGCTGCAGGTTACAGCATGCAGTGCGGACATTCGGATGGATCCGTAAAAGGCAATAGTATAAGACATACCACAATTATTCACCGAGCTGAGGCAATTTTTTAGGCTTAAATCCTTCTATAAAGATTTATCAGAATCTTCAGCACTGTCACCTAAAAGGAAAGGAGTTTTCTTGGACAGTAGCAGCCCAGGACAGTTTTGATATATTGAAAGAAAATGTAACTCAAGCACCCATGCTAGAACTACCTGACTTCAAACGACTTTTCGAGGTAGAATGTGATGTCTCTGGTGTGGGGATCAGAGCAGTACTAAGCCAAGGAGGACAACATATTGCTTTCTTCAGTGAGAAGTTGAACAAATCTAAAAAGAAACTCTCAACTTACGACAAAGAATTATACGCCATCGAACGATGTCTAGAACACTGGTGTCATTATCTATTGACAAACGAGTTTACACTATTTAAATCACGAGGCCCTAATATTCCTCAATAGTCAGAGCAAACTAGAGAGACGACATGCCACCTCGGTGGAATTTCTAGCATCATTCCAGTTTGTGCTAAAACACAATGTAGGAAGCCAGAATCACGTAGCAGATGCACTGAGTCGTTGACACTTATTGATCACATCCATGCAGGTCTGAGTTATGAGCTTCGAGGGTCATAAAGGATCTATATGAAACAGATGAAGATTTCAAAAATATATGTGAACATTACCGCACAAATGGATACATGTTCCACTAGATTCAATTGTGCGTTCCTCGGTGTTCACTAAGGGAGGCCATTGTCCAGGAAGGGCACAGTGGAGGACAAGTAGGTCATTTCGGTAGAGACAATACCCTCGCCCTCATAAACTGACAAGAGATGTAGAACGACACGTAAAGCAATGTAACATTTGTCATTTGGCAAAGACAAGAGCTTAAAACGCCAGATTATACACAACACTTCCAGTACCAGAGGAAACAACGTCAGCATGAATTTCGTGCTAGGACTTCCAATGACCCAAAGGAACAAGGACTCTATAATGGTTATAGTAGAAAGATTCTCTAAGATGGCATGCTTTGTACCCTGTCACTAAACACTAGATGCCTCTTACATCGCCGATCTATACATCAGAGAAATTGTAAGGTTGCATGGAATTCCTAAGACCATCACCTCCGCGGAGACGCCAAATTTCTGAGCCACTTCTGAAGGGCACGGTGGGGAAAGATTGGTACCAAACTCTAATTCAACTTGGCAGCTCATCCACAAACAGAAAGACAGACAGAGGTGATAAATTGGAGCATCGGCAATTTCTTGGTATATTTCATGGGAAAAAACATAAGACAGTGGGATCTTATCCAAGCCCAACCTGAGTTCGCCTATAACCAATCCAACAACCAGACTACTAGATGAACTACCTTTGAGATTGTGTACACACACAATCCGCTCACGCTGCTGGAGGTGGTGCCTCTCCTACCATCTTCAGAAACCAGCAAGGATGCCACAGAAAGAGTTTACGAGATTCAAAAGCTCCATAAAGAAGTTGGCAAGAAGATTGCTAAGCAGAACTGTAAATATCAGGTGCAGGTAAATAAATTTAGGAAGAAAGTAACATTTCAAGATGGCGACCTCATATGGGTTTGGTTAAAAAAGGAAAGATATCCTATAGGATCATTCGAGAAGCTTAAGCTAAAAGCAGATGGACCTTTCAGAGTACTTCAGAAGCTAAACGACAACGCTTACAAGATCAACCTGCCTGGGCACTACAACATTTCAGTCACACTCAACATCGCCAACTTGACGTCATACTTTGAAGAACCTAGAGCTTGAACAAAAATGGTCGAAGCTTCTCCAACCTCAAAAGACTGACACACGCGTTGAATGCGCCCCGAAGCTTTGGGGCGCTTCGATCCCGCGAGACAGAGGATCCATGAAGCTTCGCAGAACAATGGGTCAGGACAGAATCGTGATCCCGCACGAAGGAGAAGGAAGTCGATCACAAAACCTTGCGATACAGGGGCTGATTCGCGTATCCTCCACACTCGTCTTCTTCTGGAAGAGTTTTTCTTCTGGATACTTTGTACATTACCACTTCCCTTTCTTTTGTGTACAAATAGGAGGCTATAAATAGTTGTCCCTAGTGTATAGGAGGCATTTTTAGTAGAGTTCCCTTTTAATCTCCCATGTGGAGTCTCTTCCCACTTATTAGGACTCTTCCCACTTATTAGGGTTGTATCCGAAGACAGGTGGTGCTTCGGTTGTATCATACTTCGAGGTGGTATTGTAAACTTCCAATCTCCTTCGCTTCTTTTCAGCGACCCCCTTTTCCTAAGTCTCCCCAAGCTGCCAACCACCCCCATATACCTCCAACACTCTACCGCCTCTCCTACTTCCACCACAACCATGCTATTCTACCGACCTACAACTTACCCAAACAACCACTCGACCTTTTCCATCTTGCCCTACCACCCCGCCGACGCCACCACTGGCTTCGGTCATCCTCCTACATCCCTAACCAGGGGATTCGTCTATTATTGTATTTCTTTTCTATTTGAGTTGGGTTGTAATCTTATTTCTATATTAATAAAATTTGTTTTTATTCCACTGTTCTTCCTACTAATTCTGGTATCATAAAATTAACCTCAAATTGCAGTATAGCTTTTGAACAAAGCAGAACTCGTAAAGTTAACCCCATACAATTGGGATAAGTCTATGGTGATTACAATGACTTCAAGAAAAAAGTTTGCGTTGATAATGCTACTGCGTGTAGTTTGGTAATATTTCAATATGTAACAAACAGCAAGCAATCACAATATTTAATACATAATAATTTAGAAAAAATCACAATATTTACCGTGTATTTAGACAAAAAAAAAAAAAGAACTATCAAGAGGACCAAAATTCACTAATGGTATAATCCATACTCTTGACAGATTATATGGACTCCCAGAACTGATTATGAGATGGTTCTGTATAATCTAAAGCTATATAAAATAAGTGAATTAAAAAACATTACAAACAGCACCAAAGTAGGAGAATATCAAGTCAACAAAAAGCTCACACTCCACCAACAAACTTTTTTCTTTCAGCCACATGCATGCACTCCTACCTTCTTCACCTATTTTAAATTTGCTCATATGGTACTGAAAAACATTTTGTGATACTTTGGGATATGTAGTGCATCAGCAATCTAAACTAGCCCAATTTTGCTAGACTCGCAGACTAACTAGCTTTATAAAAATAAAGCCACTACATAAATGCCATGTTTCGCTCAATCTTCCCTAAGCTTGATCTTGATTTTTCTTGTTGCTCTAGTAAGGGAAATTGTCCTGATTATTGAAGGTTTAGCTCAAGTATATTAACTAAACCATTCTTTTTTGTATATAAATATCACAACCAGAGTTCGGAATGCAAGCAACACAGGACCTGATAGAGTAGTATCAAAGTTGTGTTTTGTATTCAATCTTCCTGACTTTCTTAGGACTAGGCGGTGGGATAGAATATCTTGGGTTACATTCATAATGACTATCATTATATTTTATATTATTTATGCAATTATCCAAGGTATATTTCGATTTTGTGTAATTTTTAATTATATAGGATAGCTCCAAAGAAAAGAAGTTTCATAGCCACTCACAAAACTGAAGGCCCGAGAGCCACTATAGAGGCTATACCAATCCCTAGAGGTCGTTGTCATGTTATCCTGCTCAATCTATCGAGATTACTGAAGCACTCACCCTCAATAATGACAACTCTTGTGAACATGGTGATACAGAATGTCACCCAAGCATTACAAGCAAATATTGCTGCACAAATGATGCAGGCGGTGCAGAAAATCTAACAACCATTGCAAACAGTATCGCAAATGGCCCAGCATGTACAATCAGTTTCCAACATTGAAAATCAAGCAAATCAATCGTTTGAAAGTGCATTAGCATTTCAACTAATAATTGTAATCATGGATACATATATTAATGCTAGAATTAAATTCTTGTAGGTGGTGATGGCTGATGTGGGTATGATGGATCAAATGACGGATTAATTCCTAAAAACGCACCCTCCTATCATCAAAGGGGCGATTAGCCCTATCAAGTCAGGCACTTGATTCAATGATTTCAAGAAAAGACTTAGAAGCATAAGGTACCTCAAAGGGCAAGGCTAAATTCTGGTTGCACTAAAGGACCGACAAATGGTGAGAGAGTTACCGCTGCAACACTTAAGATTTGGGTTTGTTGATCCCTTAGGCACACTTCGAGAGGCTATAGCTAAAGTAGTACTTCCCTATGGCGAACCGCACTATGCTGATGAATGTATTCATAAACTAGAGCAAAGGTCAAAGATCATCTGGGAATATGAGAGCTAGTCTATCAAGATTGTTAGGTTTGTTATTTCTATTGGCCAATAAGAGGATCAAAAGATTAATCTTTTTTTTTTTTTCGGCCTACGAGAAGATATCTCGAGTTGTTCATCCCCTGTCGAATGTACCACTTATAGGGAGCCAGTAGGCCGAGTTATTCATGAGATAGTGACCAAAGCCTATGAAAATGGCGGGTTGGAAAGTGGAAGAATACAAACACACAAATAAATGGGAGTTTCTTGAAGAAGTAACATCAGATTCAGCATTTACAGAAATCAAAGAACAATTCTAGTTGTATTAATTGCAGAAAATGGCATTCAGTAACATGCAACCTGGTTATCGAGAGATACTTCAATTGCTATAGTGTCAATCAAAAGACCAATGATTTCTCCTTTAAGAATTAAGATCAACCGCATCTTATAGTTGACCAAGAGAATAATTTTAAGTATCAACACAAAAATAAGTGGCAGAAACCTAATGAAGGCCCATAACAAAAGCATCACAAGAAAAGACAAATAAATAGAATTATTTTCAACCCCAACAACAAACACCACAATTTCATACACATCAATAGCATCCTCATGTATTGCATTACTAGGTTTATATACTCATTCAGTTATTATAGTGTCGATCATATTATTTATATACAAATTCTCATTTTAAGAATACAAAGAAAATTTATATATTTCTTCAGTGCATGCCGTGTTGTCGGGGTATACCGTCTTTCAGACGCGATGTGTGACAATAAAAATTCTATACAAACACCTCAAAGCAACTTGGCACTTTCATCGTAAAAAAACAATCCTTCCAATTATGGCTGATTGTTTCAGTTTTAAAATCAAACAAAAGTATTGTATCCATATTTTAGTAAGCCCTCAGTTTTCTTTATCAATATGTATTATGCTCAAGTTCAACAAGTTTGGATTCATCAAAATATGCAAACTAATATTAAGTAATAAAAGTGAAGAGCGCCAAAGATCTTTTTTTTCAAATATATATATATATATATTCAATAAATTGATCCCAAGGCATAAATATTCGTGTCCAACAAACATCTATCCAAATGACCACATAGAACACATGATTTTAAACTTTCAACTCAAAGAGTAGTTTCTTTTCCAGAAAAAAAGTTTTCATTGATAGTGAAAATATCATCAAATGTGTGAATTCTTGAGCGCGTGTGCATCAGGTGTCATACCTTGCAATGGCCATCAATAAATATTACATGTGGCCTGTTAGTCAAGCCTGTAACTTTGGAAGAGGCATATGCGCTATACCAATCAGTAGAAGTGTGGAAAAGGTTTGCATACTCAAAACGTGTCACCAGAATTGTA
This sequence comes from Papilionanthe hookeriana x Papilionanthe teres, assembly GCA_022702705.1. NCBI lineage: Eukaryota > Viridiplantae > Streptophyta > Magnoliopsida > Asparagales > Orchidaceae > Papilionanthe > Papilionanthe hookeriana x Papilionanthe teres. The sequence goes on along the minus strand of CM040423.1, from coordinate 57,832,229 downwards.
GGTTCTTCTATCCACTACAATTAAGATCAATCAACAATGTTAGCAGCATGCAGAATGTCATAATTATTACAAAGAACAAACATGCAAACAAAGTTATGCTGAAAAAACAATCAAGAAGTCTTAAATATTGAACTTCACTATGTAATGTTATTTAACCGTCCCAAGATTAAAACTATAGCTTTCCATTAGAACTTATAGTAATGCATGCAGCCAAAAAGTAAAATAACAAAAGCGCGCACACACAAATAGATATCTAACTGTAGATATTGATATATATATATATATATATATATATATAGTTATTCTTTGATTTCTTTATTCGAGTTTTACTTCACTTTAAAGGTGGAGATAAGCTCGCTCTCAAAATAAATAGGGAGAGGGATTTAAGATAAAAGAAGAAAAAGAGATTGAAAGAGAGAGAAAGACAGAGAGAGAGAGAAAGGGAATGATTGGCGGACAAGCAAAATTTTATGAGTGAACAAATATTTCCTCCACTGTTTATTCCTAGAATAAGTCTCTCTATGCGACCATGGATATACGTGGATCACACTAAATCATATAAATTCTCTTCTATATTTTTTTTTTAATGTGTGTTTCCTTATAGGCTATTATTTTTCTTTGTCTTGCTTTGTCATTACTCCTTTTGGTGAATACTTCATCAACAATAACCATATGAGTAGATGCACAAGAGTTATAGAAAAAGGTGGATGCATAGGAGCAATGACGTTTAAAGTTTGGAAAGAGAGAAACAAAAAGTTCAATGTCAAGGATCTTAAATATTGGAAGAAGCATAAAGAAAAGGGCAACCAATGCCAAAGAAAATTATGACTACGTCGCTTGAAATCAAAGCCTCTTACCTGATCACAAATTTCTTAAAAAAAATAGTCATTGGGAGTTCCATGTTTATCACTAACAAAAAACATTGCTCTCAAAATACTGCATAGGCTTCAGAGTTGCATGCTATAACAACAAAAATTAGATAAATATGTTTGCTATTTCATTTCTTAGAGAATTATATTTCAAAGTTCATTTCATATCGAACTGATAGTCTTATATCTCAGCCATTGAAAGAATGATGCACCGCCTTTCCATATGTCAACATGTTGTGATTTGATTTTTTATCGTTTTGGCGGATAAGATGACTACAACGGCGGAGTTCTTGTTCATTAGCGAATTCAACCTTCATGGATATTTAGTTAATATTTCTATTGTGACTTATTGATTAGGATATTTTAATAGAGCTCTCAAGCAAATTTGGATATAATATCAAATATTATATTATTAGAACATTTACCTAAACCATGTTCAAACCTTCCTAGAATAATAATCAAACAAAACTCAAATATATTTGTATACATATTTGAACATTATACAAGCTAATTTTCTTTATTTTCAAACCACAATTATACCCTATTTGAACCATTATAAAAAATTCTTTGAATATGTTTGAACTTATCATATTTTTTAATTGTTCAATCATATCCATGCATAGTTTGAATCATTTGAATCATGTTGGAATCTCATTTACACTATTTAAATTTTATTCGTACAATGTTGAAATAATGTTTGAACAATGTTCAAATAGATTATAATAGGGTTCATATAAGGTTTGAAGATTGATTTCGACATTGTTCAAATATCGTTCAAGCAAGATTTAGAAAATGTATGATTTAAATGTTCAATTTAAAAATGGGCATAACAGACTATAATTCAATAACTAAAATATATTACAATGAAAAATAATACATAATCGTATAACAACTATAAAATTATAGTGAAAATTAGTACATGAAACCAAATCAGTTATAACATGTGTATAATTGTAATACTGATAACACAACAAATAAAAATTTTGAAAAAACCGAATACACTCACATATTATAATCAAGATTAAAGTAAATTTTGATTAATAATCAAAGCTAATGATCTGCCATCTAATTTCCTTCTGAGTTTAATGTTCAGAGCATGAATGACATTTCTAGCCAAAATAATCAAATGTATAATAAAACTAATCCTAAATAACTAGCCGAAGATAAAGGGCGAAAACTTTGCCTACAAAATCATTACTTGCTAACAATCTCAAAGATGAAGAAAACATTGAAATAAGAAATTTGTGTAAGTTCTTGCTTAATGATTTGTTTATCTTTAAAGGTATTTTGATCTTAAATGCACTTCGAGTATACTTGTCCAAAAAATGAAATATCATACATATTTATCAAATTTTTAGTCTCATGTAGCATTTAAAGTCAATTTTTTTTTCTAAAAAATATTCATTTTTCATTTTCAAAGCTTTTGCCACCCTCCCCACACCAACAAAAAAAGGAAATAAAAAAAAATAATAACTAACAATAACCCTAATAATAATAATGCATGAATAAAAAGGCAAGTCACCTGTGAGCATTGGAATTCTCCAGGCCCAACAATTCTCATCGACTCCATCAATCCTCGCATCGTATGATGATGCACAGCCCCATGTGGCACATACCGATCGAGAAACTCCTCATCCACCACCCTCCCACCACCGCTGCCCTCGCTCCCATCTCCCTCAATTTCAAATGATCCGCTCTCAAAGCTGGGCAGTTCCACCTCCTCACTACGCCCCATAACCGACTTCAAATCTTCCCCTCCAACGGACATATTGATCTTGCTGGGATCCATCCGAACGCGTCCCCCTTCGCATATGGAACTCCTGAGCGTCGCGCTATAGAAGCACCGGAACCACCCGCCACGGCCGCCAACACCGTGTGCATCGATCCGGCGGGAGAAGCCGTTGCCGAAGTAGGCCTCGCAGGAGCGGAGAGGAGGCTTGGGGCTAGGATTCCAGGGGAGGAAGGAGGGCAGGGAAGGCCAGGGCTTAAGGGATGTAGTGGTTAGTGATGGGCTTAGGGTTTCGGGAGAGGGAGGAGAGGGGGAGTGGAAGAAGAAGTATAGAGCAAGGGATAGGGAGTTGAGAACGAAGAGGAAGATCATGCTCCTGATGAGAAGCCCTCGTTGACGCCGGGTCATTGCTGCAGAGTGCAGTTTATCTGAGGCCTATGGTTTCGGTGGCCAGTCAAGGCAATCGCCTCTGTCTGTCAGCGGGAGACTTAAAGGAAAGCGAGTCTCACTCGAATGAATCATATCAGATCTTCATGTGTAATGGAGGCACTTACTGTGCTAATTGCTGGCGTATTCTGTCCTTGTGGCGTCCAAACTTCAAGAATTGCGCCGGCAATGGCCATAGGTTGTTGGGGAAGGAAGGAGAGAGTTGAACTTAGGACCAACGATTCGGGGTGGAAGCGCCTTGGCAAATGGCAACGGTAAAATCGATGGTATTGACTAGATAGATATCCGTGGTATTATTAGAGAATCCGGACGTATTTGGACTACAATAAACAATAATATCATCACATGTAGCATATTTAAATTGGATCGTAATACAGAATATATAATTTGTAGCTTTAAGGTATAAACTTGTACTCAAACCAGTCAAGTGTCAAAATGTCATTTGAGTCTGAATATCTCCAGACTCTACACGTAATATTTTGTCTCAGTAGCCTCTTTTATTTTTATTGCTGGCAATTATATATAAATCATCCGACACATTTAGCTAACAAATTAAACGCTCATAAATTTTCTTTCATTACAAATATTAAGAGTTATTCTTCTTTGTCTGTTTTCATTTTTTTTGTTCAGATAGATTATATAAGAGAGTTGTTTGCTTACTTTTTGCAAGAGGGAAGATTCACAAACCAGTAAGTAATTGTTTTTATTTTATAAAGATTTTGCTTGCAGACTTGTTTTCCATGGATTTTATGTGATTTTCTTCTGATATGAGTAGCTAAATTTCTTTTGCGTGCCTCTGTGATTAAATAAATAGTTTTCTGATTATGTTGTTCATCCACATGTTTCTCTTGATATGTTTTCTGTACTTTTGATGTCAATGTTGTTGATTAACCTTCTGACTTTTGTTTATCCTTAACCTAGTATGTTAGGACATTAAAACCTATTGTGATCAACAACCTATGCATGTTGCGTAGTAGAATGATTGGGTTAACCCCGAATTCTTATTAGAATAGGCATAATTTAGGTTTTGCAACCAAGAAAGGGGATCATAGGAATATTGGGAAAAGCCATAAGGCTAAGTGAAACATAATTTTATGGGTTTTTAATTCTTCTTCCAACCTAGGCATAGACTAAAGAAAAAACATCGTCCCTGGTTGATAACAATCACGTAGGAGAAACTGTTAGAAATTATAGTTAGGCATTACACCTGAATCACAATGGCACGATCCTCAACCATCTAGATGAAACCTAAGAACTTTAAGTCCTGCTTCATGTTGCTTTTGTTTCTATTTAACTCTACTAGATTTTGGATTCTCATTTTCAATTTTCCTGGTCGCGATGAACTAGGTTAGATAGCTAGTAAACTGTAGATTCACCTAGACTGAACTGGTTTAGCTTATTTCACTGCGGGACGATACGTGGTAATGTTGCAAACTGCTACTTACTTGGCACGTATACTTGCGTGAAGTGGTCGCTCGCTTCTTGACCATTTTTTGACCATCAGTTTATTATTTAATTTTTTTGAATTAATATGTTTTATTGTTTTAATTGAATTTACAAAAATATATCTATTATTTGATTTTAAATTTTATTCCACATTATTCCTCTATTCACTAAGTTTTCATATTTTTCTTATTTTATTTGCATTTTCAATAAATTTTAAATTTGAGATTGAATTTTGTATTTATTTAAATATTTTAATATCCATTTACGCAGTCAGCATGCCACGCCAGCGACTCTGGGGTCCACCTCCACACGTGGTGCTTTCTAATTTGATAACTTATCCATGATGTAGCATACGGTTCCATGGCCAATTATTAGAAATGACTAGGATTGTAATCTAATGTGTATTTTTGTGTTTTTTCCCTTGTCTAACGCAATCTTGACCATTAAAAACAAAAACATGCAAGTGGATGACATCCATCATCCCAAACAAAACAGTGAACCTGAGTCGTTTGACCAAAAACGTGTGATACACACAGTTGAAGCTACTTCTATGATCCATCTTGGCCAGAAGGATCTCTAGATCCTAAGCGGCATATCCTACGGTCAAAATCTTGTTAAAAAGGAGTTTCTTTCACAATATACCACTACCAAGGGTCATAATGTTAAGTTTCAATGTATACCTCACTTGCAGAGTTGATTCTTAGATTTTGTTACAATTGACTGACCAACTAGCTTCTGTGATAAATCTGTTGAGCTCAATTTGAAGCTCCTCTTTCTCCTTGTTTATTTTTGATAGAATAGTGGCTCGAGCTGGTCAAGGAATGGGTTATAGAGGCTAAGCAACGAGGAATTGAATGAGTTAATTAGGTGGTATTTTCAAGTTCCTAGAGGAGTTGGATTGAAGAATTAATGGTTGGTTTATGGGAATGGGTCATGTCCTAGTCTCAATTTTGGAAATGGGATAAGGTAGAGGCTATCAGAGAGCTTGGAAGGAGGCGTGAAGAATGCTAGGGCTCTTGGGAAGGAGTTGGGATAAAAAATTAACTGTGGTATAGAAGGTATCAATAAGCTTGAAATGAATGAGTGAGGGGATATTTATAGGTTTTGGTTGGCTTGTTTTAGGCTTGATTTGGCACCAATCTTTGATTTTGGCACCAATAATTGGTGCCAAGAGGCTGAGGTGGAAATCAAGAGAGGAAGAAAATGTGAGGTGGCCGAAAGGAAGATCAAATTTGGTGTGCCACCAATGGGATGGTGTCATGTAAGAGCTCAGTTGGCTTCAAGGATAGGAGTGAAGGAAGAAATTAAACTTGCAAGCTGAGTTAGTTGTGAGTTGGCAAGTCAATGGAGGCAGCTGATAGGAGGTTATCAATTAGAAGGTCAAATTTAATGTGCCACCAATGAGAAAGAACCATGCTTGGGTAGCTTGACTGTAAAGCCTGGAGTTGGCTTGATATTAGAAGGCCTTGGAGCTTGGTTGTGAGTTGGTTTGGTAAGCTTGAGCCTAGGACAGTTAGGTTGGTGTTTGGGTTAGTATGGTTGGAGCTTGAATGATTTGAGAGGAAATAGATGTGTTTAAGCGTAAACTTGGGATATGTAAAGTAGTTAACTTGTGAGATGGATTTGAGTAGGTTTTGTTGGAATTTGGATGTAGAAGTGATTAAACATGGGTATATACTTAGGCTTGAGGATAGGCTTGTTTGGATGAGTTTAATTGGATCTAAATGTGAATCTAGTTTTGAAAGGTGTTGGATATGTTTTATTTTAAGAATGGATTTAAGTTGGTTTGGTTTGAGGTTTAGTTAACTTTAATTATATGAGTTTAGGCTGAGGTAAGAAAATTAAGTGTAATATAAATTTTGGGTTAAGGTGGAGTTTAGGAATTAGTTTGTGAAAGTTAAAAATTATTTGATGATTTTATTTAGTGTTTATATTTATTTATATTTTAATACCATATTAAATTTGGATTTAATATTATTAATATATTTGATTTTTGAATTTTTTTAATGTAGACTCATTTATTGTTTGATTCAAGTGCCATTTGAATGTTAATTTTAATAGTTTCATATAAAATTTGAGCTATGTTTAATTTATTAAATTTTATATTATTATTTAATTTGGATTTATGTGTAAGTGTGAATTTTCTTATTATTATTATTATTATATGGGTTTGAATGTGATCTACACACACACACACATGAATTTTAATTTTGTTGATTTTGAATCTTATATTTGGATATTGAATTTAAGAAGTTTGGTATTAATTTGGTTGTATTAGATTTTTTATTTTATTCACGTTTATTTTTTCTTTCATTTAGAAGTATCTCATTCATGGATCAAAGTGAGCACCAAACCAAATGCGTTCTCTTTAAATCAAAGATAGAGTTACAAAGAAAGTTCAAAAAATTCAGTAGATTCCAAAGATGGTTAAGTCCAAGACGTAAGTCCTAAGGTCAAATGATCACTTAAAGGCATTTCAAATCCCATGGGAGACTCAACTCAAGTTTTAATAATCTAATTTCAATCAGCTTATGACAAAAAAAAATTATTGAAGATAAAAATGAAGTATATGAAACTAAAGGATTGAAGATCTAGCTTTGGATTTTAATTTAGAGTTTTAACCAATCACCAGTCCTCTATAACAGCCTCTAAGAAAAACTTAAGGATAGGTTCTAGGATAGGTTCAAGGTTCTAAGATAGAGGAACAACAAAAGAGGTAGACTTTATCCATAAATGAGATCAACAAATGAACCTCTAATAAATGTGGTGTACTAAATAAATATATTGCGCGTATTAGTGTTTATTGAACCAATCATTAGAATAAAAAAAAGAAGTTCAAGTAATAATACTTAAAACGAATTATAAGTTGAAGATTTTGAATTAATTAATATTGAAATTTGAATTTAAGATTTAAGAAGATGATTTAATTATGAATTTAAATTTTGAAATTTTTTTAATATATATATATATATATATATATACATAGCTCTTGAATTTATTGTGAAAAAAATAAATTTATTGCTAATTTTAAAATTTTCATAAATGAAAATGACTAGAGATTCATGCCGGTAATTTTAGGCAAAAATGCTTAAAGAATATTTCAATAATTTGAAGATTTGACTATTGGAAAAGATTTGGACTTTGGAAAAAATTATATTTTTTTTAAAGCTATAACCAACTGATGCCCTGACAGAAAAGAAAAGAATGCAGATAAGAGAATTCTAAAAGACCCTCCTTGAATTCACAGGAAATTAAACAAAAGTGGAGTTTCGAGGAAGACTTATACTACCTCTAAGTTTAAAACTCTAAATGAAATCATCCTAAGAAGATGTGATGACTTTTTTAGAAAAAAAAGAAAATTAGCTCATAATAGGAAGCAAAATAACTCACATTTATTTTGAAAACTAATCAAATGATCAAATTTAGGATAAAAAACACTAGACTTATATTTATCTAAAAATCTGAACAATGAAAGGATGCTAGTTAGAGAACTAATACCAAATATAAAAAAAATATGATTTACCCAAACACATTCAAGATTGGAAAGTGTTGAGGACTAAAATCTAATCTAAAAGCGAACAGTCTGTGGGGGGTGTGGGATGGGGGGTTGACATATATCTAACCTCAACAAAATATGATTTATCCAAACACCTTAAAATTAAAGAGTGTTGAGTATCGACATTTAATCTAAAAAGGATGTTTGTTAAGGAGGCTTATTATTGAACCTCAAGAATTGTTATGGTATATTTAAAATAATTGGAACGATCGACGATGAAGTGAAAAAAATAAAACGAGAAAATTCACACCAGAAAAGAGACACAGAGATTTACGTGGTTCGGCAATTTTTGCCTACATCCACGGAGTTGCAGAGGATTTTAATAATTGAGGAATTTACACTGTCGTTCGTCTTGACGATTACAAGAAAGTCTTTCACTTATTCTCTCTCTCTCTCTCTCTACCGGAGAGCCAACCAAAACAGAAGAATAAATCAAAATAATGCTTGTAATTACTTAACTTTTCTTCTCCGTCCTGTCTTCTTCTTGAATTTCAATTCTTCTTCACCGTAAAGCACACTTACGAAGAATAAAATGGAGAGCCTTGCTGTTGCTTTCTTACTAGGCACCTGCTGTTGGCTTTGTTTTTGCTCCACCCTGTAGCTTTTGAATCTTCTTTTGCCAAAACAATTCAAAGTGGCGGGACCCTCATAACCCCACCAAGGAAGGAGAAAATGAAGCAAAGCCTTTCTTCTTCTGTAAGCTTCCACCAAAAAAAAAAGCCTGCAACTTCTCGCAACAACAGGAGACGGGCTTTTCACCGCAAACGAAGATGGCAGTTATTTTCTGCGAAAATGCTAAAGAAGGAAGTACTGTACAGTTTCGAAGAAAAGAACAGAAAATAAGAGGTGGGGAAGGTTGGCGGGAACAGTTATTGCCGTGCCTTTTTTTTGTGTTTTACCGGGCTCCACCTCAACAAAGAACTTATGATTTACCCGAACACCTTAAGATTGAAAAATGTTGAGCAAATTGACTAGACTAGGAAAGAATGCTAGTTAGTGACATCTCTCCTAAGAACTTATCAAAGAAAAGGATAATTGTTAGAGGAGTTTACATCTATACTTCAAGAAAATATGATTTACCTGAACATATTAAGATTAAAAATCATTGAAGACTGACATCCAATCTAAAATGAACAAACTAACTATACTAGGTAAGAATATCTGTTATAAGGCATCACTCCTAAGAAATAGTCGAGTAGAATGATGCTAGTTAAGAGTCTTTCACCTAAACTTAAAGAAACTATGATTTACCCAAATACCTTGAGATTGGAAAGTGTTGAAGGCTGATATCCAATCTAAAGTGAACCGATTGACTTGACTAGAGAAGAAAGTCAGTTAGAGGGTACCTCACATAAGCACTGGTCCAGTAAAATCTTGTGTGTTATGGGGGTTTACACCTAAACCTTAAGAAAATACGATTGAATATATATTTGGAAGGAATGCGCAAAAAGGTGCGGTCGTATAGAATAAAACAGGCAAAAACCCCTTTTTCCACGACTTAGAAAAGCAAAAATTTCTAATGAAGTAAACCCTAGTTGAAGAAGAATATTGCTAGTGGAAAATTGAAATAGTTCGACCTAGTTAAGTTCAAAAATCTGAAAGGAAGTTATTTTGTTTAAAAACTAGTTCCAATGATTTCAAAATTTATTATCTTTAAATTTTTTTAAATATTTTTATTTGATTTTCAATTTCATTAATTATTGTTTTATTTATGTTTCATCTTTTCTCATTTCTTTCTTTTAATGTTTGTTGACGTCAATTGCAATTTGTTTTATTTTAATTTTATTTTGATTTTTTTTTTTTGTTTATTCATTTATTAGTTCATTCATTCATCGACTCTCTTTCAATTGAGGGATGATGGACTAAGGCAAATACATCTCTTAACAAGATCTTAGTATATCAAAACAGTCTATGGTGAAGACCTTTTTGAATATATCAAACTGTTTTGGTTCACTAATAACAAGATATGTCATTGTTGACCTCACTTTTTATCATCTCATCGTTCACCTCAACTATTTAAAATAGACTCAAATTAAAACACGCAAAATAGAAATAAAATTAATCAACTTCAATTAAAACCAAAAGTTGGACTAAAATGCAACTCGTCGAACGAATATTATGAAATTATCGTTTTCTCTACATCTCATAGTAGTGCTTCAAAATTTTATGTTAAAAGCTATTTAATCTATTATCAACGTATGAATAACGTGAAATAAGTTTTAGAGGCTATCAGATGACTCTTTTTGTCAAATTTTATGTGACGAATTTTCATGCATGAAAAATCATCCCATGTAATTTTTTTCAACAAAACACTGTTTTGCAAAATGGACTCTACGAATGCATATTGATCCTTGAAATTTTTTGAACAAGTCTCTCCGTACCCAAATCGGATTACGTTTTGAGGCACATTTAGCCTACAATAATTTGGTTTTAGCCTACAATAATTTGGATAATTCTAAATAACGCGAAAGCCTTCTAAATAAACCCAAATCATCTCCAAGCTCAAAATATAATCGAGTTGAGCTGAGAACATCAAAATGGCCCAATTTGAATTCCATTTGACCTCTTATTAAAAATCTCAATTTTTTTGTGAGGTGGGACCAACACTTTGACCTCTATTTACTCATCTTGTGGACTGCTTTGACCATAAACAACTCCATTAATGAATTTCACGAGTTTTTCTCTTTCATACGGATTCAAGATGTCATTTTGGCCAAAGCCCCTAAATTTTCACTCATTGAGCACACGCACGCTTATAAATGGTGCATCCACGTCACCTCGGTGCTCCTCTAGGACTCTCGTGCCGCAAGGAGGCACGCCTGTACGTCCTAGAGTGTCAAAAAGGATTGCCCGCACCACCTAGGGTATCGGGGACTACCCCGCGCCACAATTTAGACTCACATACACCTAGTTACAGAATTGGCACCACCACACCAATATGGTGCTTAGCGCCGCAGAAGTAACAGGCACAGACGTGCTGCGGAGTGGCATGCCTCCGTGTGTTACTATTTGATTCCCCGTGTCACCGACTGGCGCACTCGTGCTGCCAAAAATATGTGGGAGCTCCATTGGCGATCTGTGGGAGCTCCAAACATCAATCTCTACTCCACTCGTAGACGATCTGGATCGATTCAAGGGAGGAACCTATTCCCTTCACTGATCCTTTCCTCCTGACTTCTAAAAATAGCACCTTTTTCCCTCAATCCAGGACACTTCCGACTCCTTCCTCTTCCTCCTCCCTCTCCAACGTGCTCCTTCTGTGATGGTGGTTGGTGGTTTCCTCCTCCATCTCCGATCTGCTTCTTCTCCTTCCTCCGCTTATAAGTTTGTTTTATTTCTAGTACTTTGTTTTATTTTATTATTTTATTTATTTTATTTTCTTTTTATTTTATTTTGTGAAAATTAATTAAATGAAACAATTAGGTTAGGCTTGGGTTCAAGTCAAAATTAGGTTAGTCGGGACCCAACCCAGCCCAAACCCAACGCAACCTCAACCCAGCATAGCACGACCCAACCTAGCCTGACGCAACCTAACCCGGACCCGACCTAGCCCGGGCCCAACTTAGTCCGGACTCGATTTAGCCCGACATAGCTCGAACTCCTCCTAACCCGAAGCCCACCTACCCAGACTAAACCTAGCACAAAGCCACCTAGCACGAATCCCACATTGCCCGGACCCAACTTAGCGCACATCCAACCTAGCCAGTCCAATCTAGCCTGACCCAACCTAGCCTAGACCCAACCTAGCCCGAACCCAATCTAAACCAAACCATGGCTGACCCTATCTTAATATAACTCAACCCGACCTAGCCTTAGTTCACCCTTAGCCCTAGTCTAAACTAACTAGTGTCTAACCTAACTCAACTTCTTGGTGTACTCTATGTGTAGTATTTTTATTCATCTTTCAGGTGTAGTCTAGCTTAGTTCATATTTCATGTGTAGGATAACTCACGCGCATATTATGTTTTATATTCCCGAAAATAAAATGAAAAAGAGGAGGGGAAACTCTCAAATGTAGGTTCTCCTTGTGAATATTTTAATCAAATGTAGGTTCTCCTTGTGAATATTTTAATAAAATATGTCATTTTCTAGCTTATTTAGTTAAAAATCATTTAAATAGCTTAATACTAACTTAAAAATAATTTAAATAACTTCAAACTAATTTAAAAATGATTCCAAAACAATTCAAAATATTTTAAAACATTTAAAGACATTTAAAAAATAAATTTAAAATAAATAAAACATTTTAAGATGACTTAAAATGATAATCTTCTTAAAATAATTTAACAATAATTTTAAAATATTTTTAAGTCTTAAATATATTGTAAGAATAAATATTTTAAATATATGAACCACGCACCTGAAACAAATAACTTGGAAATTTAAACTCAATAACTTAAATTAACTTCAAATATTTAAACTTAATAACCTAAATTAAATTCAAACATTTAAACTAAATAACCTAAGATAACTAAGACATTTAATTTAAAGAAAACTAATTAACTTAAAGTAACTTGAACCTTCAAATTAATTAAGTCACTTAAATCAAACTAACTTGAGAGATTTAATTTTCCAAAATAAAACTTTTAAAATTTAAGCAACTTAAAATCTTTAAAACATTCATAGCTTTAAAAGAAATTGAATAATGTAAATTCCCAAATGACATAAAACTTCAAATAAGGAGAACCAAAGTTGGGGAGAAAATTAAATGGAGCACACCAATCTAGAAAACCAGAAATGCAAAACTTTAAACTTAGAAGAACTTTGATTTTAACGATGACAAATAAACTAAAGATTAAAACAAATCACAAATTAAGTATCAAAAGCTAAAAATAAATTAAAGTTTACCAACTCTAAATCATGAACACCAAATTTAGATGGATCAACCTTACCCAAGTTTAGCCAATGTAGAAAAAAAACTAAGGGTCACACATAACCTAGATTAGTTCAGTCTAGAAGCCTATATTATTTTGTTAGGTACCCATAACTAGTACTATGGAGGACATAAAAAAATTAAAAAAAAAATTAAAAAAAAAATCTTGTCCCCTGAATATATGTAGGTGCTAGAGGATGAAATAACACATGGTACGTACGAAAGCACCACTAACCACCTTTAGCTAAGAAAAACCCTCCATTTGTCATTGCTATGATGCTAAGTTGTGATTTCTAATTATAAGTTTGATTCAGAGTTGAAGAATACCAATGCAACCGGGACGATGGAAAGTCATGAGCATCTCTTCTGAGAGCATTATTACCAAATTTTAGGTTATTCCACCCATTTAAGCTTCTTGTAGAGTTTATGCTAGTTAAGATTTTCACCTATATTTAGAAATCTTTCCTACCTGGCTATGTCTCAGACCAAACTTTCAAATCAACTTTTTTTAATATAAACTTCCAAACTTAACTTTCACAATCAACCAAAATTGTTCAATTCATGTTAAACCCTTTGATTTCACCATGACTTTGAGTCAAAACACTTCAATCATTATCAAGTCTAGTCTTTTAGGTAAACATTCCTCTTTGGAATGGTTAAATCATTTTCCCTAGCCTTTTATATGACACATCGTCATTGGTATGTAAGTCTCATCTTTTGTGCTTGTGTGCTTAATTCTTCCTAAATTCTAAACTTCGATCCATTCACTAACTTTGAAATCCCAAATATGAGAGTCTAATCTCGAAATTTGAGTAGCAAGTCTATATTTTAATTAGAATTTTTCTTTAGAGTTCACAACCCTAGAAATGTAATTAACTACGAGGGCTTGCCTTTGCAGGAATATTAGATTGCAAAGTAATATAAACCTTATAATACACAAGTAAGGTAGAGGGATAACCCCTGGTTCACATTGACACATAAACCTTAAAGAGTTTCATCATCTAGATAATTAAGTTCATTTTTAAGATAATATTTCTTCCCCTCCACTGGTATATTTTTTCTTAAAATGTTGAACTAATCATTTAGATATAAATCTTTCAAGTTCTATGGTTTAAATGAACTAAACAAAAAGAAATATTTTCACTATATTTTTCAGGCAACTCCGCTGAGGATGGTTCCTCTCTCCATCTCTAATATTGACTTATGTTATTATCCATCGGTAGGGTCTATATTTCTTGCAGACTCAAGCTACTTTTCTTTCCCTCGGATTATCTATTTATCAATCATAAGATGGGTATACCAAACATGCTTAAATTCTGGGTCCCGCCCCACATCCTAAATATCATTTAACCGATCATTTAAAGCCTGTTTAATGAGTAAATTTTCAGAAATTTTCCATCATTAATCTTCTTAGATTGAGTACTCTCTTAAATTAAATTTGATCTCAATTTCATTAAAATTTAAAATTTTGATAGCCAACTCCTTATTAATATCTTCTCTATATCTTATTACAAAAAAGTTGACATCTCCTAAACTGATTTTATCCTTTAGAAATGAAACAAACTTGGCCATTGATCCAATTCATCTGAATGATGGGTTGTAATCATGTTCAAAATGGGCATCAAAAACTTTAAAATGACATATCACGGTATGAAACTTTTCATAGTTAACCCCTAAATCATTGATGAAAAGGAGCCCTTGATGAAAATTAACATTAGATCTATAGAAAAATTCGTCCACTGAAAAAAATATGGTTAAGATTGCCCGTGTTGTAACTGTTACTTTTGCTGCTGCTCTTAGAGTAACTCATTATTATGAAGAAATGAAAATTAATAAGATTCTAGAAATTCCTAAAAAATCGTAAGACTACTGAAGGGATTGAAGTATTCCTAAAACCACCCGATAGTTTTTATGATTGGTTTGTTTGCTGAAGTTACTTTTAGATTAACTAAAACCCAACGAAAAAATCATAATAAGGGACTTCATAAGAAGATTGCACAAGTAACAAAAGAAATGTAATTAGTTGAAAAAGGAAAAACTTGTAAACCTAATTTAGCTGAATCATATCATTTCCTAAGTGGGAGTATGTTTCATTCACTCTCTACTACACAAAGGGAGAAAAATATAAAAAGAATAACTGAGTCACCTCCACCTTTATTTAGGTATGAATTTTCTAACAGAAGAAAGAAATGATCTCTAGTAGTCCGAGTCCATGGAATTTCAAAAGAATAATGAAGAAATAGGAATACTTTATTCCAAAAATCCCTAGAGTTGTAGGGGGTGTGATATCTCAAAAAGACAAAGGGTTATAGTAAGACAGAACCTCCTTTATAAAAGCTGACCTAAGTCTAAATAGACACAAAAAGACAAAGTGTTATAGGTCTAAATAGAACTCCTTTATAAAAGCCGACCTAAGTCTAATAAGATAAATAACATTGTGAAGCTTGGGTCCAAACGATAAAGGCAATCTTCACACAATCTTTATCGGTGCTTCCCTTACACTGATTATCACCCACCTCCTTTCATTCCGAGATATCATCAAAAAACCCAAACTTCACTTCAATTATCACCTCATACTCTTCCCTATGTACCAAAGTAACTTGAGAAAACTTAGACGTTGATATTAAAAAGTAAATATCTGAGGCGATTATCAAGTAACAACTTGAAGTTAATGTATTACCTCTCTAAAAAGATGTGGTTTGAGTAAACATCTCGTCTCTCACCATTTCATCTACTTTAGAGAAGGTATCAGAAGTACAAGAGATAGCATACTCTAAGCTAAGCCCATCTTAAAAGACATGGAAATCAAGGGAAACATTAATGGAGTCTACACATTTTTAAATCAAGATTATATTGAAGGACAAAATGATGAAATGAAAGAAGTAGATACTGACAAAAAGCCTAGGTATGTTCCAGTTGATTCAAAACATATCTGAGGCCGATCGATATATGAAATGATGAATGAATTAGAAGCCAGTGTCAAGTAGCTTAGAAGGGAAGAAGGATAGGCCTCAGTGAATTCTGATGGAACCATGTCATAAGAAATCCTATCAGAAGAAAGTGCTAACATCATGACTGTTGAGATTAGATCCTCTATAACAGAAAGACAATGAGATATTGACTCCCAAGATATTACTGTTATGAAATGTACAACACCAGACGCAACCCAACATCATATGGATCTGTTAAGATAAACAAATGAACTAATAGAGAGACGAGAGAAAAAAATTGAAGAAATTATGGTTTCAACCCCTTTCATTCAAAATCAGACTCTTGTTCTAACACGCATGCAAGTGTAAATGGAGAAACACAAAGCTCTACGTATAATTAAAAATCCAAAGCTAGCAATGCCCGACGATGATGTCTCCAAGAAAGATTGAGAATAACTAGTAATCCCTAAAAAAAAGATCAGATTGAGACATATAATTTATAACTTTCAATTTTTTTAAAGAAAAAAAGAGAAAAAAAAATTAAAAAACCATAGATTGCAATCATAAACTAAAATTAAATCAATGATTAGATTAATGCTAAAATTTTGTGGACTTTTTAATTTTGAAACTTATCCCAACTTGTTGTATGGATGACATCGTCTTCTTCAAATTTAATTTCTTAAAGGCTATATTAACTTTTTTTCTTCTTCATTAAAACCTAAACCCAACTAAAACATAACATACCTCAATAAGAGACTCATAATTGTTATGATTAACAACTATTTTTATACAAATAAGTAAAATAATGCTAATGATGAATAAAATATGAAACATGTAATACAAATACTGCAAATACTATATTGCATTAACTCAAATAGTTTAAATATTGATAACAACAAATGATGCAACTTTGAAGGCAATTTGATAGAAGAATATTTAAATTCCAAATTTCTTTGCAAAAATTCATCATAAGCAAATTTCATTAAATATTAAATCAACATGACTCTCTCCATAAGAAATCAAAAACAAGTTTATACTCAATCTTGACATTTGACATACGAATAATATCAATAACCAATTCATAAACATTATATTATTAGACTGATCAATTGATTGGACTATAATTTAACTGATTGATAAAAAATTACATTTATAAAAGAAACAATTTATATTGGATATGATTCCTTGCTCAATATAAAGTTTAAACATATTGAATATTTATAAATTTAGATTTATAACTACATTCTAACATAGATGCCAATTCAAATTCAACATAATCAAATGTAAGTTCATTTTATAAGCATAAATCGACTTGAGTGCCTAATATATTTTCAAGTAAACATCAATAAAGAATAATTTGTTCAATAAAATAAATTCACAGTTACATTGTTCTTATATAAATCCATTTCGAATATACTTTAAACAAGATATTATTGAGTTTCTTTATAGTCATAAGCATAGATGCAATGATCCTAATTATGAAGATTTTATATTCTTAACATCTAAAAGTGTGTTAAACCTAATGCAACATATTTGTGTTTATACCTCAATTCATTTAGATTTTCATGCTTAAGATCCTAAGCAACATAGATAACCATAATCTAATAGTCAAAGCAAGTAAAACAAAACCACAAGGGGTATAAGTCCAAAAAAATATTTAAATAAATCAGAGCCACTTTATTTAGAATATGTAAATTTATCATACAATTAATTTCCATATTTTTTGAAAGACAATGCTTTACATTTCATGCCTTCTACATCATTAAACCAATTAAAATTTAATGAAAAAAATTCCATCATTAGATGTAAGATTATAATTCAACCATCTGATGGTTATTTTATCACATAAAGCCACTATCTAATTTTATTTAAATTGTATCATTTATTATTATTTGTATTGACACAATTATTATTTCTTACTTCTATCTAATAAATTATAAAAACTTAACTCTAATACTAACTTGATATAAAACACCTTTGGTTTTTAATGTTTCTATTGCACTAGATGATGCAATGTTCAAAAGCACAATCCTAATTAAAATTTTGTAATTGAAACCAATAAAAAGTTTAGGCCATAAAAAACCATAATTCATACAAACTTTACTCTATCAGAATAAACAAGAGGGGCATTTGCATAAATAGCAAGCCATTATTATGTATTTACATCTCGCACCTAAACTTTGATACTTACACACACAAAGCACTCAAACCTTTTATATCACATAAAAAATAACATTTTACATGTTTTTTTTTAAATGAAACACACATTTCCATGCATAGGCTTTGAAATACCGAAGTATGTATGTAAATACATAAGAATTGTGTGCTAAGCATGTAAATTTCCCTAATAATTCATTTGTAATGAATTTAAATAATAATAATAATTATTACTATTAGTAAAGAATCTAAGTCTTATATCAACATAAAAATAACTACCTCAAACATTAGTACTCCCTTTCAACATGCTTAAGTAAAATCAAAACCCAACTAAATACTCAGAAGTAAACATTAGTTAGAACTTCATTCGGTAAAAAACCACCTCTAAATACCTTGTTTTGATGATTATAAACAGACGTTTCCTTGGCTCATGAGAAGAGAATTAAGAACAAACACACACATCATGCACAAATACCCATCAGACTTCATCAAACATCCCAACATATTTTCAACCCCGTAGAAGCACCGCCAACAGTTACATAAACGGCTCAAGTTCTGTTTAGAGAATTGTTTTCTAATAATTTTTGTGCTGATAAGCTATCATCAGATTTGTTTGAAAAAAACATATATATATTTATAATTCTACCTGCTGCTTTCTAAGAAGTGATTTTTTTCTACAACCTTACAGTCATCTTTTTAAAAAATTGAACAGACCCTGAATTACTTCTACAGGGATGAAGAAGAAAGAGCAGAACGGTACAACGCCATAAGGCTACAGGAACCATAAGGGCAATATGCTTCAAAGCTATGGCAATCATATTACCAGATCTGTTGTCATCATGAGTAATCTGATCCAAACTATGTGTTATCTTACCAAATTTTTCGATAGATAAATTACAAATAATAAACTAAAAACAATCAAGACATATAAAACAATATCTTGTTTCAGTTTTCCTTCTTCCTATACAGTTAGACTGCGTAGATAACGCTGCAACTGCGCCTTTCTGCAAGCGAGGAGAGAAATCTTTAGATTAGGTATAGCTTTAGACAATATGAGCAACTAAATTGAGCCTATGTGAATAGAATTAAGTATTTAAATCATGCCCAAGTAGCAGCAAAAGTGTTGCAAAAAAGAAAGAACAAAACATTGAAAAACAGATTATAAAAGCAAATTCATGTAAACCAATTTCAAAATATGTGACTTCAGCGGATAATTTCAAGCTCTGAAGCAAGATGGCGCATCAAGCAACTAAAAGAAGACATGCTAAACCTAAAAGATTATTCGGTGAAAAGTTACAAATTATTGGGAAATTTACATATATGCCATTCCATTATTATGTATGTATATATATATAAAAAATCATAATTACATGTATAATACTTTGGTGTCACAAACATGCATGAAAGGGCATATTTCACTTTTGAGAAGAAGTAATAATTATTTTTTTTAATGTGATATTAATGACTTTAGTGCTATGTGTGTTAAAGTGAAAATTTAGGTATTATTTGTAAATGCAAAAGAATTGTGTGGTATGTATGTAAATGCTCCTAAATTATACAAGCAACGAAAGCAGGATCGTTTCTCACCCACTTCTAAAAAAAATCAATTGTGATGCAGAAGCAAAAAAGTAAAATTTAGCTAGCCCTATTTGGGATCACTTTTATATTATATATATATTTTTTTATTTTGTTTTGTTTATATTTTATTTTGAATTAAAACATGTTTGATAGTTGTAATTTTTAAAAACACTCGAAATATTTTTTAGGTGTTTTAAGTATTATTAAAAGCAACGTGATTTGTTTTTAAAAAATAAAAAATAATGGTATATAAAAATTTACTAAGCACAAGTTAAAATCTAAATAAAAAATAAAAAACAAAAATGTATCAAATATGTTTTAAAAAACACAAGTTAAAACGACAAAAAAAAGAAAGAAAATAAAAGTGATACGAAACGGGCCTTTAAACACAAAAAATGTGAGTGGTTCTGTTGTGTGCAGGAAGAAATTCCTATGAATAAAAAGCTTGATTTAGCAATGGGACTTTGGGAACATATAATAGAAAAGGTAATTCATTTAGCAGAAAAATGAAGATGGGGACAAACCGCAGGACTTGTCCATGTAAATCAGTCGGGTTTGAGTTCCAACTGACGTTTTTTTTTTTTTTTTTTTTTCTTCCTTTGCTCTCTTTTTTTGCCCGAGCTATTTACAAGTTCAAATGTATAGATTACAGACAGTTTTCAGTTTTAGAGTCTGTTTGAAGCAAGTGCAGCTTATTTAAAAGCTGTTGTGCAGCAGTTGTGGCAGGAAGCTGTTGCGTATAAGTTATCATTCTATTTGTTTTTTGCAGTTTTAAAACAGTTGTGCTATAGTAATTTCTGAACAAATGATCATTCTGTCCCTGTACTGTAAAGCTGATTTCAACAAAACTGCTCATACTAACACATTACATACTTGAAGGCAAATATCTAGTTTAAACATTACAAAATAAAAATAGACATCTCACTAAACAGTAACTAGCACAACTATCAAAATTAAAAAGATGACTACTAGAATAACAACTAAAAATATAATAATATTGTTTTTAAAATCTAACTAGTGTATGTCACGAGAAAAACCATCCTTTAGAGAAACTCTCCTCGCTCGATCACTCTTGGCGGTGAAATCCTCCAACCCATTTGTCTACTTAAAGAAATCACAATTTTCTGTTATTTTCCTTGTGTAAAATTGTCTCACGTAGCTATGTGACTATCGCTAAATAAGCATAAAATATTTTAATCCGCAGTAGCAGTATAATGCTCTGAAGTTGCCTGAAATCCTCGAGCTCATTTTTCCTGGAGGTTCAAAAACAAAAAGCAACCTTAGTTGTAACATTAGTAAAAATCAATAATAGAAGTAATCAAACAAAATTTTATACAGTTGTGAGGTCTTAGATAATACAATATATAAACAAAAAAATCTGTCACTGCAATAAGACAACATACCTTATAAAAAAATGGTTATTAGTTGTCTTTATCTCACATAATACCGAGCTCATATGAGTCACATATGTATATCACAAAAAAAAAATTCAGAAGAGCCTCAAAAATCATAGCATCGGAATTTCATATGTGACAAGAATTAATAGCGACATATAGGACATCCAGAAGAATCGTTAAGGTCGAATGTCTTATCATAAACCTCCAAAACCCACAAAAAATATAATATTTAGATTACATTTATTACCCATGGTTGCCTCATCAACCATTCAAGTGAGAAGGATGTCACCGAATATAATTGTGGAGAACTATCGTAGCGAACACAATCTGCACATGTTTAGGAAACATATATGATATGACCTATTTCTTTTTCCAAACTCTAAATTCTTCTAATAACACCGCAGAAGGAGTCTCTAGTTGAACATTTCTCTCCTATCCCGAGTAATATTGATGACTCTCTCAAAGTCATGTATGTGATATTTCGTATCAGGATAAGGCTTTAAATACCATGTTTGTAATGAATATCCAGTATCAACTAAATAATATTTACATGACATTATACAATAATTAGTATTGCAATAAGAACAATATATGAGTAGTTAGGTCTCAAACAAACCTGCGGGTGGATGAGAAAAGTTGTATTTCTTAATACGTGTTGCAAATTTGAAAATTTATCCGTCATGTGCACTGTCATCTCAACCAGCCATGACAAAAGTGAAGCACATGTTGATCTCACATACATGCATGACATCCTGCATCATTGAGCCGTATCGCCCGACGAATGAATCTTCTTATTATTTAAAGCAAGTGCATCCACATGTATTCCAACAATAGCTCCAATACATTTCTAAAAGTTAAACAATGTCAACTAAATTACTGTATTCAAAAGTTAAATATAATAAATAAGTAAATTATCTAAAAATATGACATCGCGCGTCATGTGAAATCTCTATGGGAGTCCCTTCGAATGTTAGGTCAGTTGATTTGATAACTTGTGATGAAAAACTGATTTGTGCATTTAACCCAACTGAAAAATACCTACAGATTATTTCAAATGAGTGTTGGAATCGCTCCATGGCTCCTTTCATGGATTCATTTGGTGCTAATATATAGAAGGTTATTGCTAACACCACTTGGAAAGTCATCCTAGATAAGCCATGAAGTCTATGATTCCTATGTAATTCCTCCAGGAGATCGATGAATACGACTTGTGTCATATAGAATAAATTGTTGAATCTTGTTGGGTGACCTGCAAACAACTCCCAACCCACTTGTCACCAATGTACGATGATGTCATGCAAGGAGAGCGCGTTATGTATAAGTTATAAAACTTACATAAAACATACTGCAACTGTAAGTCTCCTTCTGCGACTTTCTCTATATGCATCCATGTAGCTAACACATAATAATTACTGATTTAGTGATCCACTTTAAAAATACTCATTTTTATGTCTTATTTATGATTCAATTCTTAAGTATATTATGCTTTAATGAAAGATATTTTTACGTTTTTGGATGTAGTGATAAAAAAGAGTTCGACATGAAAAAGAAGAAAAGGAGTAAAATTGAGCTAAAAGAACAAAGTTGTCGAAATTATAGGCCTTGCGCATAGCGCTGAGATCCAGCTGACTAGCGCTGAGTTCGATACGATACGCAGACAAAATTTTTGCGACTTTGGGCGATTATTTCGACGGTGTTAATCGGTTATCGAGCTTCGTAAGACCCAAGTTACTCCTAATATATAGAACATGTAATACAATACATCTTGACACAGAAAAACGGTTTTAGTCGCGAAGAGGTGCGACCCAAAGTGAAGAGGTGCGAAGACCTGGTCAAAAGAGTCTGGCGCCTAGGCACGACAGTTACCTTCTAGAAGATACATTGTATTTGGACGAATTTTGAAGAGGTGTCTTAAGCAACCACTCGGTCAAATTCGTAGCTCTATGAATAGAGCTCCATTCTACGAGAAAATTGCACTCTATAGTCTCTTTCACCCCTTCGCATCTTTAGTCCCCAAGCACTATATTCCATCAAATTATTTTAGGGAGCCACCATCTTTATTATTATTTAGTGAGTTTATTTTGAGTGTTAAGTGTGAGATTATTAGTGTTGTTGTTGTCAAGTCTCTTCATCATTACATTCGAGTCGCCGAATCACTGAGCGAACATTCTAGATAAGATTTGTAACTTTGTTCAAAGTTTTATAAATATGTTTTGTCGTGTGAATTCAATTTGTTCCGAGTAGTTAGATTTCTTTTTCCTTTCAACTATGAAAAGATAATAAAATAATTAAACTTTGGTGGAGAATTTAACTTAAAATATTTATAAAAATCAGTAATGATATTAATAATCGATCTTAGTGTACTTTTAAACTCGGACATTTAAATCGTTAAAACTCGTCGAAGAATTTTGAGACCTATCCCGAGATGAGTTCTTAACTCAGTAGATATCACACTGAATCCTCAGGTAATCGCAGCTATACGCCTGTTATTTAGCTGAAGTGCAAATAACAGGAAGATACGATTTATCGGGCGTAGAATTCATTAGTTTTTAGAGTGACAAATTAAATTTAATAATTTGGTTTATAGATAGTGAACGGGTCACCTGGTAGGGCCGACCATAGCCACCTCGGACATCTAAGTAGTGCGAGCCTGGGTTAACTCATTCTACTAATAAAACATCCCGAACCGATCTATAGATTACTCAACGTTCTTTATGTTCTGAATCAAAGCAGTAAAGAATATGAACGCTTTTATTCTAAGCACAACGTCATAATCTAATTTCTCCACAAACGATAATTATTCTAAAATCTTTGACTAGTTGAAAAGAGAAAGTTGTTTTATTTATACTCGTATTAAATATTTATTTTAGTATTGCTTACTTACATTTAAGATAAATTTCATTAAATCTAAAATCTAAACTTTAAAAAGAAATAAAAATAAGAAAAATTATTTTTAATTTGAAAAATCTAAAAATATATTATAAAAATCTTCCCCATGAGATCGATAACCAAGATCTACTGTAACTCCGTATTACTTGATATGATACGTATACTTGCGTTTGTAATTGTTACTTTTATAAATTATAATCTAAATATAAATTCATAAACTCTTTCTTAAGTAAAATCACATCAACTGTTTGGCACCGCTGTCAGTGATTAAATCTTCTAGCAATGATATCAAATTCTTGCATTTGAAAGTATATATATAGCTCCTTTAGGCTAAGTCACGCATCATTAGCTATTATCATTTAATTATATAATCAAACAGCACGTGCAAATAAAATTGGAAAGCAAATACAAAATATAAACGATGAACAAAAAAATCAAATAAGCATTAATAGTGTCTCAATGAAAAATAAAAATCCAAAGTAGCATGGACAGCGAGCCATCGAAAAGCAAATATAAAATGTCCAACTAGAATAAAATGAAATTCAAATGTCGCTCAAGTGCTAATGTTTACATGAAAATAACGTAAATAGTGCACCCTACGGTCAGGGATCATCGTAATAAAAAACTATCTCCGAGTCGGGTCTTCAAGCAGCTTCATAGAGAACATATACAACATGTCCTCATAAATTTTTAGATTTGCCTCTAGAATTTGAATAACCTGCTAAATGAATGTTGCTTGTGATGGGCCAGAGTAATTGGTGTATGAAGCCACCAACTGTGAAATCTGACTTATAAAGAAAGTTGCACCTTTTTCTTTTTTCAAACCTAAAACGTTTTGATCAGCTGGTAGATTCAACATCATTGAGGTTCAGACTATGGTCTTCATTGCAATCGACTGTTTATTCTATATACAAGTTTTCGGCGATGGCACCAAAACCTGTCTCACAAGGGGTGCATGCATTATTGCCCGTTGCCACGACACCACCAAACATACAGTCTAACTTCCCCTTCAGCTCATGATCGATGCCACTGTATTTACATTTCTTCGCAGCAGGTACCACCTATTAATGCATCTGAAAAAATGAAAACTTGATAAAAGCATTAGACGTTTCGTAAATGCTCACCTCCAATCTCTCTGCTCATAATTTCTCCGAAGCATCGCTTCATAGAGAATAAATACAACGAGGTGTCCTCATAAATTTCTAGAGTTGCCTCCAGAATTTTATAACCTGCTAAATGGATGTTGCTTGTGATGGGCCAGAGTCATTGGTGTATGAAGCCACCAACTGTGAAATCTTGCTTCTAATGAAAACTGCATCTTCTTTTTTCTTTTTTTCAAACCTAGGACGCTTTGATCAGCTGGATGTTGAATAAACAGGTGATTCCAATGAAGACCATAGTCCGAACCTCAATGAAGTTGAATCTACCAGCTGATCAAAGCATCCTAGGTTTGAAAAAAAGAAAAAAGAAGATGCAGTTTTCATTAGAAGCAAGATTTCACAGTTGGTGGCTTCACTAGGGGTGCATGCATTATTGCTCACGATACCACCAAACATACAGTTTAACTTTTCCTTCACCTCATGAACGATGCCACTGTATTTACATTTTTTCGCAGCTGGTACCACCTACAAAGTCAAAAGATAAATTGATGCATCTAAAAAAATGAAAACTTGATAAAAACATTAGACGTTTCATAAATGCTCACTACCAATCTCTCTGCTCACAATTCCTCTGAAGCATCAATTGTTCACTCCATCGAATCACAACCCAAGCTTACAGATTTTTTAATCCATTTTAAGTTGATCGCATTTGCTTTTTAATTGCATCCTATCGTACTCTCTGCATGTACTCTCCTTGAATTTTTTAATAATAATTTACCAGTCATTCTTGTTTGAAATAGGTTGCTGGTTTATTCTCAATTCGACCTCCTTAAGACAGGTCGCAAAATATTATTTTTGTATCTCTATCCCGCATAGCAGATGAACCGACTACTTTTATCTTAACCATTGTAGTAATATCATGAAAAGAACAAATCAACATAAATATTTGTCATAAAAAAGATTCAACACAACTCAAAGAGAAATATCAATGTCATAATATCATCACCACCCTAAATCCTAAACAAACTGCATACCATATTCATGCTACACACTATCACCTCCACGCCACACACCACCTCATCCACACCAGTCCACCCGACAACATACAGGGCAGCGAAACATTGCTATCAAGAAATCAAGCAGCCTCTTTCAACCATTTTTCAAATTTTCACTCAAACATCAAAGGTAAAGATAAAACTCCATCACATATTTTTCGTTTTTAACAAATTCACAATAGTTCGATTATGGCAAGCATAAATGTATCGGATTTGAGTGCTCTGTATGTAATTTACCCAAAACATTGCTATCTACAAATAAAGCATGCTACTTCATCCATTTTTCAAATTCTCACTCAAACATCGAAGGTAATGATAAAACCCCAAATCATTATTTTCATTTGAAACAATTACATATAGGGCACCCAAAACATGACTCTCAACAAATCAAGCACGCACTTTCATCCATTTTCAAATTCTCACTCAAACATCAAAGGTAACAATAAAATCTCATACCATATTTTTCATTTGAAGCAATTACATACAGGGGCACTCGAAACATTGCTATCAACAAATGAAGCACCTTTCAGCCATTTTTTTCAAATTCTCACTCAAATATCATATGTACAAATAAAACTCCATCCCATATTTTTTCATTTGAGGCAATTTACATACAGGGCACTCAAAACATTGCTATCAACAAAGCAAGCACCCTCTTTCAACCATTTTCAAATTCTCACTCAAGCATCTAAGGTAAAGATAAAATCTCATTCCACATTTTTCATTTTCATTACATTCACAATGGTTTCAACATGTCAAGCGTAAATGCATCGGTTTTGGGTGCCCTGACTGTAATTTACACAAATAAATCGTCAAACTCGTAATCATAAAGAGAAAGCCACAAATTATAAAATCTAAACCCTCACTTCAAAATGCAAACGAGAAAGCCACAAATTCGCAAAGAGAAAGTCATTCCATCGAAAATTAATAGTCATGGGCGGATGGAGAGCAGAGCAAACAAAAAATGTTGGAGATCGAAGGGAAGAGGGAGAGGAGAGAAGAAAGGCAACACGTTGCCACCAGAGATCGAAGGGAAGAGGGAGAGGAGAAAGACAACCCATAGCCACCGGAGAAAGGCATGAGAGAGAGGAGTGATTGAGAGAGGTTTACCTAGGGCAAAAGAAACACGAGAGAGGGTAGTGGTCATGGGACGGAGGGCAACGGGATAATAAAATCATGAAGAAACGCGAGTCGCAGAGTCGAACACGACTCCACGACCCGCGTTTAACATAAATTAATTCAAAAAGCCAACGCTAAGTTATTTCCAAACGCTTCAATCAGTGTTTTCAAAACGAACCATACTAAAAAAACTACCCCAAACAGACCCTTAGACATTATAAGCACCCCTAAGTCAGACAAATCCTGCGCCAAGTCCAACCCTGATGCACCCAATTAGGCCAGCTTGGGTTAACCTTGGTGATTGACATTGACACAATTTATAAGTGGTGGTAAAAAAATCCAAAAATATGACACTCAATAGAACGCAATGGAGAAAGGATTCACATGGCCGACCCCACATAGTGGGGAAAAGCTTGTTGTCGTTGTTGTTGGTAACAAATCAAGGTTTTGTTGAATAGATCAATGAGGAAAAAGAATCCAAGAAAGTTTGTTGCAACATGGTTCATATATACATAAATTGTATAAAAAAAAAGGAATTTTTAGAGAAAAAACTGCACTTCCTCAAAGTGAACACTTATAGATGATGCCTTGACAAAAGTATGCATAGAAATTTCAAGAATTAGATTTTTCACATTTGCATGGGCCAAATGAGAGCACATCAATAATACACTTCACTAATGCAATCCTAATTAGCGCATGAAGCAACGAGAATGGTTCAATGTGTTAGGACAATGATAAAATTTTGATAAAAAATTAAATGAGGATGAGAGAATAACCCCTCCAAAGATTTAGGACACAAGACACCAAGTTTACATGGTTTTTTGATATTACCTGTGCCGCAAGCGTACAAAGATCAAATATTACACTATACTTCACTCCATAGAAATCAGCAGTTATATCACCTTATTTGTGTTAGTCGTTGATAAGGAACACAACCACTTGTTATGAAGAAAATGGATGAACGTGGTGAAAAATTAGTGGTGATGATACTTCTTCTCGTAGCAACTGCAAAAACTTCTCTTATGTTCTCTTTATTCTGCTTATAATTATGAGATGCTTTATAAGTGAGAATTATATGAGTTTATATAATGAAAAGTCTACCTTGCAATATTAGTAATCAACTATCATGGAAAAATTTTATAACCTCTGATGATAGGCAGATCTGATTTAGGAAACCGTGGGTCCGCTATTACATTTGAGGAGGAAAAATTATTCTTTCTTAATATCCATTATTGTATTTTTATTTCTTTCCTTTTTATTGTAATGATTTGAATTTCCCTCAAATTATACGAAGATTAGTCTAAGTTGTATATACATTTGTTATTTACTTAATGAGAAACTGAGATAAATTTTCTTCTAAATTCTACATGGTATTAGAGTAAGGGAAGAAACCTTAGATCTACCTTCAGGAGTCGGAATCCTCGCTAAAGCCTGCAAGCCTGCCCCAACTCCCTGCTTTCTCACCCTCTCGGATGGCAGCTGCCACACATACTTGTGTTGCCCCCCGCAACTCGCTTGACTCCTGTTCGCGACTCACTCGTTAATACAGTTCACGACTCTTGCTTGCAGCTTCTGATGTCTTTTGCAAAGCAGTCCTCCAAAGCATTTGCGGCTCCGCTATTTTTTTATAGAGCAATTAGAACAAACATGTGATTTTGAGCAGAGCTCTCTCTCTCTCTCTCTCTCTGAAATTTTCTCTTTCATTTGAATATCCAAGACCAATGTGCATCACAATCCGGTCTGACCCATCTCGACAGTGGAAGTACTATGTTGGTGATAGAGTTTCTGGTGGAAATCCCATGATGGCAACAAACAATCTCTCTAGTGGAATTTTTTTGTCGGCAACAAACCATTTCTCTTTCTAGTGAAAGTTTTGCGTTGAAAATTGACAATTTCTCTCTCCAATGGAAATTCTAATGATGATCAAATACAGCATGAAAGCTGTTGCTTCTTCTTCAAAAGTTACGTGTGAACCTAACATTGGGATGTTTGGTTCTGCAGCATCTGAAATCTTATTCCTCCAATGATCTCAATCTGCGTTCATATATATCTGTGATAAAGGAAAAGATGATCACCTCACCGAAGAAAATCCTAAATCAAAGGTCACTGATCCTAAACATCGAAGATGGACTAGTGAAGATCGGTTATGGTATGTCGTAGCTTGTTAATTCCTTTACCATGAAAATTAAAAAAAAAACTTCCTCCTGTACAAAAACAACAAAAGAAATATGGGATGCTAAAAGGAAATCATATTCAAGTGTTGACAACACCACTAAATTATTTGATATTGAAACTAGATTATATGACATACACAAGGTGAGTTGAATGTTACTCAATATTTCAATACTCTCTAAATATTGGCTCCAACTAGATATATATGAAACATACACATGAAGGTGCTCAAAAAACTCTTACCATTTTACAAAATCATTGTTGAACATAAGAGAACTATCAAATTCCTTATAAGACTAAAAAAAAACTAGATGAAGTGAGAGGAAGAATCATCGAAACCAAACCTCTTTCCTCAATTCGTGAAGGCTTAGATGAAGCACGAAGGAAAGAGAGCAGAACGAAACTCTTGTTGGTAGGTTATCACATTATATCAAATGTTGACAACTCTGCTTTATACACACACAAATCATCAGAACTCAACAAAACAAAGAGAAACATAGCTTGGTGTGAATATTGCAAAAAGCTTAGTCATTAGATTCATACTAAGAAGAGGAACATGTTAGAGCACAAGAGGTTGAATGCTCTGGTATATGTAGGAAATAATACTAGATTGAGGGAGAGAAGTATAAGAATAAAAACATACTTTGACCCAATATTAATAAATCACATATACTCTGATGATGAGTGGATTGTTGAGAAAGAAGATCCAGTGTTTCCATATGAACCTTCTTGGATGAATCAAGACGAACAAGTATCTGATGTTGATGTAATCAGAGAAGTGTCCACGAGAAATGCAAATGAAGAATCACAAAATATTACACAAGAAAGGGCATTTTATAAAATATTCACCCAAGAAAAAGTAAGATGAATGAAAGAACAAGTTTCATATTTACATTTAATTATTCTTTACATAAATATGCATTCTTAATTTCTCACCCAAAAAAAAAATCCTAACTAAATATTTACAAATGTCATTTTATTTTTGTTTGTAATTTAGTTATGAATGCACCTGAGATTGAACATAATGATGACTTCAATGAAGTTGACAATGAATATAGAGAATATGAATGGTCTAGTTGTGATTTGGACACAACTATTGATGAAAAAGAAGATTTCGATAATGAATTTGAAGAAAGAGTAATCTTCAATGATCGAGTTAAAATGATCATAAATTTATTTTTTTTGCTCAAATATATTTATTTATTTTTATATGCTTTTACTTTTTGGAGTGGATGGTTGCTAATATCTTAAAAATTTTACTCCCAGAAGACTTGTTTCGTTTGTGTTTATTTTTTTTATTATGCACAAATAGTTTATTTTTTTCTGTTAATATTTATATTCCTTGTTTTTTTATACTGTGAGGCTTACGCCTGACGCCTTGGGACTTACGTCCCGCCTCATAACAGCTCAAATGCCCACGTCTTTCAAAACATTGGATTTGATGATGTATCTCTTGGGCTGACAAGTACTCCCCAAAAGTCTTTTAGTATATTATCCTATTATCGGACCTCAATATCTTCATTACTGCATCATCTTGAGTTTGTGCATTATGTAAATCCTTAAATCAAGCAAACACATCACTCTTGTTTTTCATAAAAATACACTAAAATAAAACGAGAAATATAATCAATAAAAGTCACAAAATATCGATAATCATTCATTAAACTCAGAACAAGATCCCCAAACATCAAAATATATCAAATCAAAATCACAAGAACTCCTATTCCCATAATTGATATAAGAGTTCCTAATAAGTTTACTAAACTCACAAGCATCATGTACAAGTTTTTTTTCTTTTTTTGTCTTTTCATACAAAGATGAATACAAACAACTCAGTAAACTAAAACAAAAGTGTTTCATGCTTCTGTGATAAAGCAATAACACATCCTCCACACTTCTCTTAAACCCCTCTACTCCAACACTCTCCAACATGTATGTCAAAGTTGAGTACATCCCTTCTTCATCTAAGTACTAAAATTCACTATGACGCGTTCCAGTTCCAAGTGTCCCACTCATTCCTTTCTATTGAAAGATTATCTTAGAAATATCAAATAAAACAATACATTTTAGTTGGATGGATAAAATATTTACTAAAAAGAAAGAAAGAGGCAAAATGTTGGAAGAAGTCATAGAATCGATAAACTTGTACTCTTATCAATTATGGGTTGTGATATATCATCAGCAATCTGGATGTTCTCTGGAACTGTAATGAGAGTATAAGAAGAGAACTCTCTAGCAGTACCTGTCACATATCAAGATGCACAAGAATTTACAATCCATTCTAGTGATCTTGTGGTGGAAATAGTGGCAAGAGCATGTGTATCACGAATACCTTTTTTCAAAGTGAATATAAATAACAATGTCACCCCCTTGATGACGACAATGTAGATGTAATCTCAACCCCACCGCCTGCTGCTTTCTTCTTCCTCTTCAATATTTTCAGAAACTCATGTTGCTCATCAATAAAGAGCACCACTCTCTCCCTCATCCTCAGTTACTATCAGATTTGCTTGGTAGCTCCTTCTACTACTTATACCACCACGACCACCAAACTATCCCCGCCTACATGTCTCTCCCCTTAGGTGGTCTATGACAGACCTTGCTCAGATAGCCTACTTCACCGCAATTGTAGAACTTAAGAGCCCCCCCTGGACTCATGTCATACATGAGTTCGAGATAGCTAAAGCTGATCGTGTACCTAGAAGTCGACTCGGCTCAGAGGTTAGCATCATGCAACTTTCTTCTGTATCATCGCAACGATAGCCTCATCTATGGCTGTCAAAACGACTCGTCATTCTCGAACAGCTCGTGTTCGACCCGTTAAATACCCCGTGTTCAATTCATTCGCTAAGCAAATGTGTCGAACACGAAAAAAATTTTGTTCGTTTGTGTTCGGCTCGTTTTGGCGCGAAATATATACATATATATACATATATATATATATATATATATATATATATATTTATTTATTTATTTATTTATTTATTTATATATATTAGTGAATGGCCGAGGAGATAACATGTATCGTCATCTCCGCTCTGTTAGGGTTTCGCCTCATGGCGAACACTAGCGTCTATTACAATATGCAACGTACTCTGATCCTTTGATTTGTCTTCGTCGTCGGGTTCTATTTGAAGAGCTCGCGTTGTCTGCTTCGAAGATTTCGTCGTCATCCTCTAGAGCTTTCGTCATCTGGAGTTCGCGTCGCATCTGAAGCTCACGATCATATGAAGCTCGCGTCTCTGACACGAGTCGCGGCCTTAACTTCACTCTCGGCCTCAGCTTCGCATGTTGCTGCGTTGTTTCTGCTATTGTTCATCTGCGTCTGCCGCTGCGGGCTCTCGATCGAAGCTCGACAATGGCTCTAACGTCACATCCTCCTCTGCTCGAACTATCTCCTGTCCACCGAGTTGTCCTGTGTTGGCTTCCTCGGTCACTCTCCGCACTATTCACTGTATGGCTTCGGACAGAACGTACGTTGCTGCCTTTGCGGGTGTCAACGCCTCAAGTACTCCTAAATCGTGCTTCTTCCCACCTTCCTTTGTGCAAGCAGAGGGTGGAGAATTCTGCTACATCAAGAAACCTAGTAGAAAAAATGGGAAGCCATCAATCTTTCTTACGGAAACTAAATGTAATCAGCTTGCTCACGCCTGTCGTCTGAATCTGATCGGGAGGTTCCTTTATGTTCATCCCAAAATGGAGCTTATTCGTAAGGAATTTGAGCTTATGCACCTTGTTGGGGAGTGGAAAGTTGGTCTTTTAGATAGAAAACACATCCTTATTCAACTTAAAAAACAAAATAATTACACAAGTTTATTTGCTAGAAGATTAATCTGGATTGATAACAGAGCCATGAAAATTTTGAAATGGTCGATCGATTTTGACCCCCAGATGGAATCACCAACCATTCTGGTCTGGATTCGCCTCTCTGGCCTGAAAATTCAGCATTTTACTTAAGAAATGTTGTACTCTATTGCCTCAGCCTACGGTAATCCACTCAAAACGAATACTCTTACTCTTAATCTTTCAAGTCCCTCTGAAGCCAATGTACTTGTTGAAAGGGACGTCACTTCAATCGGTCGTGAAAAAATTTAGATAGGCTCACAACGACAAGAATATTGGCAAAAGGTTGTTATTGAGCCTTTCCATTGGTATTGCTCGCATTGTCGTATGTTCGGCCATTCCAAATTTCTATGTCACAATCTACACCCACATCTAAGACCAAAGAAGCAAAATGCTCAACCAGAGGCAATGATTCCCTATCCTCCTGATCTGCTCCAAGTTATTGACAATTTTGTTAATCAGAAGGATACTGAAGATGCAACTATCCTCGTAGGTGATATGCCTCACAAAGCTCATGATGTGAGTCCTACTTTGGAACCTCTTCTCGTGGGGGCAGGGGAGACATTCCACACCTCACCTGCCATGGAATCTAAATTTGATGTAACGGGTGGCAATACTTCCACAGAGTTTCTACCGCCTCATCAAATAGAGCAAATTGTTTCTGTGACTCAGACACATCGAGTTCATGATGTGCAACAACCTCCACCTGTCCGTCAATTTTTGGACCAATCCACGGAGCAGACGAGTCAACCTTCGGGTGATGAATGACTAGTTTATACATCCAAGAAGAATAAGAAGAATGGAGGCCTACTACCAAACCTCAGGGATGATACATTGGTTGATTCCGGTACTGACAGCAAACTTAATAATTTGTTAGCTGGCTCCCGTCCTAGAACCAGAGGCAGAAGCAAAGCTAAATTGAATTTCGCAAGCTAATTGATTTTGCCAATGTTGGCAGACTTTTGGTGTGAATTTTCTATGTCTATTTTTTAATCTTGATTTTTTTGGGTATACATGTATCATATGTCTGTGGTGTATGCTGGAGGGTTAGGGTCATTTTGAGCCCTTTCTTTCCAAACTATATGTATCTTTCCTCTTATTAATATATTCGCCTTTGGTCTTTTCTAACACACACACACACACATAGTGAGTATTATTTTTAAATAATTTATTTGACTAAAACACTACAAAGATTTATACAACAACAAAAAAGCCTTAATCCCACTAAGTGGGGTCGGCTACATGAATCCTTTTTTCTCCATTGCGTCCTATTTAATGTCAAATATTCATTTAGTTCTAATAAATTAAGATCATTTTTTATGCAATAAGCCCAAGCCTTCCTAGGTCTACCTCTGCCTTTCTTAACATAAGTTGAATCTAAAACATCTACTCTCCTAATCGGGTCATCAGGTGGTCGAAGTTTAATGTGACCAAACCATCTAAGGCGACTCTCTCTAATTTTGTCCGTCACTAGTGCAACACCAACCCTATTACGGATATATTCATTTCACATTTTGTCTCTAAGTGTAAAGCCAATCATCCACCTAATCATTCTCATCTCGGTAACACTTAACTTAGCATTATGTTTCTCTTTTAATGGCCAACATTCAGCAACATAGAGCATTGCATTTCTCACCACCATCTTATAAAATTTTCTTTTCAATCTAAGTGGTACTTTTCTATCACACAATAGGTCGGACGCATTCCTCCACTTCAACCAACCAACCTAAATTCTACTATTAACATCCTCATCTATATCACCATCGTTTTGAAAAATAGATATGAGATATCTAAATCGTTCACACCTTTTAATAATTTGATCACCCAAAGTTACACTTCTGTCACTAGAGCTACTATTACTAAAATTACATTCCATGAATTCAGTTTTTGTTCTACTCAAATGAAGACCTTTAGACACAAATGTAGAACTCCATATTCAAGACCTTTAGACTACAAAGATTTATAATAAATTAAAATTAATAATTAAAAATAGAATAAAAATGTATTAAATTATATTTAAATAATTATTTAAATATAAATAACATGATTCAAATCTCGCCCTACCCTTAACATTTTACGGCTATGTGATTAGAGTTATCAACTAAATTCATTGTTCGTGAACTTGTTCGACTCAATAAGCAGCGAGCCAAACACAAATAATTTTTTTTAGCTCGATATATAAACGAGTAGCAAAGTTTTCTCAAGTGGCCTGGCCTATCATTGTTGAGGCTGGCTTTGAGGAAGATGTGAAAGCTGTTGTCAACTCCCGCACTTCTGTCACTGGGGTTGGTCACTCTCATCTGTGACTTGTCTCCCCCCCAAATCAATCCATTTCTTCTGTTTTGGGCCCAAGAAGCGAAGGGAATGAGCTCGATTACCTCTCCTTTCAGTCGAGCTATCGCCTTTCCTTTAACTAGATTGATGTTCAGACAGACAGGTGTCACTATCCTCCCTAATTCGGATAGCTAAACGATCGTTGAAAGGAAATGCTCGAACACTAACATCAATATTATTTTAATAAACCGAGTCTGGACTCGCTCAAGCTCAACTCGTTTACGCCCCTAACGACTGCATGCATGATTAGGGTTGTCAAAATGATTATTTATTTGCGAAAGCTCGTTTGTTTTTTTTTTTTTTTTGTTCAAAATATAAATGAGCTGAACACGAACAATGGTATTTTTTAGTGAGCCCAACAGGAGCTAAGCCCAGGTTGGCTCGTGTTTGGCTCGTTTACACCCCTTGCTTCATCTAGTGGTGATTGTCGCCTAGCTTAGAAGGATTGATCTTTGATCAAAGGCCAAATTTACAAAGATCTCCTACTTCTTGCACCCCGAATCACCATAGCTTGACATCGGTAACAAGTTATCAATTTCTGCCACAACCGCTTCAGATCTATGGAGTACTCCTAAATCGATCCATCATCTTATCAATGTCTCTATCTCACGCTAAATTTGGAACAATCTCATTTGGTTCTCACCCACAACATAGATCCTCTTCAGCTTCGCCCCGATGTCCCTCTTATCTTTCAAATATATCATATTAATGAGGCAATAGATGTAACCACAGAGTTGAGTAGTAGAGTAGAAAAGAAGGCGTGTGTGACCCTCCACTCATCTCTCTCAACACTGTAACTTTTTTGCTCAACCTCCATCAGATATCCCTCTAATCTCTTCCCTATCAGAGCAGTCTCAATCCGACACGACCAACTCATATACATGGCCAGTCCATCAAGCTTCAGATCCATATAAGGTATAGTTTACCTACATCAGAGCACGTGCTAAGGTAGTGACTTCCACCGAGATGCTAGCATTCTGTATGAGCTCGACCAAGACCTTCAGAACTTCAAGATTTATCATCCCCAGAAGTTTCAATCATTTATCTCTCATACTATATGTCTCTTGACATACTCAATCTCAAGGATCCAAGTCTATATCATACAGATCCGACACGACCAACTCATATACATGGCCAGTCCATCAAGCTTCAGATTCATAGAAGGTATAGTTTCACCTGCATCGGAGCACGTGCTAAGGTAGTGGCTTCCACCGAGATGCTAGCATTCTGTATGAGCTCGACCAAGACCTTCAGAACTTCAAGATTTATCATCCCCAGAAGTTTCAATCATTTATCTCCCATACTATATGTTTCCTGACATCCTCAATCTCAAGGATCCAAGTCTATATCATACAGATCACACGTGATTTCCTCTTCTTGACCTGATTTTGTCCATCCCATCATCAAGATCAAACTCAATTTAACAATTCTTTGCTTTGTATGCCCGATCTGAAGCACATGCCAGTTTATGTTTCATGCGAAGGCCCCCCCCCCCCCCGGTCTTGTCCCTTGTGCGAAAAAAAGCAACGAAACCTTTGCTTCTTTCCCTAATGTGACCCAACAAATGAAGGCTTTACCATCTCCCTACTCCTACGCATGCAAGAGCCAACACTTCCTCTCTGTTTCGCAACAAATGAAGGGATCGTTGTATAAAAAGACATTTGAAACACCTCATTTCTTCTTTTCTCTATGCGCCCAAACAGAAACCATAGGATTGTAGCCTCTGTCTCCTCTTTGTCCAAGTGGCGACAGAGTTAAATACAGGATTGCAAAACGCCGAGACCTTCGAAATACTAGATTTCGCAATTAGCACTCATTGGAAAGCAACGACGGGATTAAACATCACAAAAACCTCTAAAATTCCCTTCTTCCGCTTCTATATTCCGGAAAAGCAACTACAAGATGCTTTTCTAAAGCTGCTCTCGCATCCGCTTTTGAAGTTGAAACCTCCTACTCGTTCTTCCCTTTGGCTCGAGCATAAGGCTAGGGCTAGGGCTCTGATACCATCAAGAAATAATTGCTCTAAAAGGCAGACCATTTCATTAGCGACTTAGGCTTATAGAGCATTAAAGTATTTTTACAAATAATTCCATGGACTTTTTCTATTTACAAATTGGAGCCAAAACTAAATACAAATCTTAACATTAAGTTGTATGTATGTATGTATATGTATATATGTATGTATATGTGTGTGTGTGTAGATATATATATATATATATATATATATATATATATATATATATATATATATATATATATATATATATTATGGCGGCGTCTTCATCTCTCCTGCTCTGCTAGGGTTTCGCCTCTATGGCGAAATCTAGTTTCTGCTCCCTAAATCTATCTTCGACGTGCTCTTCCTCATCACTTTTGTCTGTTTCGTCGCATTGTCCATCGCGTACCTCATCCTAAGCATGCTCGTCCTTCGCCGTCTCAACGACGAAGGGTTCGCTTTCGCAGCTCTTCAGCTTTGTCGAGCGTCCTCGTCCTTCGTTAGCCTCGTCGTCTGCTCATCCTCGTCCTGCTCGATGAAGAAGAGCTTGCGTTCACGTCGAGCATTCTCTGTCCACCTCCTGGATTTTGGCTGCTCTTGAAGGACCTTCTCTGGCAGTGAGTCTTCTTCTCTGCTCTGTTCCTTACAAGTGGTGATGGCCTCGGGATGTTCCTACGCTGCTGCTCCTGGGCGACACCCCCACTCACACCCCTACTTCGTGTATGTTACCGCAGCGATACCATGACACCTTACAGATGGGCGTTGACACCGTCTTTCTCAGAAAAGCGTCCCGTAAAAATGGCAAGCTTGCAATCTTCCTCTCTGACGCTGAGATCTCCACATTAGTTCCATCCTATCAGTTGGTTTTAGTTGGTAAGTTCCTCTATGGAAACCCTAAACTCGAAGTAATTCGAAAAGAGTTAGAGAAAATGCATCTGAAAGGGAAATAGAAGATTATGCTCATTTGTTCGTGAGAAGACTTGTTCGTATAAAAAACCGCATGATGAAAGTTTTAAAATGAACAGTCAATTTCGATCCTCACTGAACCTCCTACAATTCCAGTGTGGCTGCGCTTCTCGAGTCTGAAGTTTCATCTCTTCAATCACGAGCTCCTCCATTCCTTAACTATGGTTTACGGCAAACTTCTTAAAACTGATGTTCCTACAGTTAATCTGAGTCGGTCTTTTGAAGCCAGAGTTTTAATTGAACGAGACATTACTTTACCTTTTTCCGGTTGAGATCTGGATTGGCTCACAGCACCAGGATTTTTGGCAGTAGGTGGAACTCGAACAGTTTCCACCTTATTGCACCCACTGTCGTATGCATCCTCATTTAAAACCTCAGAGTAAAAATGCTACTGAGACCCCAACATCAATTCACCCTTGTCCCTCCTTTATCCCCGAGTACAACACACTATCTATTGAACAATTGGTAGAAATGTTATCTGCTCTTCCTTTCACTCTCCTTCCTATAAATACCACTGCTCCATCATTGCCACCTGTAACTCTCTTTCTACCGGAGTCTCCCCCCCCCCCTCCACGATAATAATGTTCTTATTTCTGTGATTGAGGTGTTGTCATATGGTTCAACTGGGCAACCTACGGTTTCAAGCCTTTTTGACATCACTGTTGAAGGAACTTTACTTACACAAGCCAATGTTCAATCTGATCATTAGGAGGGCGGTGCAACACCTCTTCGGAAAGCTTCAAGTGTAGAGGTGACAGCTCATACTTCACATACCCTAGAGCCTATTCTTATTGCAATGGTTGACAATCTTTATATTGTGCTTCTACCACCTCTTCAGACCGAGCAAGTTGTTACTATTAGTCAGGTGCACGAGATCCATAATGTCCAACAGCCTTTACATGCCCAGCAATCTATCGACCAACACACTGATCAGATGAGCCAGTCATCGGATGAGGAATGGCAGATTTACACATCCAAGAGGAAAAAGAAGAATAGAGACCTACTCGAGCTCAGGAACTTAATGGATAATACATTGGTTGTTTCGGGTAATGGTACCAAACTTAACAATTTGCTAACTAGCTCCCTTCCCAGGGACTAGAGGCAGAGGTCAGACTAAATGAGGTCGCTCACTAGCTACCTGATACTATGAGTTTTGGCAGTTTCGGTTTTTGGGTATACATGTACTTTTCTTTTTTTTGGGACCTATTGTGTGTGGTGTATACCGTGTGAGTAGGTTGTCTTATTTTGGCCTTTCATACAACATATCTGTATCTTTTCTTGATTAATATTAGCCATTGGGCTTTTTCTAATATATATATATATATATATATATATATATATATATATATATATATATATATATATATATATATTAAACGATTAGTTGAAAGGCTCGCAATCCGGCTAGATTTGAGATTAGACCCCATGATCCAATCAATTCGAGTACCACCTCCATATAACGGACAATTCGTATGGAGGGATTCGAACCCCTACCCGAAGGACTTACACCGACGAGCGAAGTTCTACCAACGGGCCGAGGACGCGGCCCATATATATATATATATATATATATATATATATATATATATATATATATATATATATATATATATATATATATATATATATATTGTTATTTGCTTAATGAGAAATTAAAAGAAATTTCCTCTAAATTCTACAACATCTATAATAGAATTTTGTGATAGCCTGCATTTACAACTTTATGGTAGCCTTCATATATGAATTTGTGGTAACCA
This sequence comes from Papilionanthe hookeriana x Papilionanthe teres, assembly GCA_022702705.1. Lineage (NCBI taxonomy): Eukaryota > Viridiplantae > Streptophyta > Magnoliopsida > Asparagales > Orchidaceae > Papilionanthe > Papilionanthe hookeriana x Papilionanthe teres. Next base: position 57,792,016 of record CM040423.1, on the reverse strand, counting down.
ATAATTAGAACTTTGTGGTAAACACCATTTAAAACTCTTCAAGTTGTTTATGGCAGCCACTATTTTCAATATTTAGAAAGTTTGATTCCACGCATGAAAACAATGGCCCACAACCAAGAGTAGAAAATATGTTGCCTCCATTGCCCAAGAGGTTCTAGAAATAGAATTCTACTTGAATGCGAGAAAAGAGTCAATAAATCCAAAAAAGGCTAATTCATATCAATTCAACTAATTCATGCGTTCATAAACTTTGTTCAGCCTTACAAACTTTATTTGAAGATCAATCAAATAAATTTGGGATCATTTAAGATCTAGTTAAATCAAATAAGCTTGAATTGGACTCCGATCCAATTTTTTTAAAATCAGCTAGATTTATACTGTGTCAAAGTTTCTTCTTGGTAATATAAAGATTATAAGATACAAACATTTACAAAAACATGATGCATTATGTTTAGGTGCATGGCATGCAAAGATACGAATATGTTAGATCCTTGCAATGTATCTTTTATAGTAACCAACCTTGAACACAACAAAAGAGAACTAATCAAGCAAAATATATAAATAAGCAGCAAATGGTTCAACAATAAAATGATTGAAAAGCAAAGAACAAAAAAGAAAGCTAATAGCAACAAACCAGTTAATATCGTCTTTGTTAGGATTGTTTGAACAAGTGGTGTGCCAATATTTTGGAGACACCCGAAGCAGGTATACTTTCGCATGCAAAGAGTCGCTGAAGCTTTGTGTCGCACAGTACCATGTTATTTCTGTGGTCCTGAATGAGTTTCAGCAAGCAGAACCTTTTAGTAATATGAAAACTAATATTAGTTGCTTGTGGAAAAGATAAAAGGAAAAGAAAATTGAAGGTTTGGAGCTAAGTTTATATAGCAGAGAAGTTCTAATAGAGAATCAAGCATATCTACAAAGCGCATTAAATGTATTCAAAAGACAAGCTTCAAGTTTTGATGCAGGAGAAGAGTAAAAAAGGGATATTGCTGAGAAAAAAAAATGAGCTATACTCCTAATCAGAATAGTACAAACAAAAAGTAGATACTAACCTCTAGTTTGTTAGCTTCTATATAATCCCAAACACGCCTCAATGCCTCAGACTGAAGAATCTCTCTTTCACCTGTACCAAGAAATTCAGCTAGCCCGTCAGAAATAACCACAGGATATTGTCCAGCCTCAACTTCTGGTACAACATCCACTTCCCTGTCACTTTTCTTGAGTCTTTTAGTGTCTGGAGCTGGTTCTTCTGTAGAAACGAGAATCAGGGTGAGATTAAGAATAAAAAGAATTGTCTCAGTGAAAAAAAAAATTTAAATTGAGAGCAAACTTGTATGTTCGAGTGGAATTATATGTTTAGCCAATAGTTTATTCATCTTGAACATGTCGGTAGAATCTGTTTCAAAAACTAGACGTAATTCATCATTGCATATGATCTTCCTCTTATTATTAGGATCTTGCAGATTATGTCTTCGGATGTAAGCCCACAATTGCCTCACAATCTGAAATGAATTATAAGAGTGTAGTAGAATATTTTATTTGTTCAATAAACAAGAGCATGCATAGCCACAGAATCTTGCATTAAAGCATAAATAAATAAATAATAATAATAAATAAAGAAAGTTAGTCAATGAAGAACCTCTGTCCTTGCCATGGTTGGTTCGCCAACAATGGCCTGCAGCTCAGGTGAGACTCCACAAACTTTACTCAAACCACCTGGGCCACCTCGTCTTTTAGGTGCAGCAGGTGCACTGTAACAAAACCATTAAGGCATGATCTTCTCATGCAGTGACGAGGTTAAGAAAAAAACAAAGTGACAAGAAATCCATAACATAGTATTTTATTTGGCTCAATCTTACTGAAAAAGCAGATTATTCCCTACTGCTAAGAACAAAACATGCATGGTAAATATTGCAAAATAAGATAAGAAGTACAATGATATAAGGAAGGCATGGACGTAAAGGTCAGATAACCCTCAAATTACGTATGTTAACAAAGTATATTATACATGTGTCTTCAATGTAGTTTTTTTAGGCGATAATTTGGCGAGATTTGGAAACTTAGAATGCAACCAAACTTTAAAATAATTGATGGATATCATATAATAATCTTCAAAATTCGTCCTTAAAATTAAAATAGAATTATTAAACAAAATAGCTAGGCAGACAGTAGCGCTTCAGACGTTAGATAGCCATATCACCTTAAAGGCTTAATAGCATTTTTTACAACAGTAATATATGGAGCTCCATTACTTAATACTAGCTGGGATTGGGGAGAGGAGAGTGAGAGAGGGTGGAGGCGCAGAGAGACGGAGAGAGATTTAACATGATATGTAAGGTTCTTTTCATATATTCCAAGAATGCAAATTTAGAAAACTATATAGGAACTTGAACACGTCATTTTTAAAAATCTACATGCTTGCCATCAACACACAAAATATGCATTAATGAATGGCAGTAAAAGTTTCCTTTATACATTGAACAATAATTCATAATGCTAATCTAATACATCTTCAAAATCAATAGATAGAAACATCAAATATGTCTTAATCTTTGTAATATGCATTTGCATTAATATATATCAAAAAAAAAAGTACAAAACTATGATTTGTGCATCTATCATATACAAAAATGAGAGCTATCATCTACAAGAATAGAAAAAGGCTCTCCATCATCATCTACAAGCATAAAAAAAGGGTGGGCTACGAAGGGCTAGCTTAGCAAAAAAATGAGCCTACCTCTTACATTTGCAAAGCGTATGAAAAAACAAAGCCTGTTTAAAGTTCAAACGAAAAGTAATATCTAGTTCTTCAAATGAGCGTCAGCCGCATATGTTCCTCTTCATAGTAGACCTCAAAAACTGCATAATATTGGTTTCGTCACTTTCGATAATGATGCCATTACCTTCGAGCATCCATGGTTAGCAGATAGCTTGAAAGGATTTAATGGTCTGAAACTCCACTTGCGCATTGTCCCAATGTTGGGAAATATCTCTTATTCGAAGAGACTCCTCTGCAAACAAATGACTGAGGACTTTATACTTATTAACTCTTCGGTTGTCATCGGACCTGTCCCATCTCCTACCACTTTCCCATATAATGTTGCTTATTAATTCTCACTGCTCAAGCAGGAATTTAATTTTGCCTAGCAAACTATTTCATCTAGGCAAAATGCTTTATTTTTTTCAACTATCCTTTCCAGTTTAACTCTGTCATCTCATTTATGAGGTCATGAAAGGGCAAAGAGGATTCACACATGATATATATTATTCAGCTACGAATGTAAATTATTATTAATTTTTTAATTATTATTATTATTATTATCATTATTACTACTATAACTACAACTGCCACCACTGAATAATTTTAGTGCAACTCTCGGTTTTAGACCAAGCTTTCACTTCTTATGCTACATTCCCATGTAATTGCAAATCGAAACAATAAAAAAAAAAAAAGCACACAGCTTCTTGTTGCAAAAGTTAGGTTTTTTTAAGCACCCACCAAATGAAAAGACAATTTGATATGACAATGTAGGTATAGGTTTATGCTATCTACAAATCTATGAAGGATATTTCCTCCACAATTACCTTGGCTTCATGAAACCATTAAAAGAGAGAGGAACTTAATATTCTAAAATAAGGGTCAATTTAATTCTATGAATGATTAACAAATCATGAGATTGGATAAAAGACGAGTGATTCTGCAATTGATGCACTGCAAAAATTGGAAAATTAAATATTAGTTTTACTAGTCAAAAATTGCAAGTGCTCGTGAAACATGGATGCTCATAAGGACAACAAATTCTAAGAACCTAAATGGAGATTACTTCGTAGCCCAAAAATCACAACAAAATTCTTAATCAAGTTATATTTATTTCATTTGACATAACATGCTAAACTATCAGGAGCAGCATACGTTGGTGCTTCATAAGTACTTAAGAAAACAAATTGGGATGGAGATGTGCGTGCGGAATAATTTAAATTTATAGGTTCTTACAAACTATTTTTCTTTTATTTTTTAGTAAAATAAGCACCTAAATAATTCAAACCTTCATTTTTGTTCCGTATGCTCTAATAAATAGCTATACATAGACCGTCCCTTTATAAGTTTCCAAACACTTCTAAAAAGGTATTCAAAACATTTATAACATAATAACAGCAACAGGCAAAATAACAACAGAGCAGATATGTAAATATACTTGTCAATTAGTTTGTTAAAGCGTAACTTTACTGAATACTTGCATCCATGAAAAGACATATTTATTCATAAGTGTTGTTGAAACCTAATTTCACAGACAACATTACAATATTAGTAACTACTGCCCGTCACTATGCTTCATAAATTCTCTCTAGTTCAGCATAGTGATGTATCACTGCCCAAAAATATTTCTAGTATTTAACAATAAAAGCAATGAAGTTTATTAGGAAATGCACCAAAAAACAACAAAAAAACAAATGAATCTTCAATGTCACTTTCCAGTTATCATCTTTATTTAATACTCATTTAATCATACCAAATTAAAGCATGTATTAATGAAAAAATGATCGATCTCCTTTCACTAAAACCATGTTCTAAGATCAAAACCCCGAATTAAAATCATATTTCTCGAGCATACAATAGATGAAAAATGTAGCCAAAGAAAAAAATAAAAGAATAGATCATTGCTACCATCTAACACAAAAGGACAAGAGACTATTAAAATCAGTTTCCCGAACTTGGACAAATGAACGGCTACCTAAACAACAACAAATCCCTCATCATCTCACCAAACTATAACTTCAATATCATCAGTAAAACTATTATTTATGTATGCTATCAAAACAAATTGCAAATATTTTATAATAGCATAACAAACTATCCCTCATCTCCATGAATTTTCCATTGTTTGTCAAACCTTGTCACAAAAACTAAATTTATCGTACTGCCATAAATAAAAATGACTAAAAGAAAAAAATGTTAGAAATAAGTCTCTCAAAAATGACTAAAAGACAAAAATGTTAGAAAATATAGAAGGCTAACACAGCCCAAGAACCAAAATTTTAAATACATCCATAAATAACAACGAGAGACGCTTGTCTACAGGTCAAATAAGTCACGATATCTCAATTCCACAAGTAAACTTCCTTCCAACTTACCAAATCAAACCATCACACGTGAACCAGATAATAGGATCAGGAGACAAGAAACCTAGCAGCCTGTTTTTTTTTTTTTTTTCCAATCCCAAATTCTCTTACTGTGATGGTCGAGTAATCAATCTCAAATCTTTCTGGCTTTAAACCTACTCACAGCACTCTAAATCGAGCCCCACAAACCAAAGGACGAAAAAAAAAACCCTAATTTGATACCGCCGGATAATGATAATTAAAGACATAAAGGGCAAACCTTTTTTTAGGAAGAACGACCGGTGCCTGCGAAAGAGCAGTTTCAGGTGCCACCGTCGTCACCGGCTGATACTGGTGATGACTGATATGCTCGTGCTGCGTTGCGGCTACCAGCGCAGCGGGAGCAGTAAAGCGGAAGGAAGGAACATTTGGCTGCCGTGGCAGGTGGTCCAATAGAGAGGACGAGGTAGGAATCTGTGTGAAATGTCTGCTGTCGGCCGTATCGCCGACGGTGGGAGAACTTGGAAGTTGAGGGAAATGGGGACCGAGGAGGATGTAGATCTGTTCGTTGATGAAGGATGCTTTGCTGGAGAGATCCATACCGAGCTTCGCTTCGAGTTGGTGGATGAAGTCATCAAGGGAAGTGAAAGCGGCGGCGCCGCCCTCACGTACAAGAGATTCTACACAATTGGCGAGCACCTGGTCGGGAACCATGGTCCCCGCCGGACATCTAACGCACAACTATCACTGGAAAATCTAGAGAGAAGAAGGGGTCAGAAAGATGGAAGGGGGGAAATTAAATTGATCTCCTTCCCCGCCTTCCACCGCTTCTCATGCTCTCTCTCTCTCTTCCTCTGAGCGCTCTCCCTCTCTCTCCCCCCTTAAAAATGAGCAATTGAGTGAGGAAAATACACCCGTTATGCTTGAAAACTCATAAGCCTGCAGTACATCCGTACTATGTCCGGATGAACTGAAACAGAACCATATGTATATATATATATATTTATTTATACTTGCACTATTTTCTCTATAATATTTTCATAAGATTAAATATCTTAAAAAATATTGTTTGAGACTAAATAGTAGAATTGATTCAACATTTATTGTCTTATTTGAGGAGGTGATGAAGCTCTATTCTATTGCAGTAAATATCATCGTATGAACTTAATTTCGTTTGGTAACATTTATTGTCTTATTTGAGAAGGTGATGAAGCTTTATTCTATTGCAGTGAATATCATCGTATGAACTTAATTTCGTTTGGTAAAGTATTGTCTTCTGAAGTTATTTTAATATAATGATAATTTTTTTATCATTTTAGAGCGTGGATAGCTGTCTGTTCCATGAACATGATTTTTAAAGAAGTTTCACTGAACAACGAAGCTCCATAATACGAGTGCTCAATTCTTTGATCCTTCTTCAATTATTGTTTGAACTTGATTCAAATAATCTAATTAAAACATTTCATTATGTGACTGAATGAAGTTCTAAATATATTTGAAGAAGATTAAGTCTTAATTCAAGCTTGTTCCCGAACTATGGGTGTAAACAAATAAAACATGGCGAGCCTAAACGATTTTCTTTTTTGACTCGTTCAAAATATTTTTTTGTTTGAAATAAGCTTGTGTTTGAATTAGTTACTGAAAAATGTCTCCGTGTTCTTTCAAATTCAAATTACCTCATGTTTAGCTCGAATTCAAATTAGAGCTCGAGCCACACTTATTTTGCGTCTCATCATCGATGAGACCTTTAATATATAATTTAATCACACTTATTTTGCGTCTCATCATCGCCGAGACCTTTAATATATAATTAATTAAATTATTATTTTTTAATTAATTAAAATATTAATTTAACTAAACCGGTTTAGATGTTTTAATTTAGTTGTTTAGAATTTTCAAGTGTGACAACTTGAGGAGGCAAGCTTTGTTTGTATTATAAATAGGTTTTTCTCTCAAATGCATTTTTGTTGTTCCCGTTGTGGCCCACAATCGTGCTCACCCGCACCTAATTTTAGGGACATTTACACACATGCCACCCAAATCATATTTATTTACACATCCAACCCCAATTTGATGAGGATTGGGTTCCCCCCTCTCCCGATTCTCCAGTGGCATTTCTTCCAAAGATTCTTTGAGGGATATTTACATAAATTCCACCCGAATCCTATGTTTTTACATATCTAACACTTAAACTTATATTTATAATACTACCACAAGAATATTTTTTTAAAATAATTAAATTTAGTACTTGTTAAATAAATATTAAAAATTAATATACAAAAGATATATATAATTACTATTACTAAATTATTTAATTATTTCGAGTCAAAAATGAGTCAAACACAAATGAACAAACTCTTGTTTATGTCCGACTCTTTTATAGATCGAGCTCAAAAAAAAATTATTTATGATCAGCTTGTTTTCTTAAATAACAAATCAAACAAAAGCTATTGAACTAAACCTATGGTGAATAAGAGGTTGATTATAATTGAAAACATTGAACTAAACCTATGGTGAATAAGCATGCTTATTGCTTTTTCATTGCCATGCAATGGCCATTTATGATATCCAAAATATGATAATTTGCATTGTTAATATTGAGAGCATTAATTTACATGTATTTTTAACAAGCATATTCATGCTTATTTACTATAGGAATTGAGGAAATTATATCGGCTAAATCGGACTTAAATCGAAGGCAAATCTGATGATGTTTTGAGTTTATCATCGGATTTGCGTATGATTTACGTACGATTTTTTCCGCGGGAAAATCGGCGGTCGGTAATATCAATTTCGTTAATTTTGCGTCGAAATATTCCAACACAAATAGTTTATGTTAGTTTTTTGTCATATTAGCATCAAATCTATTTAATCTACATGTGTGTCTACCTTCACATTTGAAAACATCGAACAATAAAAAATATCGTCGAATTATTATCAAATTTGTGACAGATAATGTTGATAAATATCATAATATTATTATCAATTTAGCATCGGATTTTTCAAAGTAAAACAGACACAAATCCGACACAAACCTATACCACAGAAAAAAAAATTTAGAATAACAATTGCATTTCTAAACATGCACACAACATGTAATTCACATCACATACCATATTATATTCAGTCATATCACAGATCAAAGTTCTAAAAAATATTTTTAATAAAAAAGTAGATAATGTCACAAATCGCCGCAAATAAGAATAGTAAAGTTAACTAAAAATTCCACAATAAATGTTAAAAATAATGCTTACAAACAAAAGTAAACATAAAAACAAACTAATGATCATCTCCCTCCTCTTGCTCTACGGATGTCAATGGTTGCTTGCCCTGGCAATATGCTAAAGTTTTCGTCATACACGCTATAAAGTCTTCAACCTTATGTTGGTCTTCTAGCATCTGCTCGTGTAACTGGAGGATCTCTTCATTCATTACAACCATCTGTCTAACAAATGGCTCCTTGTTTGGCTGTGAGGAGCTTGAGGAACTCAGTACCGGGCCAAGCGAGAGCTCGGACTCGAAGGTTATGCCCTTCACTCCAAAGCCATAAACCCTCCCCTTCTTCTTCTTCGTTGCCTTCTTCTCCGTTGCCTTCTTCTCCGTTGCCTAGGTCCAATGCTCGTACTTGTTCTGCGCGGTGGTAGCTGACTATCACTACTGCAGGCAGAAGTTTAGGCCTAAGTGGCCAACTGCCTCTCCCGAAGCTGCTCAAACTCCTGCATAATTAAAACTAGTATTGAATTGACAATTTCAACAGTTAGAGTTAAAATAAACTTAATTCAAGGTTTTTAACTTATAGCAACTCACCGGGAATACTCTGAGACCCACTGTGCAGTCTCCGGGTGTCGATGAGTACGAACATGTAGCTCTACAATGGAAGGAGCCGACTCAATTCCTTGGCTTGTGTAACGTATAAAACTGGCAACATAACTTATATTATATGCTGCTCTATATATATATGCACATAACTCAATTCATATATGTGTGTGTGTTTGTGCGCGCGCGATCGCGCACTCGTGCGTGTGTACCTAATACCTAAACTTCAATTTTTATATACATACCACATTACCTATGCAATTAGATTTTCATCCACACCACTCAATACTTATGTATATAGATGCCTAACCCTTAAGCATCAATTTTTTTTAAGAATATCATTCATACCGCTCAATTCTTGTGTTATATGTTTATACCTCCGATTCATAAATTCAAAACATGTTACCAAAAAAAAAAAATAATCACCCAAATAAAGTTACCGTCCTCAACATTCTCTGGCAGGAGCGTAGCAGAAGAATCATTCTCTGGCAGGAGCGTAGCAGAAGAATGAGAAATATGGGAGTTTTGGTGGTCTTGTAAGCGCAATACTTGCAGTCCTAGCTACCTCTACGGGCAAACGAAGAAGGACATGAGCGAGGTCACCAGGCGAGAGATTGGAAGGTGGGGAGAAGCTTTCGGACGAGGCAGAGAGTGTGGGGGGTTTAGAGCAAGCGCAGCGGGAGGGAAGAAGAAGATGAGGCGCGAAGGAGGAAAATGAAATTGAGAAGGCTGGATGTAGTTTTTAGGTCTATTGTGTCCAACTATATGTGGCATTGACTTATTTGATGCAGTTATGTCTCTAAAACTGCCGCAACGACAGTAAAATTTCGCCTCCTTTTGGGTTGGTTATTCAGAGGCTAGACACAAATTCCGCCGTATATAATATAATATATATATATATCGCCGCGTAGCAATTGCAAAATCCGGCACAAATTTATGCATCAAACATTTCCGATGTAATTTTCGGAAGCTATTAGACACTTTTTCTGCAGTGATTCCACAAGTTAACTTTGTGCTTAATTTTTTTATTTGTTTCTTGTCCATTAACATTTTTTTTTTGGTTTAATTTACAAAGTTCGTGTTATGTTTACATTTTTTTTTTTTTTTTTTTTGCAAGTTTATTATATGGAGTAGAAATCAAATTCAAACTATGTTCAAATGAGACCAAGCATCTCAAAGCAAGGTAAAACTTAATTTTAACTTATTTTAAAAAAGTTTAAACTATATGACATTTTTTAATCTGATTTGAATTCAGTTTGAATATTATCAAATCAATTTCAAATCATATTCAAACTTTATTTTAGAGGAAGTTAAATTAGATTTGAACAAATTTGAATTTTGTTAAAAAGCAGGTTATAAAAACAAATTTGAATCATATTTGAATTATATTTGAATAATGCTTGAAAACACACACACACACACACACACACACACACACACACACACACACACACACACACACAGAGTCACACACACTTATAAAATGATAAACAATTGCATAAAATTTGGAAAGTTATAAAATCATGTTCAAATTAAATTTGAATCATGTTCAGACTGAAATAAACATAATTACGAAAAACTACTTACACATGAAGCTATTATGTATAAATATTTCTATTTGTTTACAATCAACTTAAAATAAAGGGATAATTACAGATAGAGCATAAGAAACATTATTATTTACAAATCAAACACCTAAGTGATTTTTGGAACTATCAAAACGATGTATTTATGCTTTCCATGATCAAACTATTACGAATTTGATAAAATGAAAAATATGAGTTGGGGGTTTTATCATGACCTTTGATATTTGAGTTAGAATTTGAAAAATGGATGAAAGAGAGTGCTTGATTTGTAATTAGTATTGTTTTGGGTTTCATCCCTATAAAAAACAACAGTCTAAAATTATTAAAGAAATTTCATAATATATTCATAAAATTGTTATATTTACAGAAATTACATAATTCATTTACAATGTTATCTATAGTCAAGAAAATTTTGAGATATATCACATTAAGTACAAGGAATAACATATATATTTCAACTACACTTAATTATTAAATTTGTAAACCAAACTTCCTCCTAAAGCTATACAAACGTTCATAGCGATTTAAAGAAAAAATATTTATGAATTGTTTTTTATTTTTTATTTTTATTTTTAAAAACATATTTGTTTAACATTTTTTTTATTTTTTATTTCTAAAACTAAATTAGCATATTTTCTATACAACTCAAAATAAATTTTAAATGTTTTAAATGTTTTTAAAATCAAATGTATCTTAATCATATTTGCCAAACCTTATTTATTTTAAATCAAAATATAAATAGAATAACATACTAAATTTTTTTTTAAGTATTTTTGAAAAACATTTTAATTTAATTATAGAAACAAAAATTGAAATGCGTAGAAAAACATACTAAACAAACAATGTAAGTTAGCTCAACATTTATTTTCAAAACTAAAATTCGTTTGGGGAAGCTTATTTGGTGCGGCGGCATTTTGAAAATGCACCTAACACGTTTGGGTAAACTGTGTTTTAACAACTTATGCATTTTCAAAACGCAGAAAACAGCTTTTTCACGGTGGCAGCTTTCTGGTAGTGGTCTGACTTTTAAAAAAAAAATAAATTTTGTAATAGCCACCGCACTTAACTTATCAACAGATTATTCAATAAGCTGCAGCCGCCCCAAATAAACCCTAAGTTTGGTTGTTAAAATTCACACTTTATTGTAATTGTTTTATCATCATAAAATAAGCATGAAATCTAAGTTAATAACCCACAAAAGACAAACTATGAATACTGTTTAATGCCTCAAAAACCTCCTTTGGTTGCTTGTATATATGAAACACTCTTACTTTAATAATTTGGAAAGTTTACATAGATACCGCACAATTCTTTTGTTTTTGCATATCTATAACTTAAAATTTAATATTTGGTTTATAAATTTATGCATGAAAAGTCGTGCTCACTTTTAAAAGATTTGTGATAATGATATTTTTATGTGATATTAAAAATAGAATTTTGTGCTGAATTGTACTTTACGCTCTGCTCTAGCAGTCAGCGTTGCTTTCTTTGTTGGCAAGACTAGTGCTTCGCTTATGTCACACCTAACAAACTAAAATCTTATCTAATCCAAGTCGCCCACAAGCTTCGCCAATCGCGAGTCAAATTTTATGAAGGCGGAATATATACATATATATATATATTCTTAAAATTAGGGGGGCTTTTTTTTTTGGAACTTTTTATGAAATTTTTTGGAATATCTATTAGATCTGTTGAATAAATTTGAGATGTATATTTTTATATTGTTGAATCCAAAAATATCTAATGGATGACGCCTATGAGATAGATTATTGGACGGACGAGAGGTAGAAAAAAAGAAAGAGAGAAATATAATGTACAGTAACACAAATTCTCATAGAATCAATTTAGTAGTATTTTCTTGAAGGAATGACTCCATTTTTATAGATCATAGGAGATATCTAATAAATTTACATATTTGTCATTATTTTAATAGCATCATTACAAATAATTATTACATCTTTTCACATTTGTAACCGGCTTCAAGATCATTTAGTTTTCATAATTGATGTTGAAACTGTTTTTAATATTAGTAACTTGCTAAAGAAGAGGAAAACATTTAATGACACCCTAGTATTGTCATTTGGTCGGCTAATTCATTCGGTTGGCTAGAAGGCCTTCAGTCAGCGAGAGAGTCTTCGACGGCTCCTTTGTAGAGGCCCTCTTATCGTTTAGGATATGAACTTGGACTGTCAAATAGCGAGCGCATCACCGTAACTTTACGGACAGCTCTCCTTGGACAAGAGACCTTCTCAGAAGTTAGGATGATATTAGGGTTTCTTGCCTCAGTTTTTTTTTCACTTTTTTAGATAAGTGGCAAATTCATTCTCGAAGAAGTTACATTTCTTTAAGAGTGAAATTCCTGGTTACTTTCACATATGATGAAAATTGTTCTATTAAATGAAAGATTTGTGGTCGTACATTGTTGCTCTTATTGATATTATTCATGATTTTTGGATTATTTTAGATGATTTCAATTATTTTCGATTTAATAGTGATAATATTAGTGAGCTTTTTGCTCTCCCCTCAAACCAAAGTATTTACCCTTCAATAATAATAAAAAATAAACTGAAGAATTTCAATGAATGCATTTTTCAAGTTGGCCTTATGGATGTTCATAATGTCAAGCGTCCTAAACTTTGTTTAATCAATGAAGAGAAGATACCATTAAATGTTTGTTAGACATGGCTCTTTGTAATCAACGCTAGATTCTTAAACTTTCTAAGTCTTATTACAAGTTTTACAATTCTTTTCTTCAGATTACTCTTGTAAGCTTTTCTTGGGTCATAAGGTTACTCCCAATTACAAATTTCTATATAAAAATTACTGGATTAAGTGTGAAAATTTCATTAATATTATTTCTAATATTTGTAATTTACATTCGATTAGAGATCCTATTTTTAGCCTTTATAATAAGCTTAAGAATGTTAAATAAGCCTAAAAAATACAATATGACCTTCTTATAACTATACATCTAATTATATTTTTAGCTTTAAAATAGAAAATGATATCATGAATAAGATAGAGCTTCATCCTTTTGATAAAGAGACTTATGATAAGGCCATTTAAATTCAAGAGCAGCTTATTAAAGTTATATTTTGTGAAAGTAATTTAATTAAGAAAAGACCTGATATTCTTGATTTAGCGAACTAGAAGAAGAAATAAAGTTTCCTTATCAGAGAACTATAGAAATTACATCTGGGAGCTTGTCTCGAGTAATGATTGTCTTTATTCTCACCTTGATATTGCTAAGGAAGCAGTACATTATTATTCTTCCACTCTTAATAACTCCAAAATGTTTTTAATCATGATATGCTTTTACTTACTCTCTTTCTGAAGTGGACTATGATGTCACAATGTTGTGAAGCATACATCAATATACAAGTATACTTCCCGCTCAAGTAATATATAGATTGAGTCCAGGTGACGATCCATCATGGAACATGTTAATTTTGTTAAGTGGTTATTCTAGTTTACTAGTCCTAAGTTTAGTTTTAAGATATAAAATTTTAGGAGATTTAAAATGACTAATTCTAATATTTTCAAAAGAAAAGAATCCTGAGAAGAGCGACTGCAGTTTTATATCAAGTGATATGTTCTTCCCTGAACTTGACCTAAGAAACCTAGATTTAACCAAATGATAATAATGATTTGTGACAATCAGGAGTAGATTTCTTCCTTAGCCTCTTCCAATGCTATAAGAAGGCTTGAGATTTCATATCACATTTTAGTTTGCTAAACCATGCAAGGATCTAGTGGAGTTTGTGGCTCCCTTTGTGATTGCACTATCCTAAAAGCAATATTGCTATTCTCCTAAAACATTATACTTTAACTTAATTGTTCCACTATATTTTCTTCTAAAAGTCATAAATCACAATAGTTTTTAATAGATCAACTGGTCATATAGAAATTAAAGGAAACACATAAATTAATTCATCACTAATTATACAAGATTAAATAAATCATATACCATGGTTAATATCTAGTTTCTTAGATTACTAATCCATGGGAGAAAAAAAATATATAACTGCTACTCATTATAGTAAATAATAAAAATATGAATTCATTCATAAAATCCAAATAAATACAAGAGTTTAGAAAAGAAAGTTTTGATGGAATACAATCATTTATCAGAAGAATTTTTAGCAGCCAGTTTTTCTCCCTAGCATATTAATATCTTCTTGAAAGCACTCATAAATTATAAAATAAATTTTTTCACAAAGTCTCCCTAAAATTTTATGTCGAGCCCCTTCAAAATTTTCTTCATACTCGCACCACAATTTGTACACTCTAATAACACCGAGAGTTGCTCATTACACTGATTATGTTGAATTTAAGTCATTCTCCAAGCTAAGTAGATAAGAAACCGAAGTAACACCTATATGTCGGTTTGGGAGTGTCAAATTTCCCCCTTAAGCATCGGGTTTTCAATCACTCGGGCTAGCTTGTGAATGCGAGATGTAAGGCTAGCATAGAGTTTCTCATATGGGCGTCGGATCACCCATACTTTACAGGTGCTGGGTTTCTGTGTGTGGCGCTAAGTTTCTAACTTTTATATTTTGTGCGTGTGTAGTATTCGAGCATTGAATCACTAGGTTGGGCATTTGGTTTCCAACTTGTCTATTTTCACATAATCAAAGGATGCATGTTAAGTGGTGGATCTCTACACTTCGGGTGTCAGGTTGTCAGACCAACACTTAGGGTCTTTTCGCTCTATATGCTCCCCCTTGTTGCCATATTAACTATATACTACATAAACAAACAAATACCCTGAAAAGGCATAAGGATGACATAGATAATATAGTAAACACACAAAATATCACATCACCTTTTTAACACGTCAGATTGCAATGTTTTGGTGATTGATTTTGTTTTATGGAGAAATCAAGAAATCTTATTTTTAATATTGGGTGTGAAAATGCCTCTAAACATGATAGGTTCACTCTTGTGCTTCTTTAAGGATACCTGGGCAATCTGGTACTTTTTTATTTTGGAAATTAAGTATTTTTGAAATACCTCTAGACCACCCAATCGAGTGAAGCATTTTGCTATCACTCTCGTGCCAAAAAAAAAAAACTGCAGTTTCAATATTTGAATGATACTTTATATAAGCTTATTTCTAAATTGATTGTTAGACATCTTAATGTTATTCTTCCTTCCATTATTCATGAGGCTCAATCAACCTTTATTTCAGGAAGAGATATATCAGCTAATATTATTTTGACTAATGAATTTCTGTAAGGCTTCAATAATAACAATCATTTGAATGTTTTTTGTGCAAAGATTGGTTTCCATTTAAATTTTTGATAGAGTTGATAGGAATTTTATTTATGACAGATTAATGATGTTGGGTTTCCCTTCTCAGTTTATTTGTTTGAGTAAGGCTTGCACAACTAATGTTCATTTTTTTAGTAATTATTAAAAGTGATTGCATGGTTAAGTCAATTCCAATAGTGAATTGTGTGGTTATGTCAATTCTGATTGAATTCGGTCGACATGATTGCTTCTTATCATTTAAACAAGTATGGATACTATTAGTACTTTGTCTAAAGCTAATATCATTTGAACGAATGTATTATAATACAATTTTCTTTCTTTCCAAGTGGTGTTAATTTCATTATATTTCTTTCCGGAATAAACAAAAACACAATTTTCCCCTTTTTGTGCAAATATTATGCAAATTGCTGTTAAATTAAGGTGACTTCTTACTTTTTCATATTACTTGTAAAAGTAATCTTTCTTTTCATTTGATTCTTGGCTTAGTGTTAATTCTATTTATGCAATCTTTGGTGCTTCTTTTATTAACTAGTTTAGTTAAAGTTTTTTTAATTTATATCGAGTAAAGTAATGGTTTTTGATTCTATTGATAGCAATGTTAGCCTTATTTAAGTCTTATTCTTAGTTCAGATTAATGATGTCACTTTAGAAAGTTTATGGCAATGCACAAATATGTATTCTCATAAACTTATTTATACTTATCCTTTTCAGAATCATCTTGTGATTGGAGTCAACTTGTTTGGCTTAAAAGGTATTCCTTAAAGCTTGATTCTTATATTTGGAAAATTAAGGTGGAGAGACTCAAAATTAATGATGCTGTAGTTAAGAGAAATATGATGTATAGTTGGTCCCGTCAATGTGTTGTGTAGAAGATTTAATTTGTCCCATACTCATCTCTTCTTTGAATGACAATTCTCTTTGTGGGTTTTAAGAATGTGTACTCCCTATGGCGATTTTATTTTATATGAGATGTATTTTGACTGGACTTTTAAGTTTTTTTTTAATCTTTTTTCTGTAAAATGTTAAAAAGATTATTTCTTCTCTCAATTCATGTTACAACTCATTCTCTTTTGGTTAGAGAGGAATGCTATAATTTTTTATATACTATTACTTCTGAGCATATTATTAGCAATAAGGCCATGAATGCTATCACATTTAACAATAAATTATGACATTTGCTACTCTATTTTCCAAAGACTAATCTTTGAGTTCATTTGGTTGCATGGTTGAATGATGAAGAAAATGTTTTGGTTCTTTTATTTTCAAGTAATTTTATTTTTATGATGTTGTCGATTCTCTCTTTTTTTGGTTGGTTTATAATAATGTTGTTTGTTTTCTCTTGGGCTCATTTTCTATTTGATGCTGCAAGGAAATTTAAGGAGATTCAAATATGAGCCGATATTATGGATATTTCATTTTTTTTATCTTTCTATATTTGCAAACATGTGAATTCGATTTGAACTGCAATGATAGCCAACAAGAGGGGCCAACTCAACCAATTATGATTTGTGTTCAATTTATTTGAAGTCTATGATTGTTATTCTTTATTTGATTAGATTGGTTTCCTGCTGCATGTGAAATATTGGATGGTTCGGGTGTGAATTTTGGAGTGTTTATCTGGAAGAATTGTTTGTTCCTTTATTATGTTGGGCATGCCATGGACTTGTGTTAGGTATAGCTTATAAATTGGAAGTTGGAGTCTCTTGGAATAAAGCGGGTTGAGGGGAGTGAGGGCGTGTTAGTAAGTTATCTATGTGTTTTTTATATGTCTATATATGTGTAACCCTATGAGTATGAAACTAAGCTATAATAGAACTCCTCTGAAATAGTGAATTCGCCGCTCTACTTTTGAGGATGTAAGCATATTTACCGAACCTCATTAAATATTTGTGTTCTTCTTCTGAATTTGCGTTTTGTTCGCAATAAATTGCACAACAACCTCTTATAGACTAATTGTGATATCGGGGACTTTTTTTATTTTTGTTATTTTTTTTTTATTTCTACTTTTGTTAATTTGTTTGGAAACGGATTACTGTTGCATTTGATATTTTCAATGATTCAAGAACAAATTTGGGAATGCTTTCCTGGAAGAATTATTTGATGTTGCGGCTTTTATCTGAACTCTTACTTTAGTTTTTCCTCTATTTTTTATTGTTTTTTTTTTCTTTTATGTACTTTTATTCTTCCTTTTTTTTTTTCTTTATGGACTTTTATTCTTCATTTCCTTGGGTCCTTTTTATGTGAACCTTTACAATTAAGAGTCTTGTATTGGTTTTATTTTAATGATAGTTTGCGTGACCCTCAAAATTTCTTAAAAATAAATATTTTATAAAATGTTTTTTATTTCATTTTCTTAAATTTAAAATTTCTTTTATAAAATCAAATCTAGCGTGTATTTTTTTTTCTGAAATTTGTATTTACAATTTTTCGATTCTAGTTGTTGTTCTCTTTTATATTCAGGTATTGATATATATACCACTTAATTTCTATATATTTAAATATTGAATTTAAATATGTCCTATGGATCACACCAAAAATTAGTATTAGGATGACGAGAGAACAAAAAGAAAAGGGAAGAGAGAAAAAATAAAGTGCACAATAACAGAAGATTTTTGATGGAGTAGATTCAGTAGCACTTTAATTGGAGAAATGACCATTTATTTATATACTTTAGGGATATATATAACATAAAATTACATATCTGTCTTAGTTTCGATAGAGACGTTACATGTTATTATGACACATTTTTACATTTGTAACCGACTCTGATACCCTTTCATATTCATAATTGGCATTAACACCATTTTGTATTCATAATTGCTTGAAGAGGGGTATTTAATGACCCGTTAGTCTTGTCATACGATCAGCTAAAAACCTTCAGTTGACTAATATATATTTGAAAGGTTGTCAGTCGGCTCACTCAGCGGAGTCTTCAGTAAAGACCCTCATGTCTTTAAGATAAACTTTGGCCGTAAAGCAGAGGTTCTATCATCCTAATCAGAAGGACAACTCTCCTTTAATAAAGAGTCATAGGATCAAAAGATATTCTGCGGGTTGCCCGTTGGCCATCTTTGTGAGGAGTTTCAAAATCGGCCGAGAGAGCTGGTTATGGATGATTATCCCTCAGATTGGGTTCTTTCTATTCATTCGATCGATCGACTAAGAGTTCCAACTGAAGGAAACAAATCTTGGCATTTTCGTCTTTTAACTATCCTAATACACTGTCATCAGATGTTCTAAGCGACTCATTGAATTTTTTCGAGATTCGTGTAACCATATGTTTGATGTTCATTAAACATTGAACTTCTAAATTTTAATTTCATATATGTCACTTTAATTATTTATATATGAAAATATATATTTCACTTCCTAAAAATTAAAATAAAGATATTTATTTATGTGCTATGAAAAGTGTTGTACGTACGTAAAAATATAAAATTTAGGTGTTAGATATATAAATACATAGGATCGATTTAGGTAGTATGAATGTAAATAAATTCGAAGTAATAAAATCAGTAAAGAAAATGAAGAGAAAAAAATTAGAACAGTGTTGTTACGAAATAATTTAATAATTTGTTGATCCATTGCAAAGCCTAATTTGGATGGTTGTTAAACCTACCAACTTGTTCTCGACCAAAAAGTGGCCTCCGGAGATTGTCGTCACTTTATTAATTTTTTTTCTTTCCAGTTTAATGCGTTACGATTGGTGCTCAGACTCGTTGAATTGGCTTTATGATTAAAAATAATGCAGCGTTACAAATTATTTTTCATTAGGATTATTATCCAGTTGAAGGTTGATGAAATCTTAATCTTAAAGAAAACTCATGTTAAATCAATTGATATATATATATGTTGTGACCTGTTTGTAGAGTAGTCTCTTTGAATGGAAGAATTTTTCCATCAGGACTCCGCACATAGAGCTATGTGCGGAGTCCGATCGCTGCCGCACATCGCGGCAGCGATCAAATTTTTTTTTAAAAAATAAATAAATAAATAAAAATGGGACCGGCTCCCATACACTGGTCACGGATGAGTGGTGAGGATCGGACTCCGCACGTAGCTTTACGTGCGGAGTCCTGATGGAAAAATTTTTCCTTTGAATGTCATAAGTCCCCTTAAGTCACGGATTCAAATCCCTCTCTGGCTACTTGCCAGTAGTGAGGGCGATCCTTAAATAGTTAAACACATGAGAGTAGTTGGGGGACTTGTATAATAATGCTAAAAAAAGAGGCAAAAAAAAAAACATTTACACTTTATGCTATGAATTTTGATAAAATAGTTTGATGCTTTGTCCATGTGTAATGTTCTTTACTCTTCTTGTATTTGCTCAGTTTTAAATTAAATGGCATTGTTTAATGTAATTAGATAGACATTATTAATATAATGAATTTGGTGTGAATCTCTGAACTTGCATAAAATTTGTGCTTCTTCTACACATTTTTAATACATATTTAATTATGAGCACAACATCCTAAATCTCAACCCCCAATACTACTGTGCAGTGTGCCCCCCAAGTGACTTTATTATAATAGGAAATTTACATAGGAAGCAGATACTGGCTTGACAACTAGCAAGTTTAATACTACCTGTTATACAAGAAAAAACAAGTTTAATATAATTTTTGTAATATATATATATATAGACACACACACACATACATAAATATGCTTATACAAATCTCAAGAACATATGATGGACTACACGGAGAGGAATGATGTGCAAATATTCATCATTATACTAATCAACCTCTAAAGCTAACTGAAAGAAAGACTAGCAACCCAACGAACACCGCACAGCCGCATCGACACCTACCTATTTAGCATTTGCCATTATAAAGATCAACAGTGTCATAGAGGGAAGTCCTTCAATATAGACACATTAATCGAAGGTAGACTTCGTGTAAGATTACTGTAATACACCATCTATCTAATGAAATAATCCTTCCTGAGGGCAGTGTGTCCTCGTAATAGGTCACCTCAGAAAAGGCGGCCAAATATCATTCAATCAGACAAAGATCATTCAGTCGTTCGAATGACTTTTGGCTGACCTAGTGAATACCAATTGATCAAGCGAAGTAGTTACGAATATAAAGTGATATCAAGGATAGTTAAGAACGACATCAACATCAGTTATAGGTCAAAACATGTAAGACTTAGTTACAAATTTGTAAATATGTAATGACTCCTAAATTATGGTAGCATTCCCATTAAAATGGGGACAATCATATATTTTGTTATGTACTATCTATAATAAATAAATTGGATGTCATTTTTGTTGAAGGGGATCATTACACAATTTTCTAAAGAACCGGGTGTTACTTATGTCTTTTTCTTTCATCTAACTGACGTTTTATTTGTTTGGGTGTGATCCACATGACAATTTAGGATCTAACATTCTAAAAAGTGTGGTGAGCATGGAACCATACTTTCAACAAAACGAGGAGCACATCCTGGTGAAGGTGAAGTCTCTAATGTGGAGTCCATTTGGAAATTCGTGTAACAAGGAATCCGAGAACTCTATGATCGTTTGGCTGGTCAAATTGCAGAATTGACTTGAGTGGTGCTTGAAGGAAGGACTCAGCCTCTACTGCAACCTGATCCACGAACACCCAAACCCCAAGCTCAACTAGCAGCCGAAGCTGCAGAGCGAGTGCAAGAGTTCCAGTACAGGACAGTGGTAGATCTGCGCCAAAGGGGGGGGGGACCGCAAGCAGAAGTGATAAAATTATATCACAAGGTGGAGAATGTGTTTCCCAACATATTATGGAAGCTGAGCCACCAGAAGTTTAAGGCTCCCTCCTTGGAAACTTACAAGGGGTCAGAGCGACCCTATTGATCACATTGCATCCTTTGAATATGTTATATGCCTTCTCAAGGTGTCCAACTCATTAAAGTGTTGATTGTTCTATTCTACTTTGAGAGATTCCGCTCTCAGCTGGTTCAACAAACTCCCATAGGAATGATTAATTTCTTCAGAGACTTTAAGAAGTTATTTTTGGCATAGTTTTCCAGTGCTCAAAAGCCACAAAAGGATTCAGACTCTTTGTGGTATGTGAAATAGGGACCAAATGAGAGCCTTCATGCATAAATTACAAGATTCTAAAAGGAGATGCTCAAGGTGTGGAACCTGGAGCCGACAGTTGCTAAGGCAACCCTAACGCAAGGATTGAAGAGTCAACAATTTAGATATTTTTTGGGTTTACGGAAACATGAGATGTTGACTGAACTCCTAAAGTTAGCTAATGATCACATTGCAGCCCAAGAGTATATTAATCGTCAATTTCAAAAGAAGAGAAATCAAATCAACAGTTTGGCAAAAATAGCTCGAGAGATGATGGATGGAGAGAGAAGGATGACTCTCATTTGAAGTGCGAGAGAGGTCGTTCATCCCAAAAGGACAAAGAAGACAAACGAGATGGAGTTACACAATTTCCTAAAGAACTAAGTGCCACTTGTGTCATTTTCTTTCATTGATTGACGTTCTATTTTTTGGGCATGATTCACATGACAATTAAAGATCCAACAATATATATATATATATATATATATATATATATATATATATATATATATATATATATATATATATATATATATATATGATTTATTGTCCATCTTAAAATTTTTTATCATCCAACGCAAATCTCGATGCATTTTTTAAACAAAAAAACATTACATATTCAAATTCAACATCATCTAGGGGCCCGATTTCATCAACTTTTTAGTCAGCTAATTATCTCGACAAAAACAAACATGATTATATAAAATTGGTTCAATTTGAGTCTAATTAGACTCATATCAAGACATTGGGGGCACATTTGGAGTCTTTGAATGATAAAATTGAATATTAAAGAAACTCTAATTTTGATATATTATAGTCAAATCGAGCTTCTTGAAGAGTAAAATCTAACAAGCCTAATAACACTCAATTTTGTTTTCATTTAGACGCTCAAATCATTAAAGAAACTTTCTGTAATTGAGAGGGATTAACATTCGATCAGACGGCTCACAGATGCTATAAATAGACCCCCTCTCTTCACTTAACGTGGGAGTAGAAAAAGAGAAATTAAAAGTCTACTATGAACTGAAGACCCGACAATAACTCCCCACTTTCATAACCGTTGATCATGGTCGACCACTGTCTGTTTACTAGGGGTGTAAACGAACCAAACACGAACAAACAGAGCTAGTGTTTGTGTTCGAAATGTTCGAACACATCACTGTTCGTGTTTGATTTGTTTAACAAATCGAACGAAAAGAAATTGTTCGTGTCTGTCTCGTTTGCTTATCGAACGAATCGAACACGAACTTTCTGACGAACCAAACACGAACTGTTCGCGAACAACGAGTTTTTTTGACAGCCCTAGCTTTGATAGCATACTTCCTCAAAATGAAGCAAATTGATCAAGTATTCCGTACACATCAGGTAATCCATACTTCCTCAAAATGAAGCAAACAGAATAAGGCATTTTGGGTTTTGTTTAAGGTTTTATTTTAATATATAGCATAATATATTAATTATAATATTATAATATTTATATTAATATAATTAATACAATAATATTATTATTGTTATTAATAATTTATCATATATTATAATTTATATAAGTTTAATTATTTAAAATATGATAAATTTTTATAATATATAATTATTTTTAAAATATCATAAATTTTTATATATAATTAATTTAAATTATTTTATTTTTCGAACAATAACGAACCGAACACGAACGAACACATCACTGTTCGTGTGGTTCGTTTAGCAAACCGAACGAAAAAAAATTGTTTGTGTTCATCTCGTTTGCTTATCGAACGAATCAAACACGAACTTCTTGGCGAACCGAACACGAACTGTTCGAGAACAACGAGCATTTTTGACAGCCCTACTGTTTACCATAGTCGATCATTAACAGTCGTCACTACTTGTAGCCGCCAACCCCTAGCGCTGATGATCCCTATTTGCAAACGTCCTATCACAAATATAGTTGTAACGTATAACACCCGTAGTAAAGATCCAATGATGATTTTCAACCTTCGTAGCTATCGATCACCATCAACCACCATCCGTCAGCCATAGTTCACCACCATCTATTGACCATCACCGACTGTTAACTTCTACCGTCGCTGATCTCTAACAGTCAGCGACCACTGCTTACCACCGTCATCACCAAAATATGATAGTTGATTCTAACACCTATTTTCTTTATGTTGTATAAATTTAAGTGCAGTGCTCAGTATAAAATTTTAACCTCATTTTCTTTGAGAGAAGGGGTCCAATCACCAATCAAGACCTATGTGGCGAACTACTACAATTATAGCTTCAAAATATAACCTCTTTGGTCATCTGGCGATATTGCAGTCGCCAATTATGACCTTTATGACTAACTAACGATAATGCATACACCAACTACGAGTTATGTGGCCTGCTGACAATATTGCAGTTATCAACTATGACATATGTGAGCGTACCACTACTATTATGCCTTCTAACTACAACATTTATGACCAACTATTGCATTTATAACAAACAATTGTGGCCTGTGGCCAATCACTGTTATTACAGTTTCTAATTACGTCCACTATAGCCAACCATTGCTATCGCAGCCGCCGACTACTACTATTATGGTCAACTACTGTATTTGTCGCAACCAACTTAGCCTTTGAGGGTAACCATTGTTAATACAGCTCAGAACCACATTTATTGTAGTTCAATTATGATTATTATAGCTAACTTACTGTTATACATATGTGATTTTTAGTTTTGTATTTCCATTTTTTCTAATTCATGAGAAGAGTAGATTTGTACACTTAAAATTACATAGTGCATTATTCTGACTGGGCTAACTCACGTAATTTTTTTTCTTTTGTAGGATTTTTTCAAGTAAAAATTTTGATATCTCTTCATATTAATTCTCTTTTATCTGTATATTGATTCTTCGTATAATATTAAAATATTAAATTATCATTCTACTGTGAAGAATTTTTTGCCACTCAATAATACCATTCCTTTAAAAACGCGAGATCTGTATCATAGTAGGGATCTTGCTTTCCTGGCTTTCATCTCAAGTTGTCATAATTTTGTCTGAATGTTTTTCTAAGCGAAGTCAAAAGATTGTTCGGTAAGGCTGAAATAGTCAAAATCTTTGCATATTTTTCTGTTGACTTTTGAATTATTTCCATATTATTTAATAGCACAATTGAAAATATACCAAATTATTTATGGTTTTTCATAAGCTGACCGAATGTTAATCAAATGACATCATATGTTATAAAGCTAAGTTTTGCCGACAAAAGGAAAAGTGCCACGTTTTAATTGAAATAAGAGTTAAAAATGTAACTTTAAAAATAATTAATTGAAAATTTAGTTGAATTTATTTGAGTTAATAAATTTGCATTCATTAATTAGTTAATTTGATTCGATTTGAATTTTATATTTTCCCTAATAGTTGGTGGTACGTCAGAATGATTCAACGTGGATACGTTTCATAGGGGCTAAAGCTCTCTTAAGTTAGATATATTGGTGGAGAAGACACATTTTAAATTATGGGTAGGGACTTACCCTTTTATATTTTTTATATTGGCGCAATTTTAAATTTATTGATGTTAGACTTAATATTCATTATAAAATTTCCTCACAAAGGAGAGCTATGCATCCTTGTCATTATACTCTTAAAAACAAAAACAAAAAGAAATTAACATTATCAAAGTGTCATTACTCTTAAAAACTTTTGAATCTTGTGTTATGAAAATAATTGAACGAATAACAAGAATCGACACAAAACCAGAAAAAGAACACAAAGATTTAACGAGGTTCGGCAAAGAATTGCCTACGTCCTCGGGAGCGAGCCGGCGAATTTTACTATTTCAGAGGAGTTACATATCCATAGGTTTACACATCTATTTATAGGAAAAACCCAAGGATAAATTACAAACACGCCCTCGCTCCCCCCAACCCACTAACTTCCAAGAGACACTCCTTTTCACCAGGAGTCACGCTTCTTCACCAAGAAACTCCCTCCGTAGATATGAGCCATACCTAACAATTCTCCACATTGGCAAATATCAAGCACCTTAGGAGAAATGCTTTACCCGGTATGTGTGCATACCAAACAAATCTCCACCTTAGCAAATATTCAGCCCATTAGGAGAAAATACATCAAACAATCTCCACCTTTGTGAATATCCAGCCCCTTGGGAGAAAATCTCCACCTTGTGAATATCCAGCCCTTTAGGAGAAATAGATCATGGAGTTTCTTACACCAGTGAGTTGAGCAACCAAACCATCTAACTTCGGCTTGGTTAAAGATCCTACTGCATTTCCATCATATGTTCCAACAGAGCGATCTCCACCTGCAACTGTACTCCCCAACAGTTTATAGATGTTACCTGCAGTGATCTTCCCTTTCATCACAGTCAGTGCACCCTTAACAATTCTGATGGTTTCCCTATCCTCATCTGCCTTAGGAATGAAACTAATTATGTGTAGAGTGCCCAAGGAAATCAAATTCTTCTTCAACTCTGGAACATGCCTAACATTACATAATGTTCTAACAGTGCCATCATACATCTTAATTCTGACATTACCTATACCAGCAATATTATAACGTCTATTATCACCCAGATAGACTGAACCAGAATCAGATAACCTGTATGAAGAAAACCACTTCCTGTTTAGTGTTATGTGATGAGAACATCCTGAATCAAGAATCCATCCATCCTTTAAGCGAGTTGTCGTAACCGAAAGCGCATCACTATCACCGTAATGTCGTATCACTCCGCACCATATTCGCGGCCACTGGAAGATACATTATGAGTCTCCTTCTTGAGCATTGGACAATCTCTCCTCATATGTCCCAGTTCCTTGCACTTAAAGCAACGGATCTTCTTGCCTTTAGGCTTTGACCTTCCAGAATTCTCCTTCTCCTCCTTACTTTCACGATCCTGATTACCCTTAACATATAAACAATTACCATTAGAGCTTTCTGTGAGCCAACAATGCTGCAGTAATCTCATCAATTTTAATTGTTTCTTTCCCATATGTAAGAGTAGTCACCAGATGTTCATAAGAAGTAGGCAACGAACACAAAAGAATCATTGCTCGGTCTTCATCCTCAATATTCACATCAAGACGTGCCAGATCCGTGATTATTTGATTGAAGACATTCAAGTGCTGTGACAAATCAGTACCTGCCTGCATCTTCAGCCCATACAGCTTTTGCTTCATATACAATTTATTCGTCAGAGATTTGGACATAAACTGAGATTCCAATTTCTTCCATACTTCTCCTGGAGATTTCAGATTCATAACATGATACATAATTTCATTTGCCAGACATAAACGTATGGTACCTGCCGCTCGAAGTTGTAACTCTTCCCAATCTTCATATTCCATATTATCAGGTTTTGTAGCCTGCAAAGCCTTCAAAATTCCCTGTTGTGACAACAAATCTTTTACTCTTGTTTGCCACAATCCGAAGTTCCCGGTTCCATCGAACTTCACTATCTCGAATTTTGCTCCAGACATTGCCATCCGAATTTAATCCTGCACCGTATTTCCTGTCTTGCTTCGAAAAAACAAAAGAAAATACTCCGCAAATAAATTCAAAGAAACCTGAAATTTTCTCTGTCAAATGCAGCAACTTTCCCGCGATTCTCCTGTGATTCGTGAAAGTAATTGTTATGAAAATAATTGAACGAATAACAAGAATCGACACAAAACCAGAAAAAGAACACAGAGATTTAACGAGGTTCGGCAAAGAATTGCCTACGTCCTCGGGAGCGAGCCGACGAATTTTACTATTTCAGAGGAGTTACATATCCATAGGTTTACACATCTATTTATAGAAAAAACCCAAGGATAAATTATAAGCACGCCCTCGCTCCCCCCAACCCACTAACTTCCAAGAGACACTCCTTTTCACCAGGAGTCACGCCTCTTCACCAAGAAACTCCCTCCGTAAATATGAGCCATACCTAACATCTTGCAACATCGATTTGGATCTATTAATCATATACACCATTTGATCGCTAATTGTACATTAGAATATGAATGCACGAATCTCAAGAAGCTACGATGGACCATACGAAGAGGATTGATGTGCGAACATTCGTCATTATACCAGTCGGCCTTTGAAGCAGACCAAATGAAAGACTGATTGACCCAATGAACATCGAGCGATCACATCGATAGCAATTCAACCAACATCTCTCATTACAAAGATCAACAGTCGCCCAAAGAGAATTTCCTTCAATATGAACACATTGAGCAAATGTGGGTTGTCTGTTAAATTACAGTAATACATCATTTGTTAGATGAAATATCCTACCCAAGGGCAATGTGTCTTCGCAATTGACTCCCTCGGAAAAGGTGGTCGAAAAGCATGCAGGCAGACGAGAAGATCATTCAGTAGGCCGAATG
This sequence comes from Papilionanthe hookeriana x Papilionanthe teres, assembly GCA_022702705.1. Taxonomy (NCBI): domain Eukaryota; kingdom Viridiplantae; phylum Streptophyta; class Magnoliopsida; order Asparagales; family Orchidaceae; genus Papilionanthe; species Papilionanthe hookeriana x Papilionanthe teres. The sequence goes on along the minus strand of CM040423.1, from coordinate 57,763,820 downwards.
AATCTGGGTCAATCGAATGAATACCAAATGTCTAAGCTAAACAGTTACAAATACAAAGCAGTATCAATGGTAGTTATAGATATGGAACGATGCAACAACAATTACAGAGTCAAAACATGTATTTTTCAGTTATAAATATGTAAGGGTAATGAGTCATAAATTATCGTAACGTTCTGATTAAATGGGGGACATTCATGTAATTTGCTATACCCTATTTATGATTCATTATTTTCACTAAAGAGGAAGGTTCTAGAGTCTTCTAAAAAAAATTGAGTGTTACTTGTGTCTTATCACTTTTTCATTTCATTCGATCAACACTCTATTTCTTGAACGTAATCCACAAGACAATTTAGGATCCAACTGTTAGAAATTCTTTTATGAATATTCCAAATAGATTTTGATCGAATCAAAATCTATTAGGAATTCACCACGAGAATCTTTTAATCCCGTTTATATTTATTAAAATCTGAATCGATACAATAGCGGAAGCGTACCTGAATCCATTTGATCGATTGCAAGCAACGATCTTCCAATCTGCAGACTTTCCGGAGTTTTCCTTAGTCTCTCTCGTTGATGGGGAACAAGAGAATAATTTTTGTCTCTTTCTCTGCAGATCGGGGACCATTACCCCCTTATTTAATGTAACCAAAGGGTGGTTACAAAATTTGCTTAATTTCAATTCTGCCCCTCATCAAATTGAAATTAGCCCTTATGGTATCCACACATATAATTTCATGACAAATGTGCCTAAAGTCATAAATTTTATACTTAATTAGACCATAATAATTTTGACTTATTAAATGATGACCCAACACATTTATTAATCATATTATAGTCCCATAATTGATCCAACAATCTCCCACTGGACTATATATGTATAAGATAAATGTGTCAACCTTAGTGCGCCCTAAATTCGTTGTCATCATTGTAAAGACACATTACAATCTCGTCCATTAATCATATCAATATAGGATCAAAGCAGTCTTCGTTGTATTTATCACAACTAAACTCATCAATGGTCGCATATATTAATATAATCAAATGACATAGATCAATCATGAATGTGTGGAATGAAAATTACATGCAAGGTGGTCTGTTCATGTCAATTTTCAACTGGTCCTACTTTACTTAAGTGAGATCATACTTTAAGCGTACGAGTGTACTTGAATCGAATAAAAATGCCTCATTTCTGATCAGAAAATATCCAAATATGTTTTGTATACAAAATAAAACATAGAGCTAAAAAACACAAGTTAACAAACTCCCACTGAATCTAAATTTCCTCATGCTTTATAACACCCATATGAGCAGTATGCTCATGAAAGACCCTGGGTATTAGACCCTTTGTAAGAGGGTCTGCAATCATGGAGTTTGTTCCAATATGCTCTATGTGAATCTGGTCACTCTGTATTCTTTTCTTCACAACAAGAAATTTGATGTCGATATGCTTTGACTTGGATGAACTCTCGTTGTTATTGGAATACAATACGAGTGATTTATTGTCACAAAATAACTTTAGTGGTCTTTCAATTCCTTCCATAATGCGCAGCCCAGTGACAAAATTTCTCAGCCATATGCCATGGTTGGATGCCTCATAACATGCTACATATTTTGCTGCCATAGTGGATGAAGCTATTAGTGTTTGTTTTGTACTCCTCCAGGATATAGCTCCACCACCTAACAAAAATATGTAGCCTGATGTGGATCTTCTGCTGTCTTGGCATCCAGCAAAATCGGAGTCAGAATACCTAATGATCTCCAAATGATCTGATCTCCTATATGTAAGCATGTAATCTTTTGTTCTCCTTAAGTACCTCATAACTCTTTTGGCTGCTTTCCAATGATCCATTCTTGGGTTGCTTAAGTATTTGCCTAAAACTCCAACAATGTACGCAATATCTGGTCGCGTACAAACTTGAGCATACATAAGACTCCCTACTGCTGAAGCATAAGGAATCTTTTGCATTTCCTGAATCTCAAGGTTTCCTTTTGGGCACTGATTGAGACTGAACTTGTCTCCTTTTGCAACAGGGGTGTCAATTGGTTTACAATTCTGCATGCCAAATCTTTTAAGCACTGTATCAATATAGCCTCTTTGTAATAATCCAAGAATACACTGAGAACGATCTCGGTGAATCCGAATTCCTAAGACAAATGAGGCATCACCAAGATCTTTCATCTCAAAATTAAGTGATAGAAATCTCTTGGTTTCTGCTAACATGCCTATATCATTTGTGGCAAGCAGTATGTCATCCACATACAAAATCAGAAAACAATGCTTTCTTCCACTGAATTTATAATATACACAATCATCAACTGCATTTATTTCAAAACCAAATGATAGAATTACTTGATGAAATTTGTGATACCATTGACGGGAAGCTTGTTTGAGCCCATAAATAGATTTTGTCAGTTTGCAAACCATATTCTTTGGGTCTCCTAACACAAAGTTTTCTGGTTGCACCATATATATCGTTTCATCAATGTCTTCATTGAGAAAAGCGGTCTTAACATCCATTTGATGTAGCTCCATATCATAATGAGCAACTAGTGTCATGATTATTCTAAAAGAGTCCTTTGTTGAAACCGGAGAAAATGTCTCTTTATAGTCAATCTCTTCCCTTTGAGTAAAGCCTTTAGCTACAAGACGAGCTTTATATCTCTCCACATTACCCTTTGAATCCCTTTTAGTTTTGAAAATCCATTTACAACCAATGAGTTTCTTTCATTCTGGTAATGGGACAAGTTCCCAAACTTTATTGTCTTGCATAGACTTATACTCCTCATTCATTGCTTTAATCCATTTTTCTGAATTGAAACTTTGTATAGCTTGATGAAAGTTGATAGGATCATCTTCCATCATACTAATATTTTCCTCATGTTCCTGAAAAAATACAATATAATCATCTGAAATAGCATTTCTTCTTTCCCTAGTGGATCGTCGCAAAAGCACTTGCTCTTGAACTTTTCTTGAGGTTGTTGAATTTGTTCCTCAAGGGGTTGATTAACAACGTCTTGTTCTTGATTTGCAACTTGATCAATGTCAGGAGTAAAATCCTGATTATTATCAAAAACAATTATAGGAATAGAAACCAATTCCTCTTCAACAAGAGTAGTATTTTCTGATTCCTCCTCAAAGACAATGTCTCTTACCTGATTTCTCCCCCCAAATTCAATATCCTCAAAGAACACTGCAGTTCCCGTCTCAAAAATTATCTTTAATTTGGGATCATAAAACTTGAAACCCCTAGATCGCTCCGAATAACCAACAAAATAGTTGCTCATCTGTTTTAGGGTATAACTTTTTCTCGAAGTGGCTTGTAAGGCCTTGCCTCAGTTGAGCAACCCCAAACATGAAAATGCTTTAAAGCGGGTTTTCGCCCGTCCAAAGCTCATAAGGTGTATTTCAGATTGCTTTAGTTGGTACTCTATTTAGAATGTAGGCTGCTTGTCTTAAGTGCTTCTCCCCAGAGTGATTCTGGTAAAGTAGAATGACTGATCATACTTCTTACCATGTCTTTAAGAGTGCGGTTTCGTCTTTCAGCTACACCATTCATGCTAGGTGAACTCGACATTGTGTATTGAGGGACAATTCCACACTCCTCAGGAATTTAGCAAATGGTCCGGACGTTGTTCACACGAACCGTCATATCCGCCGTAGTATTCACCACCACGATCGGATTTGACTTTTTTTATTCTTTTGCTTAGTTGGTTTTCAACTTCGACCTTATAAGATTTAAACACGTCCAATACTTGGGACTTTTCTTTAATAAGAAATAGGTATGCATATCTTGAATAATCATCTATGAACGATACAAAATATTGTTGACCATTCCAAGAACTGTAGAAAACGGTCCACATACATCCGTATGTATCAATTCTAAGACTTCTGTAGCTCTATATGCACCTAATTTCTTTCTTTTAGTCTGTTTTCCCTTAATGCATTCAATACAAACATTAAAGTCCGTAAAATCAATGGAACTTAGAATTCCATCTGACACAAGTCTTTCAACTCTATTTCTAGAGATGTTACCTAAATGCTTGTGCCATAATGCTCCTGAATTTTCATTATTAATTTTACGCTTAGTACCTCGTAATTCCACATTCAGAGTTTCATTATAAGAAGCAACAGTATCAAGCAAATAAAGATTGTCATACTCCATAAGGTAACCAGTTCCAATAATATTGGAATTAATAGATAAACTGAAACATCAAGCAACAGTATCAAGCAAATAAAGATTGTCATACTCCATAAGGTAACCAGTTCCAATAATATTGGAATTAATAGATAAACTGAAACATCTGTTTTGAAATGAACAACAATAACCCAATTTGTCCAAACAACAAATAGAAACCAAATTCCGTCTAAATGACGGTACAACAAAAGTATCTATCAAATCCAAATAGTAACCAGTACATAATAACAATCTAAAATGCCCAATTGCTTCCACTTCTACCGATTTTCCATCTCCCACATAAATGCATCTTTCAGCATCATTTGGTTTTCGGTAGCTCAGGCAACCTTGCATTGAAACACTTATGTTAGAAGTAGCATCAGAGTCTAACCACCAAGTGTTTCTAGGTACTGAAGCTAAATTTACCTCAGAACAGACCAAAGTTAGAAATGTACCTTTCTTTATACGCCAAGCGTGATATTTTGCACATTCCTTCTTCTGATGTCCTTTATTGCAAAAGAAACAACTGATACTTTCAGGATTTTGAACTTTATTTTGTTTCTTTTGAGAAGGACCCTTATTCTTAGCAGCTTCATTCTTTCTTTTAGTGCCCTTTTCTTTAGAGGTGTTCACCAAATGAGCACTATTAGTCTTTTCTTGCTTCAACCTTTCTTCCTCTTGCACACAATGAGAAATAAGCTCATTAAGAGTCCATTTCTCCCTTTGCATATTATAGCTGACCAGAAATTGGCCAAACTGTGGAGGAAGTGAAATAAGAACTAAATGCACGAGTAAATCATCCGTTAACTCAAGCGTTAGCTTCTTTAACTTCGAAGCAATGTTAGACATCTCAACGATGTACTCCCTTATACTTTCCTTGCCTCTGAACCTCATTGAAATCAGTTTCTTTAAAAGAATACCAGTTTCAGCCTTATCGCCTTTTGCAAAGCGTTTCTCTATTTCGACGAGAAACTTGCAGCATCAGTGATCTCACTAGACACCGCACCTCTAAAGGCCTCAGGTATGACGCGCTTTATGATCATAAGACTCAAGCGATTGGAACGGTCCCACTTCTCATAGATCCTCCTTTGCTCGGAGGAACTAGCATCCGTAAGAGGAGCATGTTTATCCATTCTTAACGCTAGATCTAGATCCATGCAGCCAAGAACAATGTGAATGTTATCTTTCCAATCCTTAATGCTATCACCCATAAGGATTGGAACCGATTTGAGATTAGCAGATACATTAGGAACAACTGAAAAAAAAGAGGAACAAAAGATTACATAAATAAAATGTTTTAAATTCAATTAATGGTAAAGCCCATCTAAAGACACCTAATGCAACATTAATATCAAGTCTTTGGACAGTAATATTAACTGCTAATGGTAATCTTGTTGTAATGATCAAACATTAACAATAACGTATATCAAACAATAAATCTATCTTTGGATCGATTTATTACTCATATATTATTCCTTATAATTGTTACATGCTTATCATCACAAGTGTGTATGCAGTTCGGCCAAGTATTAATTTTTCTTTGGGCCAATTAATACTCTCATGAACCCACATACACACAACATCCAACATTCGTCACGAACTATCTACACAAGAGAGGTCACTTTGGCAACATCATGTTTCAATAAGTTCATTCAAAATGATGGACAATTACAAAGTACCATTTATTCGAATTTAATTGAAACTTTAATTTAATTTTATAAAATCTTATATTTATAAATAATGAGCTAATTTATAAGCCATAAAGCCCATGATTTACAAAACAAAATTATTGATTTTATAAAATTAATCAATCCCAAAATTGAGTTAATTAATTAATTTATTTTATTTTATAAAAGGAAATAAATCAAATAACTTATTTTATTTCCTAACATAAAAGTAAATTAATTAAATAACTCATTTTAATTTCGAAATAAAAATGAGTAATTTAATTTATATTTATATAATAATAATAATAATAATAATAATAATAATAATAATAATAATAATAATAATTATTATTATTATTATTATTTTTTGAGAACCGGGTCCGCGGAACGGGTCCGCGACCGGATCCGTGGGCCGGGTCCACGAACTCGTTCGCGAACCGGTCCGCGGACCGGTTCGCGAACGGTCCGCGAGTTAGAGTTTCGTGAACGGTTCGCGAACCCGCGAGCCGCGGCGCCGCCCGGCGCCGCCTCCGCGGCGCCCTCCTCCGGCGGCGCCCTCCTCCGGCGGCGCCCTCCTCCGGCGCCGTTTCCGGCACTTCCCCTTTTGATACAGCATTCCGCTGCGCCACCGCATCCACCGACGTCGTTGTCCCGCTGCGGCGTTCCTGTCGCCGTAGTCCCGCCGCCGTAGCCTTTTGCGGACGATTTCTTCGCGGGTAAAAGGCGAATGAAAGGGATAAAATTAAGGAGGAGAGGAATTTCTACATGAACATGAACGGGAGGCTCTGATACCAATTGTTAGAAATTCTTTTCTGAATATTCCAAATAGATTTTGATCGAATCAAAATCTATTAGGAATTCACCACGAGAATCTTTTAATCTCGTTCATATTTATTAAAATCTGAATCGATACAATAGCGGAAGCGTACTGAATCCATTTGATCGATTGCAAGCAACGATCTTCCAATCTGACGACTTTCCGGAGTTTTCCTTAGCTCTCTCGTTGATGGGGAACAAGAGAATAATTTATTTCTCTTTCTCTGCGGACAGGGGACCATTACCCCTTATTTAATGTAACCAAAGAGTGGTTACAAAATTTGCTTAATTCCAATTCGCACCCTCATCAAAATGGAATTAGCCCTTATGGTATCCACACTTATAATTTCATGACAAATGTGCCTAAAGTCATAAATTTTATACTTAATTAGACCACAATAATTTTGACTTATTAAATGATGACCCAACACATTTATTAATCATATTATAGTCTCATAATTGATCCAACACCAACTCTATTGAATTATTTGTTATAATAATAGTCATTGGGATAAAAAAAAGGTGACAAGTAAAATCATTATGTATGCTCGAATGCATAACATATTGGTTTACAACAAAGTAAAATTTTCCATGATTTCATGTTTAAGCACTTACCCTGTCTTGAAAAGAAAATTATTAAGATTTGACACAAAATTCAATGAATACATAAACATAGCGAACAAATAAAAAATATATAATTTAGAGGGATCCATGCATTTACAACCATGACTATATTGAGAATAATTAATTCATTAATCTTCAAAATAATAAAAAAAAATTCTTCATGTTCATTTATATCAATGGCTAAACGAGTTGAACATGTAGAAAGAAATGATATTCTGATTGTTGTTACTCTTTTATTTTCTCTATCGTAAGGTATAATCTTGCCTTTTACTATAACAAAAATGAAACATTCTCTTCTTTGAAGAGCAATAATCTCTTTATGCATGCAAGCATGCAATACCTCTTCTTTTTCTTTCTTTCTTCTTCAACTGATAGCCCATTACTGCAGTGAGACGCTATGAAATATCACAAAGGACATATACATGCACACATACCACACGATTCTTGTGTATCAAGCATCTAAACATTCATATTAATGTGTATGCCACTCAAATTTTTACTATCATATCAAAAATATTATAATCACTATCATTTTAAAAGTGCAATACATATTTTCATGCATATTTTTATGACGCTGCGGAGTTAAAAGTGTAAATATCAAATTTTGGGTGTTAGATATGTAAATACATAACAATTGTGTGGATATGTATGTAAATTTTCCAAGAGGATTTGTTGAATATAGCATTAATGTATTTATTATTTGCTTAGAATAAAATAAAAAGATGATAAAATAGCATTTTTTTTTAACTTTAGAAATACACAGTTTCATGCATACAAAATGCGGTATTTATGTAAAATTAAAGTTTAGGTGTTAGATGAGTAAATGCATAAGATTTGAGTGATTTATATGTAAATCTTCCTATAATTTTTTACTATTTTTTATTTTAGTTGTTATATAGGTTTGGATATGGCGGTCTTTGTTCTCAATTTTTTATTTTTAATCAAATAGGATTTTGAATCTGTTTTTGTAAATTAAATAATAACCTCATCTAATAATTAAGTAATATTATAATTAAATAGAGAAAAATGTTGCTAATGTATTTACATATCTAATATTTGTGCTTCAATTTATACATACATATCAACTTATCTATGCATGGAATGATGTATTTGATTTTTTAAAAAGTAAAATTGTGATATTTTTAATGTGATACAAAAAGTTTGGGTGGTTTAAATATGAGAAGTAAAATTAAGGTGGTTTATATTTAGGGCTGTCAAAAAAGCTCGTTGTTCGCGAACAGTTCGTGTTCGGTTCACCAAAAAGTTCGTGTTCGATTCGTTCGATAAGCAAACGAGACGAACACGAACAATTTTTTCGTTCGATTTATTAAACTAACCAAACACGAACAGTGATGTGTTCGTTCGTGTCCGGTTCGTTATTGTTCGAAATATAAAATAATTTAAAATAATTATATATAAAAAAATTATGATATTTTAAAAATAATTATATACTATAAAAATTAGCATATTTTAAATAATTAAACTTCTATAAATTATAATATATGATAAATTAATAATAATAATAATAATAATATTATAGTATTAATTATATTAATATAAATATTATAATATTATAATTAATATACTATACTATATATTAAAATAAAATCCTAATCAAAACCCTAAACGTCTTATTCGGTTTGCTTCATTTTGAGGAAGTATGGGTTACCTGATGTGTACGGAATACCTGATCAATTTGCTTCTGTTATTAGTGACTCACAATTACAATTAAGACTAAGGGGCATTCTTGTACTTTGTGCATCCCTAGGCCTTATCATTAGACACCTTCTTGTATATATAGAGAGGGGTGGGTGAGGCTTTGTATCATGGTGTATGAGAGAGCCTAGGAAGAAATTCGTCCAAGAAAGCAAGAGAGAGTGATTAGCTTGTGGCGAGGTGAGGAGTGCATCTAAGGGGGTCTTGGGAGAAAGAAGATCCAAGAAGATGAGGGCTCATCTTAAAGCTATGTATTCTCCTGTAAATGTCTTAGTAAGATCGACGATGTTTTCCCTCCCGTGGATGTAGATCCGTTTGGATCGAACCACGTAAATTGCTTGTGTCTTTCTTGTTGTGTTTTTCCTTTTCTTTTCTTTGTTGTTCTTCTAGCTGCGACGATTATCCCACAACAATTGGCGCCGTCTGTGGGAAACAATCGGCACTTCTCGGCTAGAGGTGTTTCGGCTGGAATCAAGAAGAAGGAGTTCGGCAATCCAGCAGATTCGGCAATCCAGCAGGCTCGGCAATCCATTAAGCTCGGCAACCCAGCAGGCTCGACAATCCATCATATTCGGCAATTCCTGCAGGCTGAATTCGGCAATCCAGCAGGAAGGTTCTTGGGAGGTTTTCGGCTACAGCAGGAACCTGCAGAGGTTCTTTGGACAACCAAGAATCTGGGCAGCCGAATTCCAGCAGTTCTTCCTTTCCTTTTTCGCAGACCTGTAGATTTGCTACAGGGCTTCGACACTTCAATCAGAGGCATACGGCAGTCCAGAAATTTTTCGGTTCTGTGGCCTTATTGATCTGCGCAAGGTTCCGCAGAGGCTCGCTGAGGAGGGAAAAACCAGCAGAAAGAACTTTACAAGGAAGAAGAAGCTCATCGGCTTCGGCACGAAGGAGGCGGACTGCGGGATTCTGGCGAGATCGCGACCCTGGGGAAGGGGTCTCGGCGCGAAGCAGTTCGCAGGGCTCCGCAACAGGCTGCGAAGAACAGTTCGTGCGGAGGAGGGTTCGAAGTGACGAACAGGCGTCCGGAAGAGCAAGGGGAGTCGTTCGGTTATCTTGCAAGAAGCTCTGCAAGGAATTTCTGCGAAAGGAAGTTCAGGCTCGCTGCAAGGGCCCTAGGCAGTCCTACAGGCGATCATCCAAACCGCAGGCGATCTTCAGCCTGTAGGATCTTTTCTTGACTGCAGGTACCCTTTTTTGGCAATTGCTCGGCTCGTAGGCGGGTCGGCGAAGTCCTTGCAAGAAGGAGTTCGGCACTTATGTTATTCTTGGCTGTCAAGGAGGAATTCCACTAGAAGGCTGTTTGGTTTTCTATTCCAATAGTAGAAATCAAAGTATTAAAAAAAAAAGGGGCTGAAAAGAAAAAAAAAATTCTCTTCACCATTGCCTAGTTCTATTGGAAGAGCAGCAGGTGGAACTCTTTGAAGATCTTGGTGTGAAGAGCTGTTTGGCGGAGACAATGGGTTCCACCAAATTCGACATCGAGAAATTTACCGAAAAGAACGACTTCGGCTTGTGGAGAGTGAAGATGAGGGCTCTACTGGTTCAGCAGGGCGTTGTAGAAGCCCTGCAAGGTTCGGCAGCATTGCCGACCGACCTGACCGAGAAAGAGAAGAACGTCATTACGGGACGGGGCTCACGGTCCGATAATTCGAGTTTGGGCGACAAAGTGCCGAGGGAGGTGTCGAGGGAGACAAGCGCACAATCACTCCGAGGCTAAACTCGAGGTACTTTATATGACTAAATCTTTGGCTAACGAGACTTTTTCGAAGCAGCGCTTATACTCATTCAAAATGCACGAGGACAAGTCAGTTTCGGAACAGATTGACGAGTTCAACAAGATAATAGACGATCTCGAGAACATTGATGTCAAGATGGACGACGAGGATAAAGCGTTACTACTCTTAAACTCTATTCCTAAGAGCTACGAGCATTTCAGGGATGCGATGCTCTATGGTAGGGTACAGACTATTACCTTGGAAGAGGTTCAATCTCTGATCAGAGCCAAGGAACTTCAGAAGCACGACATGAAAGAAGAGGCCGGTGGAGACGGTCGACGGTTAGAGGAAGACCGAGCAAGAAAAGTTCCAAAAGCGATCGAACGGATCAAAATCCGGAAAGAAGAGCGAAGTCGGTCTCTAAGAGATCAAACAAGTGTTACCACTGCCACAAAGAAGGTCACTTCAGGAGGAACTGTCCGGATAGAAAGAAAAACTTTCAGGAGAAGCCCAAAGATTCCGGAGAAGCAAATGTAGCCTCAGATGGCTATGATTCAGCAGAAGCTTTGGTGATATCGGAATCGGAATCCGAGCAAGGAGTGGATCCTCGACTGCGGGTGCTCCTTCCACATGTGCCCTCACAAAGATTGGTTCGAGACTCGCAGGCGGCAAACGGCGGGTCCGTACTTACTTGGAGATAATAAAGCTTGCGGGGTACTTGGCGGCGGAACGGTCGGAATAAAGATGTTCGACGGAGGCGAGCGGATACTTCAACACGTCGGGTATGTTCCCGAGCTTAAAAGAAATCCGATCTCTTTAGGTACTGCGGAGTCGAGCGGATACACGTTCGAGGCGGAGAATGGTTGCATCGGAGTAGTCGAAAGGTTCTCTCATTGTCATGAAAGGGGTCGGAAAGAATGGGTTATACTCTCTAATTGGAAGAAGCTGTCATCGGCGACTACTCGAACGCGGTTCAATCGGAGATCGACAAGTCCAGATTATGGCGTATGAGGCGGGGGCATGTAAGTGAAAGAGGCTTACAAGAGCCGTCCGAGCGGAATTTGTTATGCGGAGATCGAGTCGGCAAATTAGAATTACGTGAACGAGTGTGTACGGGGAAGGCTACCGGGGTGAAGTTCTCTACTCGGAAATCACACATCGAAGAAGCCACTTGATTACGTACACGAGTGATTTGTGGGGACCGACCAGGACTCAGACTCATGGAGAAGGGAGATACTTCATGTCTATCATCGACGACTACACCAGGAAGGTATGGGTCTTCATCCTTAAAACTAAAGATGAAGCTTTTCAGCGGTTCAGGGACTGGTTAACTCTCACTGAAAACAAGACAGGAGCAAAACTGAAACACTTGAGAACTGATAATGGTTTAGAGTACTGTTCAGAACAGTTTGAGGAACTATGCGAAAGAATGGCATCACGAAGACACAAGACGATCCGGAATACTCCTCGACGGAATGGCCTAGGCGAGAGGATGAACGGGACTCTCCTAGAGAGAGTGAGATGTATGCTATCTTGAATGCGGGACTACCCAAAAGTTTCTGGGGTGAAGCTGTGTCAACCGCCTGCCACCTTATCAACAGATGTCCATCGACTGCTATCAATATGAAGACTCCTTTGGAGATGTGGTACGGGAAACCAGGTAACTACGATAACTTGAAAGTTTTTGGATGTATCGCTTACGCTCATGTCAGACAGGATAAGCTGGAAGCAAGAGCTTTGAAGTGCATTTTCATTGGATATCCACCGGAACCAAGGGTTACAAACTTTGGTGTCTAGATCAACAAAAATGTATCATCAGCAGAGACGTGACATTCGATGAATCCAAAATGGCAAATTTGCAAAGCTACATTACCAAAAACAGTGCCGCTAAGGAGGGTTCTTCAATTGAGGTGGAGCTGCAACAACTATAGACTTTGACTGATCAAAGGACTGTTGTGAACAATCAGAATGAAGTGACAGAAGACCAGCAAGAGACAGAGCCAGAAAACAGATCAGATGATTACAGGCTGACAAGAGACAGACAAAGAAGAACTATCAGACCGCCAGAGAGATACGGTCGTGCAGATATGATCTTCTACGCCTTGAGTGTTGCTGAAGAAATAGAAGAAGCTGAACCGAACAACTATGATGAAGCTTTAAAGAGCAAGGAATAAAATAGATGGGTTGACGCCATGAACGAGGAAATGACTTCTCTGATGAAGAACAAGACTTGGGAACTTGTGGATCGACCAACAAACAAACGTGTAGTTGGTTGCAAGTGGACCTTCAAGAAAAAGGAAGGCACACCAGGTATTGAAAAGATCAGATATAAAGCCAGACTCGTTGCGAAGGGATTCACTCAGGTAGAAGGAATCGACTTCAACGAAATTTTCTCGCCTGTGGTAAAGCATTGCTCCATTAGGATGGTTTTAGCACTAGCGGTTCAATTCAATTTGGAATTAGAGCAGCTAGATGTTAAAACTGCGTTCCTACATGGAGAGCTTGAAGAAACCATCTACATGGATCGACCAGATGGATACGAGCACACCGGAGACTAAGGACGAGGTTTGCCTGTCGAAGAAAGCTCTATACGGATTGAAACAAAGCCCTAGACAATGGTACAAACGTTTTAATGAGTTTATGTCGAAGATCGGCTTTGTCGAAGCGACTACGACAGTTGTGTATATATGAAGTGGCGGGACGAGTGAAATAAGTACGTACTTGCTCTTATATGTAGATGATATGTTAGTAGCAAGCGAAGCGGGGAGGAAGTCCGGAAGATCAAAGGTATGCTTAATTCGAATTCGATATGAAAGACCTAGGACCCGCTACTGAAGATCCTAGGAATGGAGATCAAGAGACGAGAAAAGGGGGAGCTTATTCTTATCTCGGAAATCTTATATTCGAAAGTTACGGCAAGGTTCAATATGCACAAGGCAAAGCGAGTTGCAACACCGATTGGTCGGCATTTCAAATTATCGAACTCTCGAGCACCCGAGGCCGAAGCGAAAAGGAATACATGGAGGGTGTCCCCTATGCCGGTGGGGTTGGTAGCATCATGTACGTTATGGTGTGCGACGGACGGATCTAGCCTACGCCGTCGGTGTTGTTAGCGAGGTTCATGGCTAATCCAGAGCGGACTCAGCTGGGAAGCACTAAAGTGGATTCGAGATACTTAAGAAGTACTACGGACTTGGGGCTACTCTTTAAAAGACGGGAAGGCAACGAAGAAAAGTTAATTGGTTACGTGGATTCGATTATGCTTGGAAGCATCGACACCAGAAATCACCGACCGGATTCATTTTCACTTGTCTTCGATGCTTCGCTGTCGGTTGGAAGTCTAACCTTCGATCCGTTGTAGCTCTCTCAACTACGGAAGCCGAGTATATCGCCGTAGCCGAAGCTATCGAGGAAGCCATGTGGCTAAAAGGCATGGTCGAAGAGCTTGGGATACCTCAAAGGTGGTAGCTCGTGTTCTGCGACAATCGAGTACTATTCATCTCACCGGGAATCGAGTCTTTCATGAAAGGTCCAAGCACATTGATGTGAAGCTTCATTTTGTGAGGGACGTCGTCGCCAAGGCTCGATAGTGGTGGAGAAGATACCAAGCGAGGAGAACCCTGTCGACATGCTCACCAGGCGCTACTTATAGCTAAGTTCAAACATTGTTTGGACTTAGTGAACTTTACCACGGGTCGAGGGCCCCTCAGAGGGGGCCAGGTGGAGGGAATCATCTTTGCAGAGCTTCGAAATTGGGAGTCAAGGTGGAGAATTGTTATTAGTGACTCACAATTACAATTAAGACTAAGGGGCATTCTTGTACTTTGTGCATCCCTTAGGCCTTATCATTAGGCACCTTCTTGTATATATAGAGAGGGGTGGGTGAGGCTTTGTATCATGGTGTATGAGAGAGCCTAGGAAGAAATTCTGTCCAAGAAAGCAAGAGAGAGTGATTAGCTTGTGGCGAGGTGAGGAGTGCATCTAAGGGGTCTTGGGAGAAAGAAGATCCAAGAAGATGAGGGCTCATCTTAAAGCTATGTATTCTCTTGTAAATGTCTTAGTAAGATCGACGATGTTTTCCCTCCCGTGGATGTAGATCCGTTTGGATCGAACCACGTAAATTGCTTGTGTCTTTCTTGTTGTGTTTTTCCTTTTCTTTTCTTTGTTGTTCTTCTAGCTGCGACGATTATCCCACAACAGCTTCATTTTGAGAAAGTATCCTATCAAAGCTAGGGCTGTCAAAAAAGTTCGTTGTTCGCGAACAGTTCGTGTTCGGTTCGTCAGGAAGTTCGTGTTCGTTCGATAAGCAAACGAACCAAACACGAACAGTGATGTGTTCGAACATTTCGAACACGAACACTAGCTCTGTTCGTTCGTGTTCGTGTTCGGTTCGTTTACATCCCTTTTTATATGTAAATGCATAAGAATTGGGTGGTATGGATGTAAACGCCATTTTATGGTTGGTTATTAATTAAAGAGGATATAGGTGCCAATTTTACTCAAGAATTCATGTCCCTGAGTTTAGGAGAGCAGTTAGATCGCAAAATTCATGGCATGACTATGATATATTTTTATCAGATTTCATTGTGTGATTTTTAGTTAAGTTAATTAATTATGCAGCTTTTAAGTTAAGTTAATTAATTATGCTCAATTTAATTTCATTAAATTGGTTCAATTTTAATGAATAAAAATACATTAATCTTAATGATATAAGTACTTATTTTTAACTCAAATAGTATGTATTGAAAAAATGTGAAATTAATTTTATTGAAATTTGTAGTTTTGATGTGTAGTAAATAATTTTGACATTAGTTTGTTGTCACTTATTACTTTATCATTTAGTGATTTATTGTCTTACTATTTAAGAAAATTAGTGTAATTTATATTTTATTTGACCAACTTTATTGAATTAAAATTCAAATAAATATTCCAAAACTAAATTAAAAATTTGCAATCAATATATAATAAATGAATGCTTTGAAAGTTGAATTGAATAAAATCAACTAGATTAGATTTATTTGATTCATTCTTTTTTTATTTTATATAAATAATATACAAATGATTTAGGAAATATCAGAACTGTTCACATCAATAGCAGGCTCATTATTTTTTCAGATGTTTTGTACGAGACATATTTCAGTGAGGACTACAAAAAATGATTTGGTTGGAAATGTAATGTTGGTCATTTGGAATTATTATTATTTATTTGGACTTCTGATCACATACTCATGGAGTTTATATGTGCATGGTTGTAACGCATATTTTCTCTTTTTAATTTTGATTGTACAATCTCATAAGGATTCGGACAACTCATAAGTGTTTAAAATTAAAGAAGTTACGGATTCACAGTCATTCAAAACAGTCATCAATGTCTTGGATCTAAGGTCATGCCTCAATTGGAATTTCACTCTCGGTGTAGAAAATAGTTATTTCATGATAAATCAAATATTAGAAAACTCTCTGACATTTTTTATAAATTAAATAAATTAACACAATGTAAAAAGTTGAATCGCATGAGATGAATCTTTTGAGTTATAGTTTGTAATAGTTCACTCATTCTTCTAGAAAAAAAAAGAAGATTAGATATTGGTAATTTTATATAGACGTCAATAACTAACATGCATTTAACTTTTGACAGGCATTTAGTAAAAATTGTCAATGTACAGTGGATTTTGGAAGTTAAATAATGATGGTAACGACCTTGATTCCTCTGTTTATAAGAAGAATTGAGCAGCTAGTAAGACATGTTCACAACATAATAGGCTTATTTTATCTCTTTCCCATCAGATGGTTGATATGTTTGGTTTAAGGGATAAATCATTGCAAAATGTTATAGCTATAAATTTTGAGTCATTAATTTTATTTTGAATGGCTATTATTCACCATCCTAATGAAAAACCATTTCAATTTTATAGGATTCATTCTCACTTGAGCAAATAAAGGGCATAACCAATTTTGTTTATGATTATAAAATGTGATTTCTTGAAAAATTTCTATATGAGTTAATCAATCTCCAAGGAAATGGTACAATAAATTTAATTCATTTATAATTTAGAATTTCTGCAAGCTTAGTGATTTTAATCTTCTTACTTACTACATAAATTTTTCAATGAACAGTGTTATGTATTTGTACTTTTATGTTGATGATATGCTCATAATTACTGACATTAAAGTGTACATAGTAAAATTAAAAATCTTCTCTAAATTATTAAACAATTTGAGATGAAAGATACAGATTCTGTTAGATGTATTCTTGAGATAGATATAATAAGGAAAAAGAGAAAAAAAAACTTATTACATTTGTTTTGATGAAATTTTGTTTAGAAAGTTCATAAGAAATCATAATGGCCAAATCCGTTTCTCCTCAATTCACAGTTAAGTAAAGATGATAAACAATATATTGATAGAACTCTAAATGCTAGTGTTGCTAACAGTCTCATGTGCCCAGTGGTATGTAATAGGCCAGATATAGCTTATACAACAAATGTGATATGCATATACATGGCAAAGCCTTGTAGAAAATATTGAAGAGTTGTTGAGTATATTTTCAAATTTTAAGAGTATCGGTTGATGTATGTTTGACTTATAGAAATAAAAAACTAGCGTAGGAAATAAAAGGCTCATTTTGTGGATTCTGATTATTCAAGAGGTTGGGACAAAGATAGATTATTGACTTGGTATACTTTGAATTAGTTGATGCTTTATCAACAACTGACACGAAATACATGGTTGCTCCATATTGAGGTAATAAAGGAATTCATGTGAATGAATGGATTGTTCAAGGAGCTTGAGAACAAAGATATAAAAAGAGTAATTTTGTGTGATTTTTAGAGTATAATTCAACTGATAAAGAATTATATATTTCATTAAAGAGTCAAGCATATTGATATTAGTCTGTATTTTATGGGAGATGTTCTTGCTCGAGGTAATGTAGATGTTTATAGAGTGCACACATATGATAATCCAACATATATCCTTACTGAGGTGTATAATGTTCGAAACCAAATTTGAGCTATGCCCTAACTCTATTTAAGGTAGGTAGACCTTCTGGTTATGGAGATGTTGGGAGAAAGAGGGGCTTTTCTTGTCAAAAACTTAATTAAAATGTGATGATTTTTACTAATTTTAAAATAAGTATTAGACTTGATTGAATTTAATTGATGCTTATTTTATAGTTTAGCCTTTTATGTTGATTAACATTATCACTAATCTTTTGTTTCTCTTGTGTAGCCATTTATGGTGTTTTTTATTTCCTTATTTACCCTCTAAACGGTCAAACCTCAGTGGGCTATTGATCGTGATATAGATGGTAAAAGGCAAGCCAAGGGCAAGGAGTAGAGAGCAATGAGTGCTATGATATCTTCATTTTCTTTCTTGAGATTGAGAATTGTAAGGGCTTTGGTAGGACATAAATAGCAAGCTCCATGCCAAATGAGAACAATTAGTTGTAGATTGGACGGTTCATCTGGCTGTAGAACATATGCATCAAGGAAGATCAATAGAATCATGATGTAGACTTCTCATATTTACGGTTGAAGGTCTTTCTTTCTTCTTCCCTTTGGAGATATTTTTTTATAAGAATTTGCAAAGTAATAAATAAATTAAATCTCTCTGTAGCTTTATATTTGTGGAAGAGAACTTGAACTATTAGGTCTTTCTACTTGACAAAATTTATTTTAAAAAATCTTAGATTTCAATCCAATATGTAATTTAACGGTATTCTATACTGATTGCAATGGTTTTAATTATTGAAATCTAATTTATTGCATTTTAATTTTCCGGGTTATTGCAAGCTTTCTTGCGAAAGATGTTCAAGCATATGGCAACCAAAATGATTTTTTTTAGATTTTTAAAAAATTGCAGCAAATTTTTGTAATGGTTAAAACCATTGTAAACACCTGTTTAAACCACTGCTACGTCCCTTATACTGACAGTGCTGAAAATATCTATTTTTCATCAAGGCTAAACCCATCAAACAAGACCAAATTGTATTTGTTGATCTAGCTAAGCCAACCAGCTCCCAGCAAAGGCGCACAAGCTAAATATCCAATACTAGAAGGGATGATTGGGGGCTTTAATTGGCTCTGATGATCGGGTGATTTGGCCCCCATGCTAAAAGAGGAGTTTGGGCACACAAATTAATTACTATTCTTTCTATATTTATATTAAATTCTTGTTAAATAAAGAAATTTATTTTAAGAATTATGCTTTATGAAGTCCAAAAAAAAAAGAACAGGCTATGAACAAATTGATAAATTCCATGCATTTAAAGTATTCTATTTTCGAATTGGTTTTAGGGACATGGATAACTAATTGACTGAATGCATGTAATTATTAGAAGTGCATTAAAATAAAATCAAACTTGTAATTAATAAAAAACAAAAAACAATGATAAAACAAGTTCCTCACTGATTAAGGGTCTGTTTGGAGCGATTACAGAACTATCCAGAACTTATTCGGATAAGTTCATCGATCTCGATAAGTCACTGAAAGCGATTGATCTGGATAAGTTGTCTGACTGTTTGGTTTGCACGTTTGTATAACAGCTGATTCTGGATAAAAGACCTTCCTGCCCCTATTTTGAATAAGTTGTTTTCTGTTTGGTTTGTGTATTTTTAAAACAGCTAATTTAGAAGTTTTTACAAGTACTGCTCATAAATCTTTGCATCATTCAAAAGCTTTAACCCATTTCAATTTCAGCTACCAGGAAGAGACAATTTTGAAACATGTTAAAATCAAATATTCAACAAACAAACAAAACAAAAGTGTGAATGTAGGCCTTTTTCTCCATTGTGTCCTATGAAACAAATATCTGTATTTAACAAGTTCCATTTCACAAACCATAGAATTGACTCCTTTGATTACAGCAATAATAAAAGCACATAACTTTTATCAAAAGCTTAAAAACAAATAAGCAGCATCAAAGTTCACTTTTGACAACATTGGATTTCAGAGCTCCATCTTGTATTATCAGCAAAAAACATGGATAATGAGTAGAAAACATAAATCTGTTGACTGTACAGAATCAGAGATTTAAGACAAAATAGAAGAGATTGGATTTTACATCGTGTGGCTTTAAAGTTGTTTTTTCAGCTGTTTGCCAGGATTTAGGTTAAATTCTGCTTAAGTCCAGCTACAAAAAAGACCCCTCTTTGTTAACTTAAGATCTTTAAGAAAATGGAAGAATTTATGTGAAATCGGAGGCTCAGAAGCGCCCTTCGTTTCTCTATCACTGATAAACCGAATGTAAAGGTTACCCACGAAGATGCATACACCTATTCTCTACCAATGACACATTGACATCAAAATGGAGCTCGACTGCATTCATCCAAAGCATCCATAGGGGAAAAAAAAATTTCTTACCGCTGCTTGATGTGGCATGGAGCTCGGCTGCATTCATCCAAAGCATCCATGGAGCGAAAAAAAAAAAGAATCTTACCGCAGCTAAGGACGGAGAGGAGAGCGGAAATGCCGAATGAGGAGGAAGAAGCGAAGGACGGAGAGGAGTGCGCTTGTGGTTTCGGTTTCGCAGAGGTGAAGATGCGTAACACGGGAGGCGAAGATGCGAGGGTCACGAGGGTAATAGCAAGTAAAAACGCGAACGAAAAAGCGGCCCGCGGGAGGACCACTGCGGGCCGCCACTAATACAAAATAAAAACTCAGTTTTCATATAAGTCATTCATAAGTGTGAACCAAACACTGCGGGAGCGTTTTTAAAAACGCTTATAAGCTGCCCCAAACGGGCACTAAATAAGATCAACAAATTTAGATGCTAAAAGCCTTCATCAAGCAAATCGCACCACAGCAAATCAATTACAATTTTAACGCCAAAGAAATAACAAATTAAATTATAGCTAATAGCCTATAATTAAGCAAAATAACAGATATTTAAACAATAAAAAAAATTTTAAAAACAAGGCAAAACAACCTCATTAATCAACCAAGGAAATCAAAGGCCAGCTCTCTCTTTCTCCACCGCCATCCTCAGAAAGCTTCCTTCTTCCACCACCATATGGACGGGCATGAATCCCATCCCCTCCGCCACCGCAAGCAACACCTCCTTCATCTCCGCCCTAAAGTCCTCCAAATCCACATTTCCATCACCATCCCTATCAAACTTCTTGTATATACCTCTGTATAATTTGTCGAGCTCTTCAGGTTTCAACCCATTGCCGTCAATGCCGAAGTGAACTTCCAGCAGCCGAATGTTCGTAAGCTCCTTCGCCATCTCCATGTAAGAAAGCACGCCGTCATGATCGGTGTCGAGGCTCGCGAAGTGGCATTCTACGAATGCATTGAAGGCTGGCTCGTCCTCCACGAACCGGCGGATGGTTTTGCCGTCTAACACCTCAACGCTCATTGCAGAAGAATTGGTGGTGTTTTGGAGTTGAATATGTTTGCAGGAATTGGAAAATAGAACAAGCTGTGCTTTCGTCGTTGGTGGAGGAATGGGTTTCCTTTGGTTGCTTTTATAGGCAGATATGGCCTCAGGTTTTCTTGGTGGTTTGACGCAAAATACGGGGCCTTTCCCATCTACTTTTCAAATTAAATTTATGGTAAAATCCGAAACCTATATTTATCATTTTCTTTTAAATTCTCAATATTTTGATCCTGACACACATAAATATATTGATTTTGTCACAATAAGAGATGTTATTATTAGTGTCCTATATTTTCGTCGGATTTTTCTGAAAACGACGAAACTTCAATTGTAGTGGCGACGGATTTTACATCTAATTTGCGTCCAAGAAAACGACACAAATACATTACTTGTTAGCGTCGACCTACGTCTAACGCAAACTAGACAGAAATCTAACTCAAATGACCTGATATACTCGTTCCGCGCGCCTAAATTTCATTTATGCTCTCTGCACCTCTCCGGATCTCCCCTTCCGCATGAAACCCCCACAAGCATCCCCTCTCCCTTTTACCTCCCCCTTTCCCTCTCCCTTTCCGTTTTGCTCAAAATCATCACCTTCTTGAATGAACCTTCATGATACTGGCATCATTAGAGGTAGCTGGGAAGGTAACAACCAGATCGAGCTTACAAAGACCACCGAAACTCTTGTATTTCTCATTCTTCGCTTAACTCCAATAAGAAAGCATTGAAGAAGGTAAGTCAACTCGTCCCAATATTTTCATTTTTATGTGGTATACAACTAAAAATTGAAGTATAGTTATGTGGTATACAAATAAAAATTGAAGTATAGGTGTTAAGTGTGTATATACATAAGAATTGAGCGATGCGCATGATCTGCAATGTAATGTAATATCTCTGTAAAAATTGAAGTTTTGGTGTTAGGTATGCATATACATAAGAGTTCAATGGTATGTATGTAAAACTTGAAGTTGGGTGTTAGATTAGTATATAGATCAGAATTGAGTGGTAAGTAGGTAAAAAATTGGTGTGAGTGTGTGTGCACGTGCGTATGCGCGCATGTGATTTTAGCTTGTGCTTGATTTTAAAAAGGAAGAAACATTGAGGTCTGCATGGATGATGTGTAAGTAAAAAGTAAGACAGTCTAACAACATCTGTGTGGTTTAAAAGAAAACTTCCGGACGCTTACAAAGTTTGATGTAAAATTGAACTAGTTAAAATTCACGTTTGGAGCCTCTAAAAGAAGTTCTTACGGTACCTCTTAACACCAAAAGACATTAAAGTTAGTCCTGAGAATGTGAAAGTACTCCTCGACATGCCTTCTCCCCAGAACACCAAAGAAGAGTAAGAGCTCACCGACGGTTGGATTGCAGCCCTGAGTAGATCCATTTCCAAATCAAGGGACAAATATGTTGCCTTCTTGAAAATACTAAGGAAATCGAAGAAGTTTTAGTGGAACGAATGCAAGCAAGCTTTTCAGAATTTGAGGTTGTCGTTAATCTCTCTACCACTACTACAAAGTTTGAAGGCAAAGGAAGAACTTTCACTTTACTTGGGAGTCGACCCAGAAGCCATTAGTTCAAGAATTATCTGTGAACAACCTTAATTATGACCCTCACAAGGCAATCAAAGATCAAGTTGTGGAGGACTTCTTGATGGACTTCTCAAAATTATTCATATCTAAAGAAGAACATGATGAGAAAATGCTAGCCAGCACCCTTCACGTGGATGGAGCTTTAGGCCAATCTAAAGCACAAATTGAGCTTGCATTAAGCAGTACGATGAAAGAGCATATTTATCATTCGATCATCCTTGATTTCACAGTCATAAATAATTAAGCGGAATATGAAGCGCTGATAGGTAGGATTCAGTTAGCTCAAGAAGTAGGCACGCTAAATATATTAGTGAAGTCTAATTCTCAACTAGTTTTCAATTAGGTTAATAGGGAATTCAAAGCTTGAGATGAAATGATGATCATATACTTGAATAAAGTAAAAAGGAAAATTGAAAAATTCATAAATTTTTGCATTGAATATATCAGATGAAAAGAGAATCGAGTAACAGACATTTTGTCAGAAAATACGTGCGTCAGGAACATAACACCTTCAACCATCAATTAAAGAGTCACAAGTAATGAAAATGCAAGTGAAAGATGCAAAAATTTGGGTGGACCCTTATATCCACTACTTCAAATCAGGCAAAATCCACAAAGAAGTAACAAATTAGCAATATTCAAGTTTAAAGTCTCATAATATCTTCTCATTGGAGACACATTATTTAGTGGGTCAATCACGTCCTTACTCTTAAGATGCGACAAATAGAGCGAAGTGGAAGACATCATTCGAAAAGTATATTCCAGCTAGTGCAGGAACCTTTTAAGAGGAAAAAATTTAGCTCATCGAATACAAAGGCAAGGTTATTTTTGGTCAACCCTCTTGCAGGATGAAGAACAGCTCTCCCAAAGGCGTGAATGACGTCAGAATGCTCCGCTACAACACCAACAATATTATAAAATATAGCTGATTGTTAGTCTCTGGCCTTTCACCGTATGGGACAATGGATAATCTTGGACCATTCCAGCCCTCTAAAAAACAGAGGTAATTTTCTTTTGTCACTGTGGATAATTTTTCTAAATGGATTGAAGCTAATGCTCTTGCGTGAATTACAGCAGGTATGGTTAAGAATTTTATCTGGATAGAAATAATCTATCAATACCGATTACATATAATACTCATTATAGATAATGAGCTTAATTTATTGATCAAGGGTTAAAAGATTTTTCTTGAGCCATGGAATTAACCTAAGGTTCTCATTCATGCATCATCCCCAAAGAATGATCAAGCTGAACCTGCAAATAAGATCATTCTAAATTTATTGAGGAGGAAGTTTGAAGGTGAAAGTGGGAAAATATGCTTCCTACGGTCCTTTAGGCCATCTGATCCACTCCAACAAAATCAACCAGTCAAACCTCAAAAATATTTTCTCATGGAATGGAAGCCTTGTTGCTGGTTGAGTAGAACCATCATAGTCAAAGAGGCATCACTGAAATGTTATTTGACAAAGAGGAGCTCATTGACTGGCAAAGTGCAAATGAAGAAGGAGGTTTGCTCGCCCTTGACTTGTTAGAAGAAATCCAAACGAATCTTGATCTACGACAAAAGGAAATAATAAGAAGAACATCTCATTTGTACAAAAAACATGTCAGAGAAAAGAGAGGTGATCCAGCTTCCAGAGGTCAGTTGGTTGGTAAATTTGATCATATATGGACTGACCTGTTCAACATTGACCAATAAGCTGCCCCTACTACGTATAAGATAAAAATTTACACAGGAAAACTCCTCCCACGAAAATGAAGCGGGGACGACATCAAATTTTTTGTTGCATAAAACAAGACAGTTATCTTTGTATTGGTAGTCACATCTAAGAAGCAATATTACCATTTAAATTAAATTCTTTTTGAAATCTTCTTATGATTTATTAAATAAAAGAAAATAATTACTAAGGAACTCGAGTATCCTACAAAATGGCCTAAAAGAGCATTACAATGCTTGGCCATAAAAAGACGAAAATAATTTGGGTTAAAAAAAAAGAAGAGAAATCGAATCTTCCAGTCTTCATGATTGATGTTGGACGACTCATCATCCCCCACATTGTCGACTTTAGATTTTTCGTGATGTTCGGAAGCAGAGGAAGCTAGCTTCCTGAAATCTTCAACGACAACAACAACAACAACAAAGCCTTAATCCCACTAAGTGGGGTCGGCTACATGAATCCTTTTTCTCCATTGCGTCCTATTTAGTGTCAAATTTTCGTTTAATTCTAATAAATTAAGATCATTTTTTATGCAATAAGCCCGAGTTTTCCTAGGTCTGCCTCTGCCTTTCTTAACATAAGTTGTATTTAAAACATCTACTCTCCTAATCGGATCATCAGGTGGTCGACGTTTAATGTGACCAAACCATCTAAGGCAACTCTCTCTAATTTTATCCGTCACTGGTGCAACTCCAACCCTATTACGGATATATTCATTTCACATTTTGTCTCTAAGTGTAAAGCCACTCATCCACCTAATCATTCTCATATCGGCAACACTTAACTTAACATTATTCTTCTCTTTTAAAGGCCAACATTCAGCACCATAGAGCATTGAAGGTCTCACCACCATCTTATAAAATTTTCTTTTCAGTCTAAGCGGTACTTTTCTATCACACAATAGGTCGGACGCATTCCTCCACTTCAACCAACCAACCTGAATTCTACTATTAGCATCCCCATCTATATCACCATCGCTTTGAATAATGGACCTGAGATATCTAAATCGTTCACACCTTTTAATAATTTGATCATCCAAAGTTACACTTCTGTCACCAGACCTACTATTACTAAAATTACATTCCATGTATTCAGTTTTAGTTCTACTAAAACGAAGACCTTTAGACTCCAATGTAGACCTCCATAATTTAAGTTTTTCCTGGACTTTTTCTCTTGTCTTATCCACAATAAGGATATCATCAGCAAAAAGCATACACCAAGGTACATCCTCTTGTAAATGCCCAGTAAGACCATCCATAAATAAAGCAAAAAGATATGGGCTTAAAGCCGATCCTTGATGTAAACCAATAGAAATAGTAAAATACTTGATCAATCCTCCTTCAGTTCGAACACATGTAACAACTCTAGCATACATATCTTTATTGACTTGAATATAAGTCATATCAACACATTTCTTCTCAAGGACTCTCCAAAGAACATCTCTAGGAACCTTATCGTAAGCTTTTTCTAAATCAATAAAAATCAAATGTAGATCCTCCTTATTATTTCTGTACTTCTCCATCAAACCTCTCAATAAATGTATAGCTTCCATGGTAGACCTGCCCGGCATAAATCCAAATTGATTATGAGAAATCTTCGTAATACGTCTTAACCTATGTTCAATTACCCTCTCCCATAATTTTAAAGTATGACACATCAATTTAATTCCTCTATAATTTGCACACTCTTGTGCATCTCCGTTATTCTTAAAAATGAGGACCAAAATGCTCTTTCTCCACTCCTCAGGCATCCTTTTAGTTTTTAAAATAATATTAAAAAGTTTAGTAAGCCAGGAAACCCCCAAATCATTTGGATCGCCATCGCCGCTTGCGCATATTCACCAGTTGTAATTTGTAACCTGTTTCCAGGTATTCTACTTGGATAACAAAAGGCTCTTCAGCAGATATCATGATAATTATGTTAAATGATTTTGGACAAACTCATCGCCGCTCCAAAGCCCACTTTATCATGACAAATTCTTCTCGCCATCATCCATTTAATCAAAATCATTCCTTAAGTTCCAAGTTTCAAGATTGAAATTAACCAGGTTTGGCTTCATGGTAACTCCTCATAAAAGGCTCATTTTTGCCGAAATCCCTTTCCCATGAAAAGAACCAAGCCCCATGAAAAGCCATGAAACCTCCTCCATGCCACATGTGAGCCATGTATGGCATGAAAAGTCTACCATGCTCAAAATGGCAAAAGGAGGAGGTGCTTTAAAGATTCCCCTCATGGTCTTTAGTCTCTTTCATCATTCATTTCAAACCATGATTAAGCCTTAATATCTTGGATAAGGACTTAAACCACACTAATCAAGCTGACCTCCACCTTGGGAGTGACTCTAACTCATTTCCATGAGCCTAAACCCAAGTTAGAGCCAAATTAACTCAGACCCCTTTCTATTTCATTTAGACACATCTACCATTCTTGGACTCAATTCGTTTTACAACTGTTCACCTCTGACCTCCCATAGTGAGATGGTAACCTCCCATGGTCCGGTCGGCCACCCTAGCAGCTGAAAAACTTAAGGCCGAGGAGCACCACCATGATTAAAACAAAAATTCTACCTCTCTAATGTGGCTCATCTCAATTGGACACTTGCCCCTGTCAGCCCTCCACCTAAGCTCCACTTTGGGCACCTCACCTTAGCCAATTGACCCCCATAGTTGGGCTTATAAATAAGGCACCACCTCACGATCAAATGAGAAGTAATGCAAAAACTTCGAGAAACTCAGCCAAACTGCTTCCAACCTTCCATTACACTCATACGAAGCTCATCTCAATCATTTTCAGCTCTTCTTCCCTACTGAGAAACTCTAATTTAAAGTTCAAAACCAGGACATTTTTGGCCATTTCATCAACTCCAACAAACTCCGAATTGACTTTTCCAAAAGCTTCACCACACTTCAAAAACAGTTCCCCAATCGAAAGCCCTCTCTCCCAAGCCCTTTAACCAAACCCTAAACCAGACCCGACTGAATTTAATTGATGCTTATTATTATCACTAATCTTTTATTTCTCTTGTATAGCCATTTGTGGTGATTATTATTTCCTTATTTACCGTCTACAAGGAAGAACCTAGGTGGGCTATAGATTGTGACATGGATATGGAGAGGAGGGCCAAGGGCCAGGAGGAGAGAGCAATGAATGTTTGGTTTTTTCATTTTTTGTTCTCGAGATTAGAGTTGCAAGGGCTTTAATACGACATAAATACCAAGCTCCATGAAAAACATGAGCAATTAGTTGTAGATTGCGAGGTTCGGCGAATTGTAGATCATATAAATCAAGGAGGATCGACAAATTCATAATGTGGAGTTTTCATAGTTACAATTTGAGGACTTTCTTTCTTTTTCCATTTGAAAATATGTTTTATAAGAGTTTGAGAGATTGATAAACTAATTAACTCTCCTTGTAGCTTTATATTTATAGAAGAGAACTTGAAATATTAGGTCTTTCTACTTAACAAAATCACTTTAAAAACCTTAGGTTTGAAATTCATTTGGATAGATTATTTGAGATTTACAAGACTAAAGTCGAAGCACGATTTTCCTCTCCGAACCTCCCCTCTGAACTACAGTCGAAGCACGATTTTCCTCTCATGAAGCACATCATACAGAGAGGAACTTCAGCATCCTTGCAGCACTTCCTGAAAAGGAAACGAAGATCCATCACTGTCTTCTTCGCCTTCCACATCACATTGGTCATTGCTGATTCCGTCTATAACAGTTCTCAAATCGAACTTCTCGCTGTTCGTTGCTGGAGGGAAGATCTACCAGCAATTCACTGTAAGCATTGCCGCCGACGTGATGCTGCGGAACAAGCGACGTTCAATGGTTAGTTTGGACATTTCTATTTGTGAAATGTTGAATGGAGGGGCAAAGCTGTGATGGTTTCACGATTTGAAACAGCGAGAAACTAACGATACGTTCACATAACTTCCGGCTGTTGATGCCGTGAATTTAGCGAATTTAATCTTAGCACCAATAACCGCTCTTACTTTAGTCTGGATTGAGATCAGATTAAAATAAATGAGTTGAGCCACTAGATAAAAATTTTGGATTGAAGTTTTTTAGTCGATTTTGAGCCAATCACATCTTACTTGGAATTTGATTGTTAATAGCACTAGTGATGTTATGGTCAGGAATTTAGATAATTTAGCTCGATGATTATTAATTACACGAAAATTAATTCAAATTTTAGCTTGAATTGAGATAGAATCAAAATAAACGAGCCAAGCTACGAGTCTAGATAATAAAATTTTTTTAGTCGATTTAGAGCAACCCAACTAGGCTCAGAATGGGATCGTTAGAATTCACGGTAGACCTCACATATTTCTTTCCATAATCTCAAAAAAATTTACAGGTTATGAACAATTGATAACTTCCATGAATTAAAAATATTCCATCTTCAATTTGCTTCTTGGGACGTGGAGAACTAATTGACTGAATGCATGTAATTATTAGAAGTACATTAAATAAAATAAAATCAAACTTGTCATTAATAAAAACACAAACAAACAGTGATCAAACAGGTTCCTTTGCTCCTCTTTGATTGAATAAGATTGCCAAATATAGTCGGTAAAATCCTTCATCAAGCAGATCGCACCAAGCAAATCAATTACAACATTAACGACATGTAGATAATAAATTACAGTATAATTAAACTATGGCCTATGATTAACAAAACAACAGCATTAATCGATCTGAAACAAGGAAGGATTTAACAAATCAAAGGATTCAGAGTTGGTAGGATTTAGTAAATCCATCCCTTATGATTTAACATGAACCGGAGCTAAAATTTGGACCTTAAATCCAAAATTTCTTAAACCCATATAACTTGCATTTTTTTAATGTTTGGCCGGGCAGGATTTAGTAAATCTCATGTATAAATCTTGTTAATAGGAGAAATATTTGCATACCAAGAGCGCACGCAGTGCTACTTAAGTAATAATCTCTCAATAAACTCAATTTCAGGGTTATTGACAGATTATTGGGTATTAATTTTAATAACCCAATAATCCCAATAATTCCCTAATAATCTTGATTCTATTTCAATCTATTGATAGGTTATTATAACAGTACAGCAGTGCAAATATTTCTCTGTTATTAATAGGGCAGACCCAAACACCCCCTAAGAAAGCTGCCTTCTTCCACCACCATCTGAACCGGTAAGAATCCCATCCCCTCAGCCACCGCAAGCAACACCTCCTTCATCTCCGCCCTAAAATCCTCCAAGCCCACAAATCCATCACCATCCCTATCGAACTTCATGAATATACCTCGGTACAATTCGTCGAGCTCTTCAGGTTTCAACCCATTGCCGTCAATGCCAAAGTGGACTTCCAGCAGCCGAATGTTCATTAACTCCTTCGCCATCTCCGTGTAAGAAAGCACGCCGTCATTGTCGGCGTCGAGGCTCGCGAAGTGGCGCTCTACGAATGCATTGAAGGCTTGCTCGTCCTCTACGAACAGGCGGATGGTTTCGCCGTCCAAGATCTCCACGCTCATTGCAAAAGGATTAGTGGTAATTGGGGATTTAATTTGTTTTCTTCGTTGGTGGAGAAAGGTAATGGCATTTATAGGAAGTCTGGATTTTTGTTTTCATATATATGATTTGGCGTTAATCTGTATTAAAGCTCTTTATTTTTGGTTGGTTTTTAACTAATGAGAATTCTAATTAGCGGCTTTGATCTATTTTTAGCAAGTTTTTTAAACTTTATCTTTTTTATTTTTAGGCATCTTTTTTTAGCAGATTTGATTGTGTAGTTTTTAGTTTAGTAAAATTAATTAATTGGGCTAAATTTAGTTTCATTAATTTGATTGGATTTTAATTAATAGACATATCTACTTGCATTTACAGTTTTACCTTTAATAATGTTTTTTGAAAAAAGTTTAAAATTATCCGTATTGACTTTTATAGTTTTGACGTGTCTAATAAATAATATTGACATTAATTTTTTGTGTCACTTATTTCTTTATCGTTCAACAATTTATTGTCTTAAAACTTGAAAAATAATTAGTGTAATTTATTTTTTATTTGAATAGTCTTATTGAAATAAAATTTAAGTTCATAACCAAAAATCTTAATGGAAAATTTATAATCATTTAACGAATTATTGTATAAATAAAATAAAGAATTTAATTACACAACATCGATTATTAGTTATGTATTTTAAGATGAAGAGTTGTAAAATAAAGATTGCTAGGAATCATTGTCAAGGAATTAGATGAGAGAACCTATAGATACAAAATAAAATTGTCTTTATGAGTAAACTTCAGCTTTTAGAATTTGGGATGTTCATTAAAAACAAATTTTATATGAGATAAAGTAATAAACATATTAAACAAGTCATGAAAAGATATATTTGAGGAATTAAAAAGAATAGTTTCTATAAATTAAAATAGTTGGTGGTGGAATAATAATGTGCAATAAAAGATAAAAATAAGAATTATGCTATAAAATTTGGTTTAGATATAAAAACTTAGAGAATTGAAAAAAATATAAAATGACATGTAGAGTGTCTAAGAGCACAATCTGTGACGGTAAAATTTTACTTTAAGTAATCTTTAAAATAAATTAGATACTTAATAGATTGATATATATATATATATATATATATATATATATATATATATATATATATATATATAAAGAAAAGTAAGTATTTAACTCAAGTAAAGTGTATTAACGATTAAAATAAAAAATTACTTTTCAGAGAAAAAATATTAAACATATATGAGTGAGTTCTTTTGATAAACATTTCAATGAAGTTTCTGGAAATATTATCGACCTTAGTGATATTAAATATCGTTCGAAAAATAGAATGTTTCATTTTTACCATCGCATTAGTAAAAAAAAAAAAGTTAATGATACGCCACCAATAAAATGTTCAAATCTTGATAAAAAGTCATCCAGAGTTGCAATTTCAGCAAATTTATAGTCAAACTAGCCAGCTCGATGAGACGGACCTAAATATATAAAAACTAGTCCAATTCAAGTCAAATCAAGCTCAGATCAAGTCATTAATCCAATCTTAGAATATTTTTTGACATATTTGGAAGGTCAAACAAATGCCGACACTAGCAAGCCCATACTCAAACCGAGCATCTCGACAAGACAAATTCAACGAGCCCAAGATCAATAAATTCCGACATCGTTAAGTCCATCAAATACCCCTTAAACGCCGTCTAATCAAAGGAAGCATTCTGGACCGTCCGATCAAAATGGCTGCATTAATTGCACTCAAATCACTATAAATAGACCATCAACCCTCACATGAGGGGGGAGGAGGCCTAGAGAGAGCTTGAGGCCTTGAGGAGAAGCTGCAGCTTAGCACCACCGTCGATCGTCGTCGACCACCGCCGACCGCTGTCGACCACCGTCGACCGCCATCGACCACCGCCGACCGCCGTCGACCACCACCGTCGACCACCGCCGACCTCCGTCAACTACTGTCGATCTCCGTCATCGTCGACCTCTGTCACCGTCGTCGACCTTCGTCACCGTCGACCTCTATCAGCATCGAACACCGCCGACCGCTGTCGACCACCACTGACCTTCGTAGACTACTATCGACCTCTGTCATCATCCACCTCCGTCACCGTCGACCTTTGTCATCGTCGACCTCTATCACTATTGAACACCGACGACCACCGCCGACCGCCGTCGACCACCGCAGACCTCCGTTGACTACTATCGACCTTCGTCACCGTCGATCTTCGTCACCGTCAACCATCATCACCGTCGACCTCTGTCAACCACCGCTTACCGTCGTCGACTACCGTCGACCTCCTTCACCGTCAACCTCTATCAGTTATCGTCAATCACCACCAACCAGACGCCATCCGTCGACATTGTTGTCAGAAAAATACAATTACTCTCTCCCGTCTGTGCGACAGGGGATTTCTGTAATCATCAATCAATAGTGGATTTTCACAACTGGGCCAGGCCTCGTGGTTTTTCACTTTACAGGCTTTCCACATAAAACTTCTGGAGTCACTGCTTGTTTCCTTTTCATCTGCGTGCGTGCTCAATTTTTGTACAACGCTAAGACGATAATCAGTTACTCTATCGCCGCGAATTTTCAAGCACGCATCAGTTTGGTGCCGTCTGTGGGAAACGAAGTCCCGTTCGACATTGTCTACAACTCTAAGACACCGAGCCCCTACTTCCTTTCCCAATCTTGTATTTCATCCAATGGGGATTATTTTGCATCTTGAAGATTATCTCTGGAGCATTCTTCGATGTGGGGGGAAAACTTCACTGTAGTCTCGAAAGGGGATTCACGTTAACGTCCTAGGCACGACTGTGGTGAGAATTTCATCCCATATTTCATTCATATTACAAGTCTACAAGAATCGCTCCTGGACTGGGGGGCAGTCGTCACTGCAAATAACTCTTCCTCAGCGCCCCCTCATCGTACTGGAGTTCCTCTTCAACTAGATCAGGAAGCTGATCTCTTCAACGCCCAATACATATGTTCTTTTCCAAGCTTTCATGGAAAACACCCCCGCTGGGGGGGGCAAAAGATTCAAAAACAGCAACTGACAAGTTGCCAAACATTGACTGCAAACATATTTCCAATAAAACATATGATCCATTGCGATCTACTCTCTAGTCTCGAGAAACACAGAGCATCTCTGACACCTCATTCGAGGCTTAATCGATCCCAAGGGGACTCGATTCGACCTCTCCATTACAGGCTACAGTCTTCAAGCAAAAGCTTCGACATACAGCCTCGGATAAGTCAAAAATCCTTGGTGGATTTCCTTCGACCACTTCCATAACAGGTTACGGTCGTCAAGCAAAAGCTTCGATCAACAACCTATGATAGGTCAACCATCCATAGTTGATTTCATATGACTCGGTTCATTACGGGTTATTACTGTGGAGCGTCTCCGGTGATATAACTCAGAACTAGTCTTACATCCTTAATAGATTCTTTTTTCTACCATGCCCCTGAAAGACGAGCACAAGAGGCAAGTCTCGATGGGAAGCTAGTAGTGGACATGGTCCTCGCTAGAAAGACTCCATGAGAGCAAGTGGTTGACAGGGTCTCCACTCAAAGACCTCAGAAGGCTATAAGCCTCAGAAGACATATGTACAATAAAGACCACAGAAGGCTACAAGCCTGAGAAGACACAAGTACACTCAAAGACCTCAAAAGGTTGCAAGCCTCAGAAGGCACAGATACACTCAAAGACCTCAGAAGGCTACAAGCCTCATAAGACACAGGTACATCAAAGACCTTAGAAGGCTACAAGCCTCAGTTGTAGCCTCAGAAGGCACATGTACATCAAAGACCTCAGAAGGTTACAAGCCTCAGAAAGCACATATACCTCAAAGACCTCTGAAGGCTACAAGCCTCAGAAGGCACATGCACACTCAAAGACCTTAGAAGGCTACAAGCCTCATAAGGCACAATTACATCAAAGATCTCAGAAGGCCACAAGCCTCGAAAGCACAGATACATCAAAGACCTAAGAAGACTACAAGTCTCAAAAGACACAAGTGCATAAAATTCCACAGATGGCTACGAGCCTCGGATGGTACCGATTCATTTCAAGCTCCTATAAGGCATAAGCCCGAGAGGGAATAACCTCAGAAGACACGAGCCTCGAAAGATATACGATTCATTATTTTATAAACAGTGTGCTAACTTTAATTACAGAATCTCGCACACTTATGAAGTCACAACAACCGTGGAAGCAAGAAAAATATATTATCATCATCTACAAATGTCAGATCAGATGATTAAAAATGTTATAAAGGCCAACATATACTTGTACAAGGGCTGCAATAAATCAATTCATCTTCAATTACAGTCGGTATCGCCTCCTAAAAACTCCAGTACTTCTGAAGATAGCCAAGGGTCCTCTAGATAGCGCCACCACATAAGCATGAAAATCCCTGTCTCATGGCACGTTGAGAAAACTACAACATTTTTTCATCACCTTCAGAACGTGCAAGAACAGCACAAAAATCTCCTCTGAAATACATGATAACAAGTACACGATCTGTGATGCTCCGCCGCAACTCATCGTCGCGATGCTCCGCCGCAACACGTCACCGTAAAGCACCACCGCAATGCGACG
Organism: Papilionanthe hookeriana x Papilionanthe teres; assembly: GCA_022702705.1. Taxonomy (NCBI): domain Eukaryota; kingdom Viridiplantae; phylum Streptophyta; class Magnoliopsida; order Asparagales; family Orchidaceae; genus Papilionanthe; species Papilionanthe hookeriana x Papilionanthe teres. The sequence goes on along the minus strand of CM040423.1, from coordinate 57,729,314 downwards.
CTTCACCACAATACGTCGCTGCATTGCATCACCACGACGTGTCGCTGCGTTGCATCATCGCAACGTACCGCCGCGTTGCATCGCCGCAACGCGCCACGTCGACGCTTCGCCGCAACGCATCACCGTAAAGCACCGTCGCAAAGCAACGATTCACCGCACATGTCGTCGCGTTGTATCGCAGCAACACGTCGCTACGAAGACTCGTTGCAAAACTCCGCTGCAATGCCTCTCCGCAACGCACCGCCGCAATGCACCGTCGCGACGTACCACCACAATGCACTGCCACAACGCTCTACCGGGACACGCCGCCGTGACGTTCCGTCATGACGTGTTGCCGCAACACGCCACTGCAATTTGTCGCTGCGTTATGCAGCTACGACGCGCCACCGCGACACGACATCACACCCCAACACGTCACTGCAACACTTCACAGCAACGTTTTTCCGCAACACGTCGTCGCGTTGCATCGCCACAATGTGCAACCGTGACTCCACGTTGCATCGCCGCAACATGCAACCTTGACGCCCCGCCGCAATGTGCAACCGTGATGCCCCGCCGCAACGCGTCACTGTGAAGAGCCGCCGCAATGCGACGCTTCGCCACAATACGTCACCTTATTGCATTAGCGCGATGCGTCGCTGCAACGCTCCGCTATGACGCTCCGCCGCGACACTCCGTCGCAATGCATCGCGATAACTCAATCCCTCTCCTTCATGCCTATTTATAGGCTTAAAAAAGCCTTTGGTTATTAAATGCTAATTAAAAAAAAAATTCTTCATTTAAAAATAAAATAAAATAGATGTTTATTAAAAATAAAAAAAGACACTTCATTAAAAAAGAAAAACAGCTTTTCATTAAAGAAAAATGGTTGTTTATTAAAAAAAAATAATTTTTCATTAAAGAAAACAACTTTTTATTTAAAAAAACTAACAAAAAAAGGTCAGCTCATTAAAAATAAATTAAAAAAAATACTATTTATTTTTCAATTTTTCTGGCCACTGTTTTGGATTTTCGGGCAAGAAAAAAAATTTTAATTATGTGTTGGGAAAGAGTTGAACTCCCAACCTCTCACAAAAAATAACAACCAACTGAGCTAAAAACACTCTTCTTTATATATAAAGATTTGTTTTATTCTTATTTATAAACATGTTTAAGAATGTTACTTTTATGCAACAAAAATTAAGTAATTTTTTATCTAGATATTTTCGGATGACGAGTATAATATCGCCCGAAAATAGGGGGGCAACGGATACGCCACCAATAAATTTTCATCATCCGGCGCTAATCTCGATGCAATCTTTAGAGTAAGAAACGTTCAAATCTTGATAAAAAGTCACTTAGAGTTGCAATTTCTGCAAACTTATAAGAACTGACCAGCTCGATGAGACGGACTTAAATATATAAAAACTAGTCCAATCCAAGTCAAATCAAGTCATTAATCCACTCTTAGAATATTTTTGGACATATTTGGAAGGTCAAACAAATGCCGACACTAGCAAACCCATACTTAAATCGAGCATCTCGACAAGACGAATCCAACGAGCTTAAGATCACTCAATTCCGACATCATTAAGGTCATCAAATGCCTCTTAAATGTCGTCTGATCAAAGGAAGCGCCATCAAATGCCCCTTAAATGCCCTCTGATCAAAGGAAGCCTTCCGGACCGTCTAATTAAAATGGCTGCATTAATTGCACTCAAATCACTATAAATATACCCTCAACCCTCACATGAGGGGGTAGGAGGCCTAGAGAGAGTTTGAGGCATTAAGGAGAAGCTACAACTTAGCACCACCGTCGATTGTCGTCGACCACCGCCGACCGCCGTCGACCACCGCCGCCGACTGCCGTCTACCACTGCCGTCGACCACCGCCATTGACCACCGCCGTTGACCACCGTCGTCGACCACCGCTGACCTCCGTCGACTACTGTCGAGCTCCATCATCGTCGACCTCTGTCACCGTCGACCTCTATCAGCATCGGCCACCGCCAACCTTCGTTGACCACCGATGACCTCCGTCGACTACTATCGACCTCTGTCATCGTCCACCTCCGTCACAGTCGACCTTCGTCGCCATCGACCTCTATCACCATCAACCACCGCCGACCGCCGTTGACCACCGCGGACCTCTGTCAACTACTATAGACCTCCGTCATCGTCGACCTCCATCATCGTCAACCATCATCACCGTCAACCTCTGCCACCGTCGACCTCCGTCAACCATCGCCTACCATCGTCGACTATCACCAACCTTCGTCGACCTCTTTCACCGCCGACCTCCATCAGTTATCGTCAAACACCACCAACCAGATGTCATTCGTCGACATTGTTGTCAGAAAAAATACAATTACTCTCTCTCATCTGTGCGACAGGGGATTTTTGTAATAATCAATAAATAGTGGATTTTCACAACTAGGCCAGGCCCCGTGGTTTTTCCCTTTACGGGGTTTTCACGTAAAAAACTTCTGGAGTCACTGCTTGTTCCCTTTTCATCTGTGTGCGTGCTAAATTTTCGTACAACGCTAAGACGATAATCAGTTACTCTATCGCCGCGTATTTTCTAGCACGCATCAGTTAATGAGGCTTTAAAGAAAATTAATGGGGGAAAGTCTGTAGGACCTAATGATATTCTAATTGAAGTGTGAAAATATTTAGGAGATTTAGGAGTTTCTTAACTCACTAAACTCTTTAATATTAATTTAAAATTTATAAATATGCTTAAGAAGTGGAGGAAAAGTGTTTTGGTTCCTATTTTTAATAATAAAATAGGTGCAAGAGTGTGCAAATTATAGATGAATTAAGTATATATATCATACTTTAAAATTATAGGAGATGTTAATTGAACATAAGTTAAGATGTATTATAAAAAATTCTCATAATTAGTTTGCATTTATGCTAGGTAGGTCTACTATGGAAGTAATACATATTGAGAATTTGATGGAGAAGTGCAAAGAGAACAAGGAGGATCTCGATGTGAATTTTATTGATTTAGAAAAAGCTTACGATAGGGTTCCAAGGGATATCATTTAGAGAATTCTAGATAAGAAATTTGTTGATATGACCGATATTCAAGCTTCAAAGACATGCATACTAGAACTGATACTTGTGTTCGAAGGCAAGGAGGATTGACCAAATGTATTTATATTTCAGTTGTATTACATCAGGGATCGGCTTTAAGACCGTATATTTTTGCTTTACTTAGGGATGCACTTACTGGACATTTATTGGAGGATGTACTTTGGTGTATGTTTTTTGCTGATGATATTCTTATTGTGGATAATACTAGAGAAAGTGTGTGGGAAAAACTTGAATTTCAAAATTGGAATTTAAAGACCTTCGTTTGAGTATAACTAAAATTGAATACATGGAATGTAATTTTAGTAATAGTAGCTCTAATGATAGAGTTATAACTATATGTGATCAAATTATTAAAATGTTTGAAATTTTTAGATGTCTCGGGTCTATTATTCAAAGTAATGGTGATATTGATGGGGATGTTATTAGTAGAATTCAAGTTGGTTGAAGTGGAGAAACACTTATGGCCTATTATGTGATAAAAAAAGTACTGCTTAGACTGAAAGGAAAATTTTACAAGATGGTGGTGAGACCTGCAATGCTCAGTGGCGCATAATTTTGACCTTTAAAAGAGAAGCATAAAGCTAAGCTATGTGTTACTGAGATGAGAATGCTTAGGTGGATGATTGGCTTTTTACACTTAGGGTGGAAGGGTGTCGGTTGCTTTGAAAAATATGTTTAATCTATAATACACACACACACACACACACACACAATTTTTAAAAAGTAGTAGTTTAATTTTTGTGAAAAATAATTGACCAAAGTGATCACATATATACAATAGTTTGAATGAACGAGTACTACACCGTAAGTTATGCATCAATCCTGAGGAATAGACACATTGATTAATAGTGAGACTCGATTAAACAAACTAAAGAAATTTATGACATATGTTTTGATATGTGAAATATTTATGTTGACCGACAAGTTCTCCTATATAATATAAAAGATTTGATAGGGATTATATTAAGCTGGGTTCTTAAATTTTTCTAAAAAGGTAAGCCCTTATAGTTAATTACATCTTAGACAACTGAAGTCACCTAAGAAAACTCTCGATTTAGATCAGAAGTACTGTCTTCATGAATTAAAATTTTGGGGCATTCAAGTTCGGACATAAGAAATCTGAATGAGAAAGGATTAAATTAGAATAGTTATTATGAAATCTAAAAGAAGAAATGTAGGAGATATCACGGATCCTAAGGAGAACCTAGTTGAATTCCCAAACTATCCTATAGTTTGGCTTTGATTTCAAAGAGATATTATTTAATGATTCATTATGTCAATTTTATTATGTATGGATTACATTTAAATGATATAAATTATGCAAATAGCCTAAGAAGATAGAAGGATTTATGTCGTATTGAACGACAACCTCTAAACCCAAAAACGAGTTAGGTTTTATAATGCACAACATGGTTGTACAAAGACCTAAAAGATAAGCTGAGGATTTACATCGTACTAGATTGACTACCTGGAATTCCTATGGTTTGTTGTTTAATTCTAAGAAAAGATTTATTTTTATAGACTCGTTTGCTCCTCGAAGATGTCCTCTGCAGGTCCTCGTCGTGCTGCCCACGACGTATGCTCCAGCTCCTTGTTGAAGTAATATTTCTAAGGTCTAAGATTCAAAAGGTTTTATCATGTATGTTTTCAATGTTTTGGTTTTGTTGTTGTTGTTGTTTTGATTTTAATTTTGGTTTTACATGTAAAGTAAGAAAATGCAAGTAAGAAAATAATGTAAAGTAAAATGAAAGAAAATGGCAGTACAAAATAAAATGCGTACTTAGACTTCTATTTCCGCTGCATGGTTAGTTCATAAAGCATAATACAATTTGCAGGAAATTTAAATAAATTGCAGAAAAAGAAAGCAGGAACTCTAGTATAAAAAGTAGTAAATTGAGTCATAATAAGAACAAGTACAGGTAAAGGAAAAAAATTGTAGTCACATGTGGAAGATCAATACTAGGTATAAGACATTGGTAAAGATGGGGGCTCAGAGTTGGACTGTGTGCTTCTCAACCTTGAATAAGAGCTACTAACCCTACAATCTATAGAGGTCAGTCATAACCTCGATCCAAATGACTGATTGTGGACTTTTATAAATTTTATAAATTTTTTTTTAATTTTCATGCAAAATCTGTCATTTAAATTCTATATAAAATTTAGTTTAACAAGCAAAAGAAATTTGGTTTTATTTTTGTAGATATTTTGCAAAGAAGTGCAGTCCACAGGCTAATCACTCTAATCAAGCTAGAACTACCAGCAACCTAAGAGTATCGAGCAACAATCCCAACAAAATTCAGTGAATTGTATCATTGGTCATTTCCTCTCTTTTTATTAAAGTCCTTGAAGTAAGGGATACTATTCTAAAAGTCCCACATCCTATCCCTCATTTAGCACACATTAACATTATCGTCATTTCCCTAGCCACCTAGACCTTAGACTTGTACTAATCCGATGATCCATATGTGGCAAAAACAAATATCCCCAGTAAGTCTATGAGTATTGAGTTATAAATGTAGGATTAGTATTTTAGATTAGGTTTTTCTTTCGTGGCCAAACACCCTTCGTAGAGGCAAGTGTTTCCCTCTTGTTGAAAACCCTAGCACAAATCCTGAAGGGTTGGAGTCTCCTCCTTCCCGTGCTTTGTTTTCCCAACATTCATTGGAAGAAGTTGAGATGTTTGGTTTTGCAAAAATAAGGAAAGTTTTGTAGCTAGCTCACTTTGCAAAGCTTTGAGGAGTTGTGAAATGGGAAAAGCTTTGTAGCTAGCCCATTTCACAACATCGTGAAGAGCTTCCCCTTGGAGATCACGGAAAGAATTCCTCACATGCCTCGCCAAAGCAGGAGATGGTTACGCTGAACATCTAAGTGTTGAACCTTTAAATACCTAAGTGAGTACGTTAACACGAGCTTGGTTTGCTATCGATCCCCTTCTGCTCGCTATAGATCATGTTTACTTCTCAGCTAGCTCTAATGGTGCCTATATCGCAAATGTACATTAAGGAAGGCGATGATTTTGAGCAAAAAAGGAAAGGGAGAGGGAAAGTGGAGAGGGAAAAAGGAGAGGGGAAGCTTGCGGGGGTTTCAAGCAGAAGGGGAGTCCGGGAGAGTTGCAGAGAGGATAAATGAAATTTCGGTGCGAGGAATGAGTATATTAGGTTATTTATGTCGGATTTTCATCTAATTTGTGTCGGACGTAATTCGGCGCTAACAAATAAAGTTTTTGCGTCGCTTTGTTGGATGTAAATTCGACGCAAAATCCATCACAACTCCAATTGAAGTTTCAGCGATTTCAAAATACATTTTCCTACAAATATCAAAACTTATTATTCACAGCTTATCAACCATAAATCCGATGCAAATATTTACGTCAGAAAAATTGGACGTAAATATCAAATGCTAATAATAACATCTCCTATATTTATTTGTGTCACAATATAATATGGAGAATTAAACAAAAAAAAATGAAAAATGCATATTGGGGTTTTACCATAAATTTAATTTGAAAAGTAGGCGAGAATGAAACGCCCCCGCCCCGTATTTTGCGTCAAACCACCAAGAAAACCTGAGGCCATAACTGCCTATAAATGCAACCAAAGGCAACCCCTTATTCCACCAACGACGAAAGCACAGATTGTTCTATTTTCCAATTCCTGCAAACATATTCAACCCCAAAACACCACCAATTCTTCTGCAATGAGCGTTGAGGTGTTAGACGGCAAAACCATCCGCCAGTTCGTGGAGGACGAGCCAGCCTTCAATGCATTCGTAGAATGCCACTTTGCGAGCCTCGATACCGATCATGACGGCGTGCTTTCTTACATGGAGATGGCGAAGGAGCTTACGAACATTCGGCTGCTGGAAGTCCACTTCGGCATTGACGGCAATGGGTTGAAACCTGAAGAGCTCGACGAATTATACAGAGGTATATTCAAGAAGTTTGATAGGGATGGTGATGGAAATGTGGATTTGGAGGACTTTAGGGCGGAGATGAAGGAGGTGTTGCTTGCGGTAGCGGAGGGGATGGGATTCATGCCCGTCCATATGTTGGTGGAAGAAGGAAGCTTTCTTAGGATGGCGGTGGAGAAAGAGAGAGCTGGCCTCTGATTTGCTTCGTTGATTCATGATGTTGTTTTGCCTTTTTTTTTTAAAATTTTTTTTTATTGTTTAAATTATATTATTTTGCTTATTTATAGGCTATAGACTGATTATATTTTAATTTGTTATCTATATGGCGTTAATATTGTAATTGATTTGCTTGGTGCGATCAGCTTGATGAAGGCTTTTAGCATCTAAATTTGTTGATCTTATTTAATCAGTGAGGAATGGAGGAACCTGTTTGATCATTGCTTTTTGTTTTTTATTAATTACAAGTTTTATTTTATTTTAATGCACTTCTAATAATTACATGCATTCAGTCAATTAGTTCAACATGTCCCTACAACCAATTTTGAGATAGAATATTTTAAATGCATGGAAGTTATCAATTAATTGTTCATAATCTGTAAACTTTCATTTACTTCATTAAGCATAATTCATAAAATAATTTTTTTTTCATCCAACAAGAATTTAATATAAATATTTAGCTTGTGCGCCTTGGCTTGGAGCTGGTTGGCTAGCTAGATCAACTAATACAATTTGGTCTTGTATGATGGGCTTAGCCTTGATGTAAAATAGATATTTTCAGCTCTGTCAATGCAAAGGACGTAGCAGTGGTTTAAACAGGTGTTTACAATGGTTTTAACCATTACAATAATTTGCTGCAATTTTTTTAAAAATCTAAAAAAATCATTTTGGTTGTCATATGCTTGAACATCTTTCATAAGAAAGCTTTCAATAACCCGGAAAATTAAAGTTCAATAAATTAGATTTCAATAATTAAAACCATTGCAATCAGTATAGAATACCGTTAAATCTCAAATGATTTATCCAATTTATTTGAAATCTAAGATATTTTAAATAATTTTGTCAAGTAGAAAGAACTAATATTTCAAGTTCTCTTCCACAAAAATAAAGCTGCAAAGAGAGTTAATTAATTTATTACTTTGCAAATTCTTTTAAGAAAATATCTCCAAAGATAAGGAGAATTAAAGACCTCAAATTGTAAATATGAATCTACATCATGAATCTATTAATCCTCCCTGATGCATATGTTTAACAGCCAGATGAACCATCCAATCTACAACTAATTGTTCTCGTTTGGCATGGAGCTTGCTATTTATGTCCTACCAAAGCCCTTACAACTGTCAATCTCGAGAACAAAAATGAAAAAATCATAACACTCATTGCTCTCTTCTCCTTGCCTTTGGTCTGCCTTTCACTATCCATATGATGATCTATAGCCCACCTAGGTTCGACCTTGTAGAGGGTAAATAAGAGAATAAAAAATACCACAAATGGCTACACAAGAGAAATAAAAGATTAGTGATAATTATAAGCAACATAAAGGGCTACACTATAGAATAAGCATCAATTAAATTCAATCAGGTCTAATGATTAATTTAAAATTAGAAAAAATCATCACCTTTTAATTAAATATTTGACAAGCAAAGCCCCTCTTTCTCCCAACATCTCCATAACCAAAAGGTCTACCTGCTTGAAGCAAAGTTAGGCATTGCTCAAAATTGGTTTTGAACGCTATACACCTCCGTAAGGATATATGTTGGATTATCATATGTGTGCACTCTATAAACATCTACAATACTTTGAGGTAGAACATCTCTCATAAAATACAGTCTAATATCAATATGCTTGGCTCTTTAACAAAATAATTAATTCTTAATCAGTTAAATTTTACTCTTAAAATCACACCTAATCACTCTTTTTATTTCTTTATTCTTAAGCTCCTTTTCATTGAGATAACTTCCTTTATTACCTCAATACAGAGCAGCCATGTATTTAGTGGCAGTTGTTGATAAAGCAACATCTAATTGAAAGTATTCTTTCCAGTTGATTATTTTTCTATAAACTATATAAATATATCAAGTCATTAATCTATCTTTGTCCCAACCTCTTGAATAATCAGAATCCACAAAACATGCATTTTATTTTCTACCCCAATTTTTTATTTCTATAAGTCAAACTTACATGAACTGGTACTCTTAAAATATGAAAATATACTCAACAACTCTTCAATATTTTCTGCAAGGCTTTGTCATGTATATGCATATCATATTTGTTGTATAAGCTATATCTGGCCTATTACATACCACTGAGTACATGAGACAGTTAGCAACACTAGCATATAGAGTTGTATCAATATCTTTTTTATCATCTTTACTTGACAGTGAATTAGAGACAAAAAATCATGAACTATGAATTCAATGGAGAAAAAACAGATTTGGCCATTTCGATTTCTTATGAACTTTCTAAATGAATTTTCATCGAAACAAATGTAATAAGTTTATTTATTTATTTATTTATTTTTGATTTTTTTCTTATTATATCTATCTCAAGGATACATCTAAAATAATATGTATCTTTCGTCTCAAATTGATTAATTATTTCGATAAACTTTTAATTTTACTATCTATACTTTAATGTCAGTAATTATGAGCATATCATCGACATAAAAATACAAATATATAACACTGTTCTTTGAAAAATTTATGTAGTAAGCAAGAATATCAAAATCACTCAGCTTGCAAGAATTATAAATTATAAATGAATTAAATTTATTGTACAATTGACTCGGAGAACGATTAGCTCATATAGAAAATTTTCAAGAAATCACATTTTATGTTCATAAACAAAATTTGTTATACCACTTTATTGGCTCAACAGAGAATGAATCCTATAAAATTGAAATGGTTTTTGCTTTTGGTGGTGAATAATAGCCATTCAAAATAAAATTAATGACTCAAAACTTATAGCTATAACAATTTGCGAAGATTTATCCCTTAAACCAAACATATCAACCACATGATAGGAAAGAGATGAAATGAGCAGATTATGTTATCAACATGTCTTACTAGCTGCTCAATTCTTCTTACAAAAAGAGGAATCAAGGTGGTTACCCATCATTAACAATTTTATAATTTTACTTAATTCCTGTCAAAAGTTTGATGCATTGACAATTTTATGTAATGCCTGTCAAAAGTTTGATGCATGTTAGTTATTGAGGTCTATGTAAACATTACTAATATCTACTCTTCTTTTTTCCTAGAAGATTAGAATGAGTGAACCTAATACAAACTATAACTCAATTTTCAATGTACCTCATCAAACCATAAAAGATTTAACTCATATGATTTAACTTTCTTATATTGCGTTAATTTATTTAATTTATAAAAAATTATAGGCAGTTTTCGAATATTTGAATTATGTTTAAATAACTATTTTCTGCACCGATAGTGAAATTCCAATTGAGACATGACTGTAGATCCAAAAATTTGATGACTATTTTGAGTGACTGTGAATCTATAACTTCTTTAAGTTTAAACCCCTACGAGTAGTCTGAATCCTTATGCGAATGCACGATCAAAATAGAAAAGAGAACATAGAATTCACAACCATACACATCTACACCCCATGTTTGTGACCAAAAGTAAAAAATAGTAATAAGAATCCCAAATGACCAACATTACATTCCCAACCAGATCTTTTATGTAATCCTCACTGAAATCTGTCTCGTACAAAACATATGAAAAAAATAAGGAGTCTGCTATTAATGTGAACAATTCCGATATTCCCTAAAGTATTTGTATATTATTTATATAAAATAAGAAATAAATTGAATCAAATAAATGCTATCTAATTGTTTTTATTCGATTCAACTTTTAAAGTATTCATTTATTAAATATTGATTGTAAATTTTTAATTTAATTTTTGGAATATTTATTTGAATTTTATTTCAATAAAGTTGGTCAAATAAAATATAAATTACACTAATTTTATTAAATATGAAATCAACAAATCACTAAATGATAAAGTAATAAGTGACAACAGGTTCATGTCAAAATTATTTACTGCATCAAAACCATAAATTTCAATAAAGATAATTTCACATTTTTTTCAATACATATTATTTGAGTTAAATATAAGTAGGTATATCATAAAGAAAAATATATTTTTATTCATTAAAATTGAACCAATGTAATGAAATTAAATTGAACAAAATTAATTAACTTAACAAAACTAAACATCAAATAATGAAATCTGATAAAAATAGATCATAGTCGTGCCATGTATTTTGCGATCTAACCGCTCTCCTAAACTCAGGTACATGAATTCTCGAGTCAAATTGGCACATATATCCTCTTTAATTAATAACCAACCAAAAATGGTGTTTACATCCATACCACCCAATTCTTATGCATTTACATATAAACCACCTTAATTTTACTTTTCATGTTTAAACCAGCCTTTTTTTTTTTATCACATTAAAAATATCAGAATTTTATCTTTTAAGAAATAAAATGCATCTTTCCTTACATAAATGAGGTGATATATGTATATATTAGAGCATGAATATTAGATATGTAAATACAATCCGGCAGGCCTTCAATAGGGGTGTAAACGAACCGAACATGAACGAACAGAGCTAGTGTTCGTGTTCGAAATGTTCGAACACATCACTGTTTGTGTTTGGTTCGTTTAACAAACCGAACGAAAAAATATTGTTCGTATTCGTCTCATTTGGTTATCGAACGAATCGAACACGAACTTCCTGGCGAACCGAACACGAACTTCCTGGCGAACCGAACACGAACTGTTCACGAACAACGAGTTTTTTTGATAGCATACTTCCTCAAAATGAAGCAAATTGATTAAATATTCCGTACACATCAGGTAATACATATTTTCTCAAAATGAAGAAAAACTGAATAAGACGTTTAGAATTTTGTTTAGAGTTTTATTTTAATATATAGTATAGTATATTAATTATAATATTATAATATTTTTATTAATATAATTAATACTATAATATTATTATTTTTATTAATAATTTATCATATATTATAATTTATAAAAATTTAATTATTTAAAATATGATAAAATTTTATAATATATAATTATTTTTAAAATATCAAAAAAATTTTATATATAACTATTTTAAATTATTTTATATTTCTAATAATAACGAATCAAACACGAATGAACACAACGCTCTTCGTGTTTTGCTCGTTTAACAAACCGAACGAAAATATTTTTCGTGTTCGTCTCGTTTGCTTATCGAACGAATCGAACACAAACTTCTTGGCTTACCGACCACGAACTGTTCGCGAACAACGAGCTTTTTTGACAGCCCTAACCTTCAATGCATCCATCGACGGCCACTTCTCGATCCTCGACACCAACCATGACGGCCTGCTTTCTTACAGGGAGATGGCGAAGGTGATGAGTATGCCGCTGCTCCAAGTGACATGAACAGCGATGAGATGAACCGCGAGAAGCTCCCTAAATAGCACCGCAGCCTAATGGAGAGCTTCGACGGGGATGGTGATGGAAATGTGGACTTGGAAGATTATAGGGTGGAGACGAAGGAGATGTTGCTTGCGGTGGCGGAGAGAGGAAGAGTCTCCTTATCGATTCCAGCCAATTTTCCCCTATATAATAGATTAAAAGGAGACTACATAATTAGCGCACTATTTCTATGTATTTATATATCATACATCTAAATTTTCATATTTACATAGGCACCACTTAAGCGTTTCGAATCTTTATATGAGAGAGTTGTTTTTCACTTTTAAAAACGGTAAAGGTGTTATTTTTGATGTGATATTGAAGATTTGAATGTTATATGCGTAAATATGAAAGTTTAGGTGTGAGATATGTAAATACAAAAGAATTGTGTGAGATGTAAGTATATGCTGCCACATTAAATTGGTGGGCTCACTTGCAGTTTTCATTATTTTTAATGAACAAGAATATTTGGTAATATTTTTTTTGATCTAGAGAGACGAGGGAGCCTGATTTTCAGCGTTGCTTGTTCTACGTGGCTGTGCATGATCTTAATTCTCTTCGTACGTGAGTACATATAAATTTGTGATATTTGATGATATTATGATGATATTGCGTTGAATATTATCATAATATCATCATGACCTTAATTATCATTAGATTAGCACACATTTCACTCTCACGTAATACTTTTTTTGAAATGGAGTAATTACATGCATTCATCCGATTCTATTATCGTCCGCGCAACAAGTTGAAGAAGGAATGCCTGAGCAGGAAATTAAAGACATGACAATTGAGTGTTACGTATGTAAATCTTCCAAGTAATGTATTACTTATTGATATGGAAAAAAATACTTATCTAATTTATTAGCTTCATTAAAATATATTTGATGCGTGTTGGAATATTCAAAGAGATAGAATGATTATTTAGTATCTTAATGTTGTACGGTAGTAATACACGCACATAGGTAATTGAAGTTTAGGTGTAAATGAGCACAAATATATAAAAAATTGAAGCTTAGGTGTAAGATGTGTGTAAATACATAATAATTGAGTGTTACGTATGTAAATCTTCCAAAGAAATTTATAACTTATTGATATGGGAAAAAACACTCATCTATTTTATTAGCTTGCTTAAAATATATTTGATGAAAGTTAGAAGATTCACATAGATAGAATGATTATTTAGTGTCTTAACGTTGTATGAAAGATAAAACGCACATAAGTAATAGAAGTGGCAAATAAAGACATAGTAATTTTTTTTTACTGCGAAACTTTTAAACACAATTATTCGATGAGTGCACATACTTATTTTTGTCCTACAGGTGAGGAAAAGTTATACAGTTTCTCAATGTAGGACGATTTTATTCAAAAAGATTTGTTGTAAATGATCGGGAGTTGTTACTTTGACGTACTTTTCAGGGCTTCGGTGCACATTTTGATTTGTTGTACAATGATCGGGAATGGTTTACCTTGAGGTACATTTAGGGGCTTCAGTGCACTTTTTTTAGGTGCATCGCTGCACCGTGTTTACGATAATGCATTGCTCCGTAGGATGTCTTGTTACTTCACAATGTTGATCCTTACTACACATGTTACTTCATTAATTTGTAACATTGGCCTTTACTTTATACGGTGCTTTGTTACTATGCAATATATGTCACGACTCCTTGAGTGGCTTCATTGCAATGAGCATGGGATACCCAGTGGTGGCCACCAAGCAGTGGTCATGTTGGTTCATGACTGTGAGAGCAGAGAGTGATCTTCGGGTCATTTGTCTGGAATGAGACTTGAATGCAGCTCCTTCTCGACTAGCTTTAGGTTCAGCACTTCCTCCGGTTCACGGTCTATGTCTCCTTTCTTGAAGGTTCGGTATCTATTTATAAAAGAGTCTAGAAGTGGTCTCCCTGCAAATAAAGAAAAGATATGGACCGATTTAACAGGCGGTTCGTTGAATTGTCTCATCGAGATGCTTAATTTGACTACCAGCTCGTAAGATTTGAAATCCATTTTACCTTTTAATTAGCCACCTAAAGCTTTCGAAATCGGTTTACTTGTTTGATCATAGCTTTAACTTGGCTTTGATTGGACCAATGTTGACAGAAATCCGTCCATCTCGCCCAGTAGGTCAATTTGACTATAAGCTTGCTAAAATGGTATTTCTAGATGATCTTTAAGTTTAGTTTGAATGTTTCAGCCTAGAAAATTCTCTTAAATTCATGTTAATCCCTTAAGGTTCATGCCGACAAATTTTGATTGATGAGTAAAATTGCCCCTAAATTTTCAGGTGATTTTACTTTTTCATTTGAAACTTACCAAACTCATGGAAATCATGCAAATTTTTTAAAATTTTGGAGTTCTTAAAGGACTGGTGATTGTCGTTGCTGACAAACGGCAATGACAGATGATGGTGGCGGCAATACGGGGCGGCTATGCGTGTAATAAACAGTGGCAACTGGCGGTCAGTGACAACAATTGTAGCATACGGTGATTGGCAACAGCTTAAGGAAGCAGTTAGTAGCAGTGGCCACCCGCTGGCAGCGATAAAGGCGACTGGGAGGTGCAGCCCGATGGTTGGGTTAGCAGGTCAGACTCAATATATAGGGTAGTAGAGCAGGTTGGCGGAGTGGGTTGGAGTAGTTGGGTCAACAGAGCAGGCAGAGAGCTGGCATGCAGGAGGGCTGGCATGTTGGTGTGGGTCAGCAAGTCGTGTGGACCCACAGATCCAGCTAATGGAGAGTCGAAAGGTGGTGTGCAAGCGATTTGCATGAAACAGATCGAACAACACTCCCATGCCTGATATAGTGCGGATTAGACGAGGGCACGTCTGGGCGGAAATGTGGTTGGGAGGTCTAATGTGCACGGATTTTGATCTGAATTCGTAAAAACACAATCCAATCTGGATGGGATGATGGACTCGGGAGAAGTTTGATTAATTCAAAATTTAGCTCATTTGAACAATTTTTTTGTCTTTTTGAGCCTATAAAATGGCCAAAAATAAAATAGAATTTTGAATTGTCCAGATCTATTTTTTGTGCAAGCAAAGGAACTCCCTTTTTGTGTTTTGGATCCCTGCCGCAGATCTCTAAGCCTATTTTTGTGCGTTCAATGGAACACCCATTTTGTGTCGTTGTTGCCACCTCAGGGAGACTTATCATGCATCGAGATGCAGACGTCTAGGGAGCCTCGCTATATTGGAAATCAAAAGAAATATAAGAGTCCCAAAAAGGTGATATCAAACTTGAAGGAGAATGACCTAATATTTTTTTGAAAAAAATATTTTCCCAAAAAACATGGTGCTGAAATTGTTGATCTCAGCTAATTAAGCATATTTTCCTTCACCAAGATACCTTACTATATATGCAATGATTTTGTGAGTCGACCTGTGATTTCTGCCAGCATCAGAGTTGATGGACATGATGAAGATGACCAGATTTAGCATCCTATAGCTTTCATGCCAGACAACGAAAATCATCATCAGGTTGATGTTGACCTCATTTTTGATGTGGTCTTCTCTCCTTCTTTTTAGTACTTAGGATCTAGCCTTAGGCTTTTCCTTTGACTATCCTAGAGGATTAGAATTGGGACCCACCACTTAGAAATTCAAACCACTTCTTAACTCCCCGCAAACTCCACAAACTTGATTGTAGACCCCTAATCACCTAGAGGGTTGAAATCAAATGTGGAAGTTTAAAGGATGAGTTCCTATAGGACTCTTTGGCCTTCGGACTGCCCTGGGTGGCCTGGTCTGGTGAGGGCCGACTTACACACACACTACACTTATACACTACACTTTCACACACCTCCTAAAACCACACACATACCCAACTTGACCTCCCGACTCATGAAGGTGATTCACATGGATGGTCCTTAACCCCTAAGCCCTCGCCAAGCAGGGTTAGGAACAACATAGTGAATGCCTCAAATGAGTCTCTTCATGGCTCATGTGGGCTTGATATGGCTTCATGGCTCAACCAAAATGATTTCATTCCACTTACATTTACCCAATCTTCAATTTTCCAAATTTTTAAATTTTTGACCCCCGGGACCCCAGACCCGCCTAACCTACTCAAAACCCTTGAAATTACCCAAATTTTCCAAAAATCTCCAAATCACCAAAAATTCCTCAAAACCAATCCCAAACATTCCCACATCACTCAAATTGATCATCCATAGCCAAATATACTCAAAATTCCAAAAATACACCCTCAATACCCTCCAAATACCCAAAATGCCCTTCTTGATCCAAAAATCCAAAAAATTCAGAAAATTCCCAGAAAATTTTAGAAAATCCCAAATATTCCCAATTTCATTTTGTCTAACTACACCATGGGCCAATTTTGTCAATTTACCCCACTTTTGTCAAAATCCCCAATTTGACCCATTTTAACCCAAAGTGAACCCAATGTCAAACCAAACCTACCAAATTGACCCAAATTCTGGTCCAATTCAATTTTAAACTTCAATTCAACATCCCCAACATCAATATAGACCAAATCCAAGCCCAATTTGATTGACATTTGAATCCAATTTCACTTTTGACCTTAAAGCCCAATTTGGACCCATGACCCAAACTTAGCCCAAACTAACCCAATTCAACTCCAATTAACCCCAAATCTTTTCTAAACATTCCCTAACATCCACAAAAACAAAAACCTAACATAATTTTCCCAAAATTTGGACCCAAACCCCACTCAAATTCAACCCAAAACCAAAAAGCCCAATTTTGACCTAAACCCAAACTTAACCCAAATAGACCCAAACTCCAAAATCCAACCCCAACAAAAGTTGAAACCTCTTTGAAATACTCCCATAAACATTTTGCAACATTAATTTTACATCAATTTCAACCCTAGCCCAACATTGGCCCAAATTAGCCCAATTTGGCCTACATTGGCCCTTTACCAAATGAACCCAAATTCAACCCAATTCAAACCCAAACCACCTCAAATTTGTCTCAAATCACTCATGACACATCCTTAAAATAAACTCAACATCTATTTGGCATGGACCTTTGCAAAATTCTTCATCTAAAAGCCCATTGCTAAACATAAAGGCCCACTCCCTTAAACCTTCCTAAAAGCCCACTTCCATCAAATTCAAAAGCCCAAATCAATCTAAAGCCCACATGACACTTTCCCTCATCACACATTCAATTTAAAATCATTCCTAAATTCCTAATTTATCAATTAAACAATTCCAAATAAAGCCCCATAACAATTCTCACCAAAATGCCAAAATTCACAAAATCCCTTTTTTATGAAATTGA
Source organism: Papilionanthe hookeriana x Papilionanthe teres (assembly GCA_022702705.1). NCBI lineage: Eukaryota > Viridiplantae > Streptophyta > Magnoliopsida > Asparagales > Orchidaceae > Papilionanthe > Papilionanthe hookeriana x Papilionanthe teres. The sequence continues at coordinate 57,711,565 of CM040423.1, read as the reverse complement.
CCCAATCTTTTCCCAAGCCACATGGAGCCATGAAGCCACATGCAAGCCATTGCCAAGCCATGAGGATCTCTAAGTTGTCAACCCCCCTTAAATGGTAAAAGGAGGAGGTCCTTTAAGCACCTCCTAAAAGTCATTAGCCTTAAACATGTTTCACCTTAACCCAAATTTAATCCAAATATATTTGGATAAGGACTTCTCCATGCCAAACCAGCTGATTCCTTTGACTCCCCACAACACCCAAAGCCTCCTTGAAGGGTGAACCAAGCCCAAAAGGTGGACTTGACCAAATCAAGCCAAAATTGGCCTTCCCCATGCCATTTTAATCCAAGCTTTTGACACATGGCAAAGCCCGATCGCCCACACTAAACCCCGACCCCGACCCACTCGGACTCGAGGGTGACCCATGCTCGCCGGCTAGCCGCCCGGATCACCGGAAAACACCATGGCCGAGACCTTGGGAGGAGCCAAAGTTTGGAATTCCCACCTGTTGAGCTGCCCCATGCCCAATGGCCACCATGGCTGTTCTTCCCTTGACCTAAGCAGCTGATCCCAAGCCTTAAACCCTCCTGGAAGACCCTCCACCCTCTCCTGTTTAAACACCACCTCCTCTAGGCCATGAGAGGTGCTGAAACAAACCTTAAGGAAACTCTGCCAAAATTGTTCCAGACTACTCCCCACACATAGAGAACTTGATCCCCACTCGAAATCCCCTGCCATTTCCTCTCTGCGAGCTCGATTTCGTAGTCGAAATCCAAGCCCAAAACCAGGACACTTCTCCACAGGTGAGCCAATCCCCAATTTGATTGGTCCTACACCTTCACCGGACCAAGAGAAGGAGTTTACCAAGCAAAAGCCCCTTCCACAGTGCCACCCATCCGTTCCGGACTCCAAGCTTTGTATTCGGTCGTGGTCGAAATCATACCTGGACAATTCACCAAGCCAAGGGACTTCATCTGGAGCTTGCTTGGACCCAATCGAAGGTGACACAACCCTCAGATTGAAGCTTCACTTCTCTGAGCAAAGGTATGGACTCATTCTTCTTCCCGAGCTTACAGAGATTCTCCATTTAATTTGAATCAGTTTCAATGCATGTTTACCGTATGGATGTGTTCGTATTTTCAAGACGAATCCATAGAGCATAAGAACACAAAAATCCGTTGAGAATCGAGTGAGAAATTAGGGTTAGAAGGTTGACGGTCACGGGTGCACACCAGTCGTAGACGATGACTGGGAGCCGTCGGATCGAGCGTGTATCGAGCGGTCGGTCTGGATTGAGCCGGACAACGCGATGGTACGTGAACCGCGGGGCCCTGGAGTGCTGAGTTGGATGGCGGCGCCGAATCAGGAGACGACGCGTGTGCGTTCGGAGCTGCCGAGGTTGAGCTGGCGCCGCGTCACTTAAGTAGAAAAATAGTATTTTTTTTTCTTATTTATTTAATTACGAGAACTTGGAAAATTCATAACTTTGTGTAGGAAAATCCTAAAAATAAAATAAAAATACCCTCTTGCTCAGTGAACAGAGGAGAATAATGTGGAAAAGAAATCATGTAATTTCATCAAGTATTTTAATTTTAATTATTTATTTACTCTCTGCACTATTTCAATTCTCCATGCATGTATACAATTCACCATGACATGAGACCATAGGGCTTTTGAAGCCTCTGAATTTGGGAACATTTCTTGAATTTTCCAAAGTCAGAGGCCACTCCTATGAAGAGTTATTGATTTTTCAATTCTAGGTCACTATTCTGAGTATTTTAATTCCAATAATTAGCATGTTGTGAAATAAATTCTAGGAAAATTTGGTGATGTTTCTTATGACCAGAGGACCCTAAGGAAAAATGGATTTTGAGTTAACTCACTTGTAATAACCCTAATTGGCTTAAACACCCAAAATGGGGCTTTAATTAATTAGAGCTAATCACACATAAAATTGACTTGAAATCAATTCTCCACTGACCTTTAGGATTAGAGGAACCCACCATAAAAGTTTGAAGTCAATTGGACTTGGTTAGCCCTATCAAATGGGTTGATTAAGCCATTTAGCCAAAATTAAACTTCAAAAATCCATAACATTCAAAATAATTCTAAAAAATTCACCAAATTGGTTTTGAAGCCTCTCTGATATCAAGGGAATTTAGGAAAATTAAAATTGTAATTTTCTAAAAAAGTTGATTTTTTGCATTATTTTAATATTTTTAATAATTAAAAAATGATAAAAATCACAAAAATAATAAAATTCACCAAAATGTCACATTTTGAATTTTAATCACTTAGAAACAAACCCCATATTTTTCTTAAGTCTCTATGATGAGATATTAAATTTTAAAGCCCTAAGGTAATTTTAAAATAAAAAAATGTATTTTCTAGCATTTCCACTAAAACAATTCTAATAAATCAAAGAAAAATCAGAAAATTGTAAAAATTGATCGTCTGGTTTCCTTGATATCAGAGAGATTTTTGAAAAATATAAAATTCATTTTTCAACCTTTATTTTATTTTTAAATTAATTAATATTTCAAAATTCAAAATAATTATAATAAAAATAATATAATTCAAAAAATCACCAAAATTAGTCCAAGTGGTTCTCTAGTCATTAGGAATGTCCCATAATTTTCTTAAGGACAGAAAAATTCCCTTGGTCATCTTATTGAATTTTCCTTGGAAATCCCTATTTTCTACAAAAAATAATTATATAAATAAATAAATACAGAAAAATCACATTTTCTCCTCTAATGTCTTAATTGACATGTGAGTGAAGCCACATAAAAATTTCAAATTCATTTAAGCTCAATTTAGTGAGTTATGAAATTATTAAGCTTGAAGGGCAAAATGGTAATTAAAATTTTAACCCTTAATTAAATAAAATGAAAGAGTAAAATATTTGATCCTAATCTGATTTGGATGATTGAAATTTAAATAATTAAAGGTTAGAAACCTACCAAAAAATTTGAAAATAATTAAAATAAACCTTAATTAAATAATTAATTAAATTTGGAAGAATAATAAAAATTGGAATTATTAAAATAGGGATATTATTAGAAAGAGATTTGTTCTTTAATTTAAGAATCTCTAAATTAATCACCTCAATAATATTTAATTCCTAATTAAAATGATAATCCAAATTTAAGATTTAAAATGCTAAAAGACTTAATCATTAAATTAAATTAAAGTTAAATTATTTAAATTAAACCCTTTTAAAAATTTCAGTTAAATTAATACTTTAAAAATTAAAATTAAATCATCTTTAAAACATAAAAAATAAAATATTAAATTAAAATTAAAAATAAAATAAAATAAAATTAAAATTTAAATTAAATTAAAATCTAAAATAAAATAAAATTAAAATTTAATTAAATTAAAATTTAAACTAAATTAAATTAAATTAAATTAAAATTTAGATTAAATTAAATTAAATTAAATTAAATTAAATCACATTAAATTAAATTAAATTAAATTAAATTAAAACATATTAAATTAAATTAAATTAAATAAAAAATAAAATCAAGTTAAAATAAAATTAAAATTAAATTAAAAAATAAAATTAAATTAAAATTAAAAACTAAACCAAATTAAATTAAATTAAAATTAAATTAAATTAAATTGAATTAAATATAACATCACCAAAGACATAAAGAATTCAGAATAAATCTAAAACAACTTGAACACTATTCCAAACTTAAATCCATTAATTGAAATTAAATTAAATCATAAATCACTTGAACATTAATTTGCCCTCAAAAGCTCTTGTTGTCATAACTCCTAAGCGAGTACTTAAGTGAAGTGTTACTTCACTTATAGGATATTCAAATGTCCTAGTTCACCGAGCGAGAGAACAAAACTTGAACTCTGGATGATTAATTCATTTGTATAATTAAATTCTCTTGGACTTAAAACAATCCTTGAGGTATTGAAAAGATGTTTAAGACTCGTCTTAAGCACTTCATCAATATGATAGGATATTTATAAGAACAATTGAACTTAATTGTTCTTCGATGAAGAAAATCGTCCTTAAACCAAAAAACACAAGAACCTAAACGTCATAGGAGATGACTAGCTATAGGATTAGGACTTTGGTAGACAACCAAAACCTTTACCCTTAGCTTTACCTAGGAACTTGCTTTAAATGCTTAAATATTCTAAATTGTGTTTAAGTGCAGCTTGGGATGACGGGAAGACCCTCCAGGTATGCTTCTATTTTATTGCAATTTACTTTATTGCAAAATGCACTTTACTTTTCTTGCATGATAAATAACTGTTGCATGAAAACCAAAACCTTTAGGGTAGTCCCTAAAACTGAAACCAAAACTAAATTAAAAATCACTGCAAGATAAAATCACCGCCACAACATTTCAAAATATAAAACAACTCAAAATTTAATCACAAACGAACAACAAAACTACAACTACTAACTAAATTAAAACGTCTTGTTGGATGATCGGGAATACCTCGGATGATATAACCTACGTGTTGCTTAACGGGATTTCCCATGGTGCTAAATGAAAGTGTGGAACTCATTCGAGTTGAGTTTAGCAAATTCATCTGGACTAAGTGAATCCGATAAAAATAACGATACCGGAAGGATGGAACTGTGGGATCTTAACCGGTGTTGTTATAATCAACTTTAAGATTTGTTTTAATTAAAACATAAAAACAATTGGAAACTAAGATTTTCTCTAAATCAAAACACTTCTCTCATCTCCTGATTTATGACTTCTAAAACTAAACCTCTGCAACAACAAGAAGCTCGGAGCATGGTGGGAGCACGGCCATCGTCATCAGCAAAACCTGAGTCTACTTCAGCAAAACTTTCTTAGAATTAAATAATCAAGTCATAGGACTTCGAGGTTGTTTGCCTAGTGCAACATAAATCCTCAACCTTTTGTTAGGCATTTGCATTGAAAATTAAGCCCTAACCAGTCTTAGGATTTCGAGGTAGTCGTTCGACACGACATAAACCCTCACATCTTCGAGGCTGTTTGTGTGATCGCATCATACGAATATAAGTCCTAATTAATTAAAAATTAGCAAGATTGAAACATTAAATAAACATTAGGGCCTTCCTAAATTCGAAGCTAAACAATAGGATAGTCGGGAAATTACCGAAGTTCGCTTCGAATGCGTGATTTCTCCTACCTTTCCTCCTTTGAATTCCCAAAATAAAATGTTCCAAATTTGATCCATTCCCTATTGAAATTCCAAAATCTAATCCTTTGAAAAACTTAAACTTTGAAATTCTTGAGAGCGAAGCTACGATTATTATTGAGAGTTTTCTTAGGTGATTCCCGTCACTTAAGTTGTAATTAACTATATGGGCTTGCCCTTATAGGGAATTTTAAGAACCCGAGTAATATAAACCCCGCTTAATTCATTTTTATTAAGCGGGGAACTTGTCGGCTAATAAAATTGGTTCGTAGACCAAACGGATGTCATGAAATCTTCTAGTTTATTTAGCCGAGCCCCATCATCGAGCGAGTGTGCTTTATTCTTCGGAATAGACGCGCGGTTTGTGGTGCGGTGCTCGTTTATATAAACTATTCGAGATGTGAGATTAGTTTGATTTCATATCTTAAATTTTTTAAAATTATTTTCAAAATCAAAACACTACTTTCCAAATCATATTGTTGACCTCATTTTTGATGAGGTCTTCTCTTTTTCTCTTAAGTACTTAGGATCTAGCCTTAGGCTTTTCCTTTGACTGTCCTAGAGGATTAGAATCAGGACCCACCACTTAGAAATTCAAACCACTTCTTAACTCCCTGCAAACTCTACAAACTTGATTGTAGACCCCTAATCACCTAGAGGGTTGAAATCAAATGTGAAAGTTTAAAGGATGAGTTCCTATAGGACTCTTTGGCCTTAGAATCTGCCGCAGGTGGCTCAGTGCAGTGAAGGGTTGGCTTACACACACACTACACCTATGCACTACACTTTCACACACCTTTTAAAACCACACCCACACCCAACTGGACCTCCGACTCATGAAGGTGATTCACATGGATGGTCGCTAACCCTAAGCCCTTGGCTAAGAGGGTTAGGAACAACATAGTGGATGCCTCGAATGAGTCCCTTCATAGCTCATGTGGGCTTGATATGGCTTCATTGCTCAACCAAAATGATTTCATTCCACTTACATTTACCTAATCTTCAATTTTGCAAATTTTCGATTTTTGACCCACAGGACCTACACACTGCTAACCTACACAAAGCCGCGAAACCACCCAAAATTTGCAAAATCACCTAAATTACCCAAAATTCCTCAAAATCAATCCCAAACATTCCCACATTACTCAAATTGATCATCCATACCCAAAAATACTAAAGATTCCAAAAATACCTCGCGATACCCTCCAAATACCCAAAATGCCCCTCTTAGCCAAAAAATCCAAAAATTCAGAAAATTCCCAGAAAATTCCAGAAAATCTCAAATATTCCCAATTTCATTTTGTCTAACTACACCATGGGTCAATTTTGTCAATTTACCCCACTTTTATCAAAACCCCCAATTTGACCCATTTTAACCCAAAATGAACCCAATGTCAAACCAAACCTACCCAATTGACTCAAATTCTGGTCCAATTCAATTCTAAACTTCAATTAAACATTCCCAACACCAATATAGACCAAGTCCAAGTCCAATTTGATTGACATTTGGATCCAATTTCACTTTTGGCCTTAAAGCCTAATTTGGACCCATGACCCAAACTTAGCCCAAACTCACCCAATTCAACTCCAATTAACCCCAAATCTTTTCTAAACCTTCCTTAACATCCCCATAAACAAAACACTAACATGATTTGCCCAAGGTTTAGACCCAAACCCCACTAAAATTCAACCCAAAGCTAAAAGGCCCAATTTTGACTTAAACCTAAACCTAGCCCAAATAGGCCCAAACCCCAAAATCAAAACCCAACCCAAGCCAAAACCTCTTTGAAACACTCCTATAAACATTTCCCAACATTAATTTTACATCAATTTCAACCCTAGCCCAACATTGGCCCAAGTTAGCCCAATTTGACCTACATTGGCCCACTTACCAAATGAACCCAAATTCAAACCAATTCAATTCCAAATCATGCCAAATTGACTCCAAACCATTCATGAAACATCCCTAAACCAATTGTAACATTTATTTGACATGGTCCTTCACAAAATTTTCACCCAAATGCCCATCCTAAAATCAAAAAGCCCACTTCCCTTAAACCTTCCTAAAAGCCCACTTCCTTGAAATTCAAAAGCCCAAATTCATCCAAAGCCCACATGACACTTCCCCTCATCATCCATTTAATCAAAATCACCCCTAAGTTTCAAAATCATCAATTAAACAATTCCAAATCAAGCCCCATACAAATTCCCATCAAAATACCAAAATTTTCTTAAATCCATTTCCATGAAATTGACTTAACTTTTCCCAAGCCAAAGATGAGCCATAAAGCCATGCATGAGCCACATGGAAGCCATGAGAGCCTCTTTACATGTCACCATGCCATTTTGGGCAAAAGGAGGAGATTCTTTCCTTAATTCCTAAAGGTGATTAACCACTCCCATGATTCCCCTTAACCATGCTTATGCACTAATTGTACTTGGATGGTGACCTTTCCCCACTAATCAAGCTGACCTAAACCACCTTCTCTTCGACCCAAACTAGCCATGGGGAGGTGCACCTAGCCCAAAAGGATGGGTTGACCCAAATCAAGCCAAAATGGCCTCTTCCCCATTCCACTTTGATTCAACACCTTTACACATGGCTAATGCCGATTGAGTCGCACTAAGCCCGAGCCACGACCTCCACGATGACAACGGTGACCGACCACGGCCGGCCAGCCACCAGGTCGCCGGAAAACTCCATGGTCGAGACATGGGGAGGAGCCAAACTTTGGAATTCCACCTTGCTGAGCTGCCCCATGCCCAATGGCCACCATGGCTGTTCTGCCCTTGACCTAAGCAGATGATCCCAACCCTTGGCCATCCTCGTGAGGCTCTCCGACCACCTCTATTTAAACACCGACCCCTCTCGGCCATGGAAGGTGCTTGAACTAAACCTTAAGGAAACTCTGCGAAAATCATTCCGGATCACTCTCCACACATAGAGCACTTGATCCCGACTGAATTCCGGCCTCGATTCCCTCCGGTGAGCTCGATTTTGAGCTCGAACTTTAGCCCAAAACTAGGACACTTCTTCACGGTGGATCAATCTTCAAATTGATTGGTCCTACACCTTCACCGGACCAAGAGGAGAAGTTTCCCACTGAAAGCCCCATCCCGGAGCCACCCGGTTGTTCCGGCCTCCAAGCTTTGTGATCGAGCGTGGTCACTTTCATAGCTAGACGATTCACCGAGCCGAGGGACTTCATGCGGAGCTTGCTTGGACCCAATCGAAGGTGACACAACTCTCGGATCGAAGCTTCACTTCTGCGAGCAAAGGTATGGACTCACTCTTCTTCCCGAGCTTACAAAGATTCTCCATTTAATTTGAGTCGATTTAAATACATGTTTACCATATGGATGTGTTCGTCTCCTCGAGACGAATCCGTAGAGCATAAGAACACAAAAATCCATTGAGAATCGAGTGAGAAATTAGGGTTAGAAGGTTGACGGTCACGGGTGCACACCGGTCGTAGACGATGGCCAGGAGCCGTCGGATCGAGCATGTATCGAGCGGACGGTGCGGATCGGCCGGACGGCGCAATGGTGCATGAACCGCGGGCCCTCGGAAGGCGCGAGTCGGATGGCGGCGCCGAATCGGGAGACGACGCGTGGCCTTTCGGAGGCTGCCGAGGATGGCGTGGCGCCGCGTGGATAAGTAGGAAAATAGAGCTATTTTTCTATTTATTTAATTACCGGAACTTCAAAAATTCATAACTTTGTGTAGAAAAATCCTAAAAATAAAATAAAAATACCCTCTTGCTCGGTGAACGAGAGGAGAATAATGTGGAAAAGAAATCATTTAATTTCATCAAGTATTTTATTTTTAATGATTTATTTACTGTCTGCATTTTTTTAATTCTCCATGCATATAGGAAATTCACCATGGCATGAGACCATAGGGCTTTTGAAGCCTCTAAATTTGGGAACATTCCCTGAACTTTCCAAAGTCAGAGGCCATCCCTATGAGAAGTTATTTATTTTTCAAATTCATGTTACTGTTTTGAGTATTTTAAATCCAATAATTAACATGTTGTGAAATAAATTCTAGGAAAATTTGGTGATGTTTCTTATGACTAGAGGACCCTAGGAAAAATAGGTTTTGAATTAATCCACTTGGAATGACCCTAATTGGCTTAAACACCCAAAATAGGTCTTTAATTAATTAGAGCTAATCATACATCAAATTGACTTGAAATCAATTCTCCACTGACCTTTAGGATCAGAGGAACCTACCATAAATGTTTGAAGTCAATTGGACTTGGTTAGCCCTACTAAATGGGTTGATTAAGCCATTTAGCCAATTTAAACTTTAAAAATTCATAACTTTCAAAATACTTTTCAAAAATTCACCAAATTGGTTTTGGAGCCTCTCTGATATTAGGGGAATTTAATAAAATTAAAATTTCAATTTTCTAAAATAGTTGATTTTTTGTATTATTTTAATATTTTAATAATTAAAAAATAATAAAAATCACAAAAATAATAAAATTCAGCAAAATGTCACATTTTGAATTTTAGTCACTTAGGAACAAACCCCATATTTTTCTTAAGTCTCTATGATGAGATATTAAATTTTAAAGCCCTAAGGTAATTTTAAAATTAAAAAATGTATTTTCTAGGATTTCCACTAAAATAATTCTAATAAATCAAAGAAAAATCAAAAAATTATAAAAATTGATTCTCTGATTTCCTTGATATCAGAGAGATTTTTGAAAATATAAAATTCATTTTTTAACCTTTATTTTATTTTAAAATTAATTAATACTCCAAAACTCAAAATAATTATAATAAAAATAATATAATTCAAAAAATCACCAAAATTGGTCTAAGTGCTCCTCTGGTTATTAGGAATGTTCCATAAGTTTCTTAAGGACAGAAACTTTTCCTTGGTCATGTTATTGAATTTTCCTTGGAAATCCTTATTTTCCACCAAAAATAATTACATAAATAAATTAAATACAGAAAAATCACATTTTCTCCTCTAATGTCTTTATTGACATATGAGTGAAGTTACATAAAAATTTCAAGTTCATTTGAGCTCAATTTAGTGAGTTATGAAATTATTAAGCTTGAAGGGCAAAATGGTAATTAAAATTTTAACCCTTAATTAAAACTTTAGGCTTAATAAAATGAAAGGGTAAAATATTTGATCTTAATCTGATTTGGATGATTGAAATTTAAATAATTAAAGGGTAGGAACCTATTAAACAATTCAAAAATAATTGAAATGAACTTTAATTAAAATAATTAACTAAATTTGGAAGAATAATAAATTTGGAATTATTAAAATAGGGATGTCATTAGGAAGAGATTTATTCTTTAATTTAAGAAACCCTAAATTAATCATTTCAATAATATTTAATTCCTAATTAAAATGATAATTCAAACTTAAGATTTAAAATGCTAAAAGACTTAACCATTAAATTAAATTAAAGTTAAATTATTTAAATCAAACCCTTTTAAAATAAAATATTAAATTAAAATTAAAAATTAAATCAAATTAAAATTTAAATTAAATTAAATTAAATCAAATTAAATTAAATTAAATCAAATTAAATTAAATCAAATTAAATTAAATTAAATTAAATTAAATTAAATTAAATTAAATTAAATTAAAACATATTAAATTAAATTAAATTAAAACATATTAAATTAAATTAAATTAAATTAAATCAAATTAAATTAAATTAAATTAAATCATATTATATTAAATTAACTTAAATTAAATTAAATTAAATTAAACCACATTAAATTAAAATTGAATTAAATTAAATTGAATTAAATTAAATTGAATTGAACTAAGTTAAATTAAATTGAATTAAATATAACATCACCTAAGACATAAAAAAAAAGAGAATTGAAAAATAAATCTAAAACAACTTGAACACTATTCCAAACTTAAATCCATTAACTAAAATTAAATCATAAACCACTTGAACATACATTTGCCCTTAAAAGCTCGTGATGTCATAACTCTTAAAAGGAGTGTTAAATGAAGTGCTACTTCATTCATAGGATATTCAAATGTCCTAGTTCACCGAAGCAAGATAACGACGAAACTTGAATTCTCGGACGATTAATTCATTTGTATAATTAAATTCATTTGGACTTATAATAATCCTAGAAATATTGAAAAGATGTTTAAGATTCGTCTTAAGCACTTCCTCGATATGATAGGATATTTATAAGAACAATTGAACTTAATTGTTCTTTGATGAAGAAAATCGTCCTCGAACCAAAATACGAGAACCTAGACGTCATAGGAAATGACTAGCTATAGGATTAGGAACTTGGTAGAAAACCATAACCCTTCCCTTAGCTTTACCTAGGAACTTACTTTAAATGCTTAAATATTCTAAGCGTGTTTTAAGTGCGGCTTGGGATGACGGGAAGACCCTCCAGGTACGCTTTTATTTTATTGCAATTTACTTTATTGCAATTTATTTAATCGCATCGCACTTACTTTTCTTGCATGATAAACAACTGTTGCATGAAAACCCACACCTTTAGGATAGTCCCTAAAACTGAAACCAAAACTAAAGTAAAAGTCATTGCAAGATAAAATTCACCGCCACGAGCATTTCAAAATATAAAACAACTCAAAATTTAATCACAAACGGAACACAAAACTACAACTACAACTACAACTAAATTAAAACGTCTTGTTGGATGATCGGGAATACCTCGGATGATGTAACCTACGTGTTGCTAACGGGATTTCCACGGTGCTAAATGAAAGTGTGAAACTCATTCAGTTGAGTTTAGCAAATTCATCTGAACTAAGTGAATCCGATAAAAATAACGATGCCGGAAGGATGGAACCGTGGGATCTTAACCGGTGTTGTTATAATCAACTTTAAGATTTGTTTAATCAAAATATTAAAAACACCTGGATTTTAAGATTTTCTCTAAACCAGAACACTTTTCTCATCTCCTGATTTATGACTTCTAAAACTAAACCACTACGATAACAAGGAGCTCGGAGCATGGTGGGCAGCACGGCCATCGTCATCGAGCAAAACACTGAGTCTACTTGACAGAAACTTTCTTAGAATTAAATAACCAAGCTATAGGACTTCGAGGTAGTTTGCACTAGTGCAACATAAATCCTCAACTCTTTGTTAGGCATTTGCATGATCATGTCATGTGAATTAAGCCCTAATCGGTCTTAGGACTCCGAGGTAGTCGTTCGATACGACATAAACCCTCACATCTTCAAGGCTATTTCTACGATTTTATCATACAAATATAAGTCCTAACTAATTAAAATTGGCAAGATCAAAAGACTAAATAAACATTAGGGCTTTCCTAAATCCAAGCCAAACAATAGGATAGTCAGGAAATTACCGAAGTTCGCTTCGAATCTGTGATTTCTCCTACCTTTCTTTCTTTGAAGTCCCAAAACAAAATGTTCCAAATTTGATCTATTCCCTATTGAAATTTCAAAATTCAATCCATTGAAAACTTAAACTTTGAAATTCTTGAGAGCAGAACTACTGATTATTATCGAGAGTTTTCTTAGGTGATTTCCGTCACTTAAGATGTAATTAACTATAAGGGCTTGCCCTTATAGGTAATTTTAAAAACCCAGGTAATATAAACCCTGTTTAATGTTTTCATATTAAACAGGGGAATTTGTCGGCTTATAAAATTGGTTCGCAGATCAAACGGATGTCACAAATTTCTCTAGTTTATTTAATCGAGCCTCATTATCAAGCAATGTGTCTATTCTTCGGGTTAGATACACGGTTTGTAGTGCGGCGTTCGTTTATATAAACTATTCGGGATGTGAGATTAGTTTGATTTCATATCTTAAAATTTTCAAATTTAAAATTATTTTCAAAATCAAATACTATTTTTCAAATTATTTATTTAAATTAAGTTAAAATTAGCCGACAATTTCTGTAGGCGATCCCCTTTTCAAAATAAAACACATAACCTAAAAATAAGCCGTACATATATATATATATATATATATATATATATATATATATATATATATATATATATATATATATATGTAAATTAAATTAAAAGTTCGCCGACAATTTCTGTAGGCGGCCTCTTTTCAAAATAAAACACACAACCTAAAAATATGCCGACAATTTCTGGCGACTCCGTTGGGGAGAATTCCTCTCTCCATTTTTAATCAGATAGTTCTGCTTTTAAAAATCGGTAGTGTATCCATGTCCCTGGTGGATCAAACTACCCTTCTTTCCGTTGGAATACTATGTTCATTTCTACCTTGAACGAGTATAACCAACATTCTCTCGGATTTAGGAGCCACTGTTTAGACACCTCTAAACAGAGAGGTTCTGAGATCCTTTTGCCTCTTTTCTGAGGTGGGGTGGACCCCCAATAGGTGTTAGTTTAGGAGCGGTCCTTCGAGTCAAGAAGTCTTGCATAAGACTTTCTTTTCCCTTCCAATTCTGAATCGGATTCTTTACCTTCTCTACACCTTTGAACATTCCGTTCCTAATAAACAAACCCTCTAATGAATGACTCTTTTAACAAATAACTCCTTTTTATAAATACATGAACAAGAATGTGTTCGGACTCTTTTCGATTTCTTTCTTTTCGTCCTGATGAGAAGAAGCATAACTTGGGACTGACAATCAGAATCTAACTTGCAGAAATGGAAGCCCCAAAGCTGATTTTCTCCTTCACCGATGGATCTGGACTTCGCTGTTTACAAGGATGAGGTCTGCCCGACAATGGGATCATCCGGTTTGGACAAGGATTCGAGAACACGAATGTCAAGATCACCGACGTTACCCTTTTCGCATCGACGGACAAAGTATCCGAAGCGAAAGACCTTTGATCGAGTTCGACCTTAAGTCGACTCAAGAGTTCCCTCCCCGCTAAGGGTTCCAGTGAGAGGAATACTACCGTCCATAGGAGGACCGTTATCTCTACCCCCACTGGTCTAGTCGTCTCCGCACCTACCCGGCTTCCGCCGAACCGAAGGGAAGGAAGTTCGAATTTGTAACGAGCATGTTACCGTGGAGGGTACGGATTTCCGTGCAAGACCTTCGTTTTTGAAATTGGGTCCGGCTCGAGGGTTCCACCCTAACACGGACTCAGAGAAGAAATAGAGGTAGGAAGATTGCCAGAAAGGCCAGAGCTGCTGAAGTCGCTTTCTTAGAAGAAATCCTTGAGTACACACCACTACCTGAGTACATACCATTGCCTGAGTATACACCGCTTTTGGAAGGAAGTAGATTCCATCCCCTTTCCGCCGCAGCTGACGAGGAAAATGTCCGCAGGATTGCTTCTACATTACCTCGACCCGCATACTTATAGCGACGACTGAAAGAAAAGGGCTAGGATTACACCATTTGCCCGACTACAGACTGTGATAGAGAAGTTAGCAAAGAAAGAGAAATGCCATGTATCGGAGATTTTAAGAAGGATAGGACGGGTGCCAGCCAAATCCCGTCTTGGGCCACGAGTAGAACCTACTATCGCTGCAGAAAAGCCGAGTAAGAAGATGAAGGCTAGTCCAGCTGTTGTTGTTTCAGGTTTACAGATCAGGGAGGATACCACCTTCCAGCATTCAGCCGACAGACCATCCGGTCCTAGGCCTTCTGCTGCTAGAAGGATGGTATGACGTCATACTACCGGCCAATTAAGACCGAAACAACGACCAGAAAAGGAAAGTCTCGTCGGGAGACTCGAGTCCGAAGAAAGCGCCACCGCAATGAAGGGGACTCCCAAAAGGAAATCGACGACCATCGCATGATAAGCTGCGAAACAGACATGAAAAAGACCATTGGAAGACGCTATGGAAAAGTTAAGAACCGATATTCGGCGATTAGCAAGAGAAAGAGAAGAAAAATTCGGAGATGAAGTCGACTCGTCGAGTTCATGGATGATGAATATGCGAGAAATTAACATGGTTGAAACACGAGCATCGTCAGCTTCGCAAGGTGCTCAGGCAGCTGTGGAAAGAGATGAACCGGAAGCATTAAGAGCACAAATTCGAGAAAAGACGATACAATCTCTCAATTGGCAAAAAGGATGGAAGAGATGGCTGCAGTCCTAGCCACTCTTCAGAGTCGAGCTCAACCCCCAAGAGAAACGCCTCTAGAAGTTATTCATATTACAGACGAAGGAAAAGAGATTACATCCGTTAACAGAGACGATCAGCCAAAGAAAGATTCTACCCAGAATATGATTCCAGAAAATGATATCAAGAGCATGGTGGAACAGCAGGTGCGAGAAGCCTTGGCACAATCAAAGAGCGGGACATCCAATCGGACGGGTAGACCTTACCCCGAAGAATTCGACGCTGTCCAATATCCAAAAGGCTTTGTACCACCTCTGTTCAAGACCTTTGATGGAACCGGAAACCCTCGGCAGCATGTTGCACATTTTCGTGCCGGTTGTTGCAATGCCGGCGGAAGTGATGCTTTACTCTTCCGACAATTTGTCGACGACTCGTCGAGGATCGCCTTTGATTGGTATGCGGAATTACCGAACGGTTCGGTAAAGACATTTTCAGAATTAGAGAACCTCTTCATCAAGCGATTTGCCGGAGCTCAGCACAAGAATAGCAGAAGCCGAACGAAACTTTGGTGGACTATATACTTCGATGGAGGAATCTAAGTATGAAGTGTGAGCCACAGCTACAAGAACGACACGCGATCGGCATTTTACTTAAGAGCATTCATGGCCCGATAAGCACTTCTCCTCGAGGGATTTACTATTAAGACTTTCGAGAAGTTATTAAGCAAGGCCGGAAGCTTGCAAGAGGAGGCGAAGCAATTAAATTTCACCGACAAAACAGACAAACAGAAGCCCGTGAAAACTTTTGAAAAGATGTCCGAGATTGTCGTAGCAGTCGATAAAGGCAAGCAGCCGATACAAATACCGTCGAACGACCGCGAGCAACCTCAACGAATTACCGACAACCTCGACCCGGCTATCGGTCATCTCGATAGTATGAACAACCGCCTCGTCCACAACGTACGTTAAGGGAGCTTCGAGCGAGGAGTATCCGTTCAAGAATGAGGCGATGCTTGAAAATGTTCCGCGATCTAATGAAGACTCCGGATTTCCAACTGCGCGAGCCTAAGAGACCAGAAGAAGTCGACAAGAAAGGTGATCCCAACTTTTGCCCTTACCACCGGATGCTTGGGCACAAGATAGAAGATTGTATTACCTTCAAAAGTTGGCTCAACGACAATCTTCGAAAAGGGAACATAACAATCCCGAAGGAATACATGAAGGAACCCCAGAAAGGAGATTCTGTCAATGTTATCTCGACGGATCTCATTGTTCCGATAGATCCTATGCGATCGACGATGGATGGACTACCGCTTGGACAAAGTCTTCGAAGAAGATTTTAGATCGCATCCAAACCACTTCGGTGCGAGCCTCGATTCGTAGTTCGAAACCTGTCGAGTCGGCACTATCACTTGCGATAGAAGAACCACCTCAACAAGAGACAATTGAAGAAAAGAAGAAAATTGATGAAGAAGAGAAGACCGAGGCTCCTGAGGCTAGACTAGGGGCTGCTTATCCTAGGATAGTTGTTTCCAATTCGGGGGAGAAATCCCTCGAACCTCTGACTCTGTATGATTATTTGCTCACTTCGGTGGGATCTTATAATGATGAGGGTTATGGCGTTGGCTACATTTTGGACTGTTTCTAACGATTACGTAACTAGCGACAACCAACCTAATCTGGACGTCGATTCCGATACAAATAACAATTCTCAAATCATACACAATCTCGAAGATCACAATGACAAAGAAGACATCCACCAAGGAGGCTACGAAAGTTCAACAAGCAACGAATCTATTTGCGAGTTTCGAGGAGCTCTAGTCACAATAGGGTTAGAGCCTTCAGACTCCGAAGCTAATCCAGAAGAACCTGTCATTCCGATTCAGAAGGAGACATCAGCAAAATCAATACTAGATTCAGAAGAAATCACGAAGTTAACTTAAGAAGTGGAAGAGTTCTACCTCCGAGAATGGGTCCAAAGGACAAAGGAAAGCGAGTGGTTGTTCGGGAAGAACCAACCCGGCGGAAGAAATACTCATTCGGGAAGAAAACGAGACACATGAAAATAAAGTGGACTACAACGTGCTAGCCCATCTTAGGAAACTACCAACCAAGCCGAGCATCTACGACGCTCTCATCTTATCAAAGGAGATGAGAGAAGCTCGATCGAGGCCTTACTTGATCCGGAAATTTGCTTAGCTCAAATGACCGGAGATTCCTTAGATGAGGTTTGCTCGTTAAAGGAACGACGAAGTGTTACCTTCACGGACAATGACCTACTACTTGGGACAGCAGACCACAACCGACCATTGTACATTTCAATTACAATTGGAAAGTTTACACTCTCCAGAGTATTGGTGGATCCAGGAGCATCAATCAATATAATGAATCTTCGAACGCTAGCATACTTGGAAATTGATGCTCGCGAGCTCGAAGCGGACAAAATGTTATTAAGAAGATTCAACCAGAAAGGAGAAAGAGCCCTCGGATCAATAACACTGTTAATGAAGACCGGTGATTTAGCAAAGATAACCGTGAAATTTCACATAATTGATTCAGAAACGTCATTCAACGCTCTATCGGGCCGACCATGGATACATGAAAATCGGATGGTACCATCATCTCTACATCGGTGCATCAAATACTACGATGGAGGGGAACAGTGCATCAAAGGTGACTTACAACCATTCTCCGTACATGAAATTATAATCCATGAAGATGCAGCTTATTATGCACCTCCGAAAAAAACAATCTTCTCCAGAGATACCATAACGAATGAAGCAAAAAAAGTTCGGGACGACGAAGAACCTGGAGTTCTAGTCCAACAGTCACTCACCACTCCCTTACAGCGAGATGGTGAAGGTTTCTCCACAACTCGCATCCGAGGTCGAGGCCGGGGACGAGGTCGTGGCGAGACGTTAGGACGAGTTGGACAAAGAAAACCAGCCATCAATGTTGATTGGGAAGACGAGTTCGAAGAAGAAAAAGAAATCAAGCAAGAAGCGGCGACAATAAGTCGGAAGAAGCCGCAATTCGAGGATCTCTCTCGAAGATGAAAAGAACGAGGAATATAAATCGATGTACGAGAAGATTAACCACTATGTACATACTATGACCCTGACCCCGATCCATTCTAATAAGATCGAGGGTATGGTGGTCAAAGAGGTACATAGCGGCGGTGCAAAGCCAATCAAATTCTACCGTGGTGCTCCTTCCTCCAAAACTGAAAATAATGTACAATTTGCAGATGCTACTTCATCATAATTAATGGAATTGCCTTTTGAGTGGTACTCTCCCTGTGTTCAAAATTTAATTCAGCGTGGTTTCTTACCTCGACAATGGACAAAAGGTCAATCGCAACATTTTGAAAAATTATGGAATAACTCCGGTCGTCCACCCAATTCGAGGCATGGTCTCCGATTCGGCACGGTAGGATCGGTTGACGATACTGAATTTTGCTTGGTTTTCACTTGCGATTCTAATGAAAACTGCATGGAAGCTACAGAAGAACTCGAAGATTTACAAATTGGAAATGCTCCACCAGAGTTCGAAGAAGAGATCAAATCTACAATAGATGAGTTAACGGAAGTTAACTTAGGTACTAGCGAAGAGCCGGACCTACCTTTGTTAGCTCCTTACTCGATAAAGAAGACTCCGAAGAAATAATCAAGTTATTAATGGAATTTAAAGATTGTTTTGCTTGGAGCTACGATGAGATGCCGGGATTAGCTCCGGAGGTCGCGGTCCATAAGCTAGGAGTGGATCCTACTACGTTCCGGTCGGACAAGGTTCCGAGAAGAATGCGTGTGGAAATCGAACAACAAGTCATAGTCTGAAGTTAAAAAGCTAATAGACGCTAAATTTGTCCGTGAAGAACAATACCCGACTTGGTTAGCCAATGTGGTACCGGTCGGGAAGAAGAATGGTCGGATCGGAATTTGTGTGGATTTCGGAGATTTAAACAAGGCATGTCCAAAAGATGAATTCCCTCTACCGATCCCGGAATTAATGATCGACATTGCTTCAACACATGAAATATTCTCATTCATGGATGGATCTTCGGGATACAACCGGATAAAAATGGCTCCGGAAGATGAAAAACTTACGGACATTCAAAACGCCGATCGGAGTATATTGCTTACACGAGTGATGCCATTCGGATCGAAGAACGCAGGAGCAACCTACCGAGAGAGCGATGACAAGAATTTTTGATGATCTCATCCACAATCAAGTCGAATGCTACGTGGATGATGTGGTCATCGAAAGCAAAGTAAAGGAAAACCACTCGTATGATTTGAGAATTGTTTTCGAACGATTAAGACAATTTAACCTTAAGATGAATCCCTTAAAATGCGCCTTCGGCGTCACCTCCGGAAATTCTTAGGATTCGTTGTCGACATCATGGAATTAAAATCGACCACGAAAAGATTAAAGCTATCTTAGAAATGCCACCTCCCGGAACCTTAAAACAACTACGATCTTTTCAAGGAAGTTGGCATATCTTCGACGCTTTATCTCGAACTTGTCGAGTAGGTGTCGGCCTTTCTCGGCATTAGTTAAAAAGGACGCCAAATTTATTTGGGAAGAGAAATGTCGAGAGGGCCTTCGAGGACATTAAACAATATTTAATGACACCTCTGTCTTAGCAGCCTCGGTCTCGGGTAGACCGTTGATACTTTATACCGCGGCTTTAGACGACTCTCTCGGAGCCACAGTTGCAGGGTCGATGATGAGGGTAAAGAAAATGCTCTTTACTACCTAAGCCGTCGTTTACTTCCGACGAAGTAAGGTATCCCACAATTGAAAAGCATCTGTTTGGCCACGATCTTCGCCGCTCAAAAGCTCGGGCACTACATGCTTTCTCATAAGGTGAACTTGATCTCGAAATTTAATCCATTGCAATACTTGATGACCCGTCCAACGCTTTACGCCGGACTTGCCGAGTGGTCGATGATATTATTGCAATTCGATATAACTTTCGTGCCTCTTCGTGCCGTAAAGGGACAAGTCCTAGCGGACTTCCTCGCAGCACACCCTTTGCCGGCGGAATCTCCTCTCGATGACGACTTGTCGGATGAACAAATAATGAGCCTAGAAGACCACGATGATCGACGTTGGGTATTATATTTCGACGGAGCATCTTCGAGCACACAAAGACGAAGAATCACAATTGATAGTGCCGGTAAGGCGGAATCGGACTAATCTTTATAACACGGAGCGGGGATGTTAAGATACTCCTACCACTTAACGAGCCGTGTCCAAACAACGAAGCGAGAATACGAAGCTCTCGTAACGGGATCTGGAATTAACTATTCGAATGGGGATAACAAACATCAACATCTACAGGGATTCGCAGTTAATCATTCAACAGATCGCCGGACAGTACAGAATTTTAAAGTCAAGACTCGAGCAATACTTCCAGTATGCCATGAAACTGTTAGAACAGATTCCGAATGTGACGATCTACAAAATTCCCAGAAGAGAAAACGCTTTAGTAGATGCGTTAGCCCGCCTCGCAAAAGAATTTGTCTGCTTACAAGATGAATCAGTGGAAGTGTCAGTTCACGGACGTCAGGTCCTATCACAGCTCGACATAGACACAATACACAAATCGAGAAAAGAAGAAGAATCGGTTGCAACGGTGACGGAAAACACGAGAAGATTAGCGACGACCATAGTAGACTACCCGCAAACAGGGAAAACTACCGGACGATAGGTCGTTAGCC
The DNA here is from genome assembly GCA_022702705.1 of Papilionanthe hookeriana x Papilionanthe teres. NCBI lineage: Eukaryota > Viridiplantae > Streptophyta > Magnoliopsida > Asparagales > Orchidaceae > Papilionanthe > Papilionanthe hookeriana x Papilionanthe teres. The sequence continues at coordinate 57,690,683 of CM040423.1, read as the reverse complement.
CATCGGATCAAGAAAAGAACTCGTCCTACGCATTAATAAATAACACGTTATACGAAGGTCTTTCGATCAAATGTTGCTAAGGTGCCTAAGCGGGTCCAAGGCCCGTGAAATTGTTAAAGAGGTGCATTCGGGACTGCGTGGCGCTCACCGGTCGGGTCCGAAGATGAAAATGAAAATTAAAAGACTATGGTACTACCGGCCCTCGATGATGACCGACCGCATGAAAATCGCCAAGAGCTGTCACCAATGCCAAGTGCATGGAGTGGTTCTACACCAACCTCCAAATGTGCTACATCCGACAATTACGTCATGGCCATTTGAATGTTGGGGAACAGATATAGTGGGTCCAATAGAACCACCATCTTTAAAAGGGCATCACTTCATTCTTGCGGCTACAGATTACTTTTCCAAGTGGGCAGAGGCAGTTCCACTCGGAGAAGTGAAAGCACACCACGTGCTGCGGTTTTCAAGAACCAAGTTGTCTACCGTTTCGGAGTGCCGCGCGGGATCATCTCGGATAATGGGTCGGCATTCGGAAGCACGCAAATCAACAATTTTGTCGGGAGACACGGAATCGACTGGCGGTATTCAACAATTTACTACCCGAGAGCAAACGGCTCGGTCGAGGCTTTTAATAAAACTCTCGTTCAAATTTTAAAGAAAATTTTGGACGATAATAAGAGAAATTGGCACGAGAAGTTATTAGAAGCCTTATGGGCCTACCGGACAACCTTCGAACTCCTACTCGAAGCTACACCTTACGCTCCGGTGTATGGGTCCGATGCGGTGTTACCCTTAGAGGTCCAGACTTCCTTCACTCGGAATTGCGGCTTGCAAACAAAATCACGACGAAGAGAATGCCAAATTACAACTAGAGGAATTGGAAAGCCCGGAAGGGAAAAGACTTACAACGCGACGAGAATTTAGAACTATACCAAGCCAAGATGGTTCAAGCCCATGACGGACCGGTCCACCCAAGAACCTTCAAAGTTGGTGACTTAGTTCTCGTTCTCAAGAGACCTATCCTTGCACACCACAAGATAGGAGGAAAATTTGAACCCACTTGGGAAGGGCCATTTGTGGTTGAGGCAGTATACTCAGGAGGCTCCTACCAGCTAGTGAATTACCAAGGAGAACGACATATGCTTCCGATCAACGGACGATACTTGAAAAAGTATTACGCTACCTGATGTTTCGAAGGAATGGATTTTTCATCCCTAGAAGCACGGGTGAAGTAATTACTTATGACTGGGTCCGAACCCAAAAAATAATAAAAAATATGCTAAAATAAATAAAATCATTATAATAAAGTTTTCCTTGTTTTCTTTTCCAAATCAAAATCTTTTTCCTGATCTTTTCCTACTTCATTCCTGTTGAATTCAAAAATACAATAGTAATAATAAAAAAGAAAAGAAAACTCTGTCTCTAATAAACATTTTCTTAATGTTCTTGTTCTTAGTACAGCCCCTGATCCTTTTCCTTGTCTTTTCGCAGGGAAATGTCGAACGGGCGGTTGGTCCCGAACTTTAAAAATGGCGTAAGCCTTGCACTCGACGAAAAGAGGGTGAAAGATGGAGCGATAATAGAGATTGACTCGGACTTCGCACCGGCGAGCTCGCAATACGAGGAAGGTGACTGGGTCCCAATTGACCGAGAGGAACTGCCCAGTCAGACAGTAATGAAAGTGGGTGGCCCAAGCCACCAATCCAGCAGCAAGAAAATCAAGTTTGTAGTCGCTACACCAGAGGGTAGACTTGTCAGCGCCGCGCCCACATAAATTCAGGAAGTACGAAGAGCTACTCTCACAGCAACTCAGCGAAGAAATAAAAATTGTCGTATCCGCAAGATGTTAACTAAACTAGCAGCGGACCAGTGCGACGAGACAGTCGCTACTACCAGTACATATACTTCAAGGATACCGGTTCGCCAGGAACCTGAAGAAAGGAGACCAGCTCCGAGGATAACAGAGGAAACCAGGGAAATCTCGAGAAGATAAGAAGAAGGAAGGCTACCACGCCACCAAATAAAGCCACCAGTAATGCATAACCTTGTTGCAGAAGCAACCCCGGAGGATGTCCCGACGGAGACCATCCCCGAGGAGCCGAGGTATGCAGGAGAACGCAAAGGGATTGAGCCATATATCCCACAGTACGTCACCAGGCCTCGCCATTTGCAGATTATTCCAGAATACGAGCTAGAAAGAATGCAGAATGTCGGGAAGTAAACTTTTGAATACTTCGAGAGAATCAGAGGCAGGGGGATCAATATAATAGAAGGCCTCGAGCTACATACAAACGTGTTCTCAGAATACGAACAACAACAAATCGTGGACTGCATCCGGGATTTAAAAAGAATGGGTCGAGCAGGCCGCCTAAGAGAAAACACTTACTCGGAACCCCGGAGGTGGATGCCAGGGAAAGGGAGAATTACAATACAATGTGGATGCTGCTACAACTTCGCAGAAGACAGGAAGGGAAACCCACCGGGGATACTCCGTCATGGCCAGGTGGATTCAATGTCATTAGTCATCAAAAGGATGGTAAAGAGAATGATAATATGGAGGGTACTGCCAGCAGATTGCATATCTAACAGTTGCATCATTAACATTTACAAAAAGGGTGACTGCATACCCCCGCACATAGATCACCACGACTTTGTCAGACCCTTCTGCACAGTTTCTTTTCTGAACGAGTGTAATATCATGTTTGGATCTGACCTCCGGATAGCGGGCCCAGGTGAGTTCCGAGGGCCAGTAAAGATATCCGTCATGATACTAAAGGGCAGCGGAGCAGATGTCGCTAAACATTGCATACCGGGAGTACCAATGAAGCGGATCTCAGTTACTTTCAGAAGGATGGATGACAGGAAAGCACCTTACCACTTCCAGCCGGACCCGGAGCTAAAGAGCCTCCGACCTTACGAGTCGTGAGTTACATGGAAAATATCACACCTCCAACGTACATCCATACGGCATCCTTGCCAAGGATGGCTTGGAAGGTGATGTTATTGACCATGTACCTCACTATTCAGACATGGATTTTGACAGATACCTTTTTGGATGGATTGACAAAGATCATACATAGTCCGTTTTGAGTCTACATGGATTGTATGAGATGTATTCCAGAACGAGTTGTATGATGTATCTTCAACATGATTGGAATGAAAGTGACCATGTCACATTTTTGGCCTTCACCTCTTTTGTGCAAGTTAACAGGGAAACGCCATTAAAGTTAAATGAACTTCGAACAAAGAACAAAAAAGAAACAAAAAGAATAAAAGAAAACTTTCCTTAAAAAAAATGATGAACTCCAAATTCACATGAACATGAAATGAACGATAAATCGTTAAAAGACAAACAAAATGAACACAAATTTTAAAATCAAATCTCAAATTCAACCTTCCAAATCTCAAATCAAATCTCAATCAAATTCAAACTCAACCTTCCAAATCTGAAATCCAATCCGTTCTACTCTCTCCTTTGTCAGGGATGGAAGCGGTCGATTCCATTGACACGGAGCCGCGAAGTTTTCGATTCGGATCTAGTGGCGAGGAATTGTATCCAATCCAAACCAGCAACTTTCGATCAACTCGTTTGAATGAGATATGTAACATCTACATATTCCCTCCTAATCTGTTTCTTTCCACAAAAAAATCTTTTACAACTTTCATGAAATTCTCAAAACACCAAAATTCCACACTTTTCAAATCAACACTACAAATCTTTGCAAAGGCAATTACCATTCAAAATCAAATTCTTGGGGTTGAGGATTTTACATCCGAGACTGCATTGCTTTAGGTTCTTTCCCTATCGCAATGAAATACATCAAAATCAAATTCTTGGGGTTGAGGATTTTACATCCGAGACTGCATTGCTTTAGGTTCTTTCCCTATCGCAATGAAATACATCAAAATCAAATTCTTGGGGTTGAGGATTTTACATCCGAGACTGCATTGCTTTAGGTTCTTTCCCTATCGCAATGAAATACATCAAAATCAAATTCTTGGGGTTGAGGATTTTACATCCGATACTGCATTGCTTTAGGTTCTTTCCCTATCGCAATGAAATACATCAAAATCAAACTTTTGGGGTTGAAGATTTTACATCCGAGATCGCATTGCTTTAGGTTTTTCCCTATCGCAATGAAATACATCAAAATCAAATTCTTGGGGTTGAGGATTTTACATCCGAGACTGCATTGCTTTAGGTTCTTTCCCTATCGCAATGAAATACATCAAAATCAAATTCTTGGGGTTGAGGATTTTACATCCGAGACTGCATCGCTTTAGGTTCTTTCCCTATCGCAATGAAATACATCAAAATCAAATTCTTGGGGTTGAGGATTTTACATCCGAGACTGCATTGCTTTAGGTTCTTTCCCTATCGCAATGAAATACATCAAAATCAAATTCTTGGGGTTGAGGATTTTACATCCGAGACTGCATTGCTTTAGGTTCTTTCCCTATCGCAATGAAATACATCAAAATCAAACTTTTGGGGTTGAGGATTTTACATCTGATACTGTATTGCTTTAGGTTCTTTCCCTATCGCAATGAAATACATCAAAATCAAATTCTTAGGGTTGAGGATTTTACATCCGAGACTGCATTGCTTTAGGTTCTTTCTCTATCGCAATGAAATACATCAAAATCAAATTCTTGGGGTTGAGGATTTTACATCCGATACTGCATTGCTTTAGGTTCTTTCCCTATCGCAATGAAATACATCAAAATCAAATTCTTGGGGTTGAGGATTTTACATCCGAGACCGCATTGCTTTAGGTTCTCTTCCTAATGCAATGAAGCACACCAAATCAAGCTGTTGAGGTTAAGGATTTTACATCCAATACCGCATTTCTCTGATTTCTTTCCTCATTGTAATGGTTCAATCCAATCAATTCAAACTTTTGAGGTTGAAGATGTTACATCTAAAACCACAAAATTCCAATTTTCATTTCAAGTTCAAATCCCTTCAAATTAATTTTAACAAAACTTTAATCTAAATTGAAACTCAAACTAAAATCTAAACTTACACATCAAAACTTAAATTGAAACAAAATGAAATCTAAATCGAAATTCCCCCAGATCATGTGATTTGGGATTCACCTCCTTTTCCTTTCCCCAGCGAGAGTTCAGGGATCTCCAGTCTCAGAGATATACTTGACACTCCCCAGCGTAAACTCTTCTACTCTGTCCCAAGTTTATCACTTGGACTTTTGTGTTGGTTTTGTTGATCGCTTCGGTCAACGCCAATACGCGCGGTGTGCTTGGTTAGCACACCACACCTATTGGGGGTCCATTTGTTGACCTCATTTTTGATGAGGTCTTCTCTCCTTCTTTTTAGTACTTAGGATCTAGCCTTAGGCTTTTCCTTTAACTATCTTAGAGGATTAGAATTGGGACCCACCACTTAGAAATTCAAACCACTTCTTAACTCCCTGCAAACTCCACAAACTTGATTGTAGACCCCTAATCACCTAGAGGGTTGAAATCAAATGTGGAAGTTTAAAGGATGAGTTCCTATAGGACTCTTTGGCCTTAGGACTGCCTGCAGGTGGCCTGGTCTAGTGAGGGCTGACTTACACACACACTACACTTATACACTACACATTCACACACCTCCTAAAACCACACCCATACCCAACTTGACCTCCCGACTCATGAAGGTGATTCACATGGATGGTCCTTAACCCCTAAGCCCTCGAGCAAGAGGTTAGGAACAACATAGTGAATGCCTCAAATAAGTCTCTTCATGGCTCATGTGGGCTTGATATGGCTTCATGGCTCAACTAAAATGATTTCGTTCCACTTACATTTACCCAATCTTCAATTTTCCAAATTTTTAAATTTTTGACCCCCGAGACCCCAGACCCGCCTAGCCTACCCAAAACCCTTGAAATTACCCAAATTTTCCAAAAATCTCCAAATCACCCAAAATTCCTCAAAACCAATCCCAAACATTCCCACATCACTCAAATTAATCATCCATAGCCAAATATACTAAAAATTCCAAAAATACCCCCTCAATACCCTCCAAATACCCAAAATGCCCTTCTTGACCCAAAAATCCAAAAAATTCAGAAAATTCCCAGAAAATTCCAGGAAATCCCAAATATTCCCAATTTCATTTTGTCCAACTACACCATGGGCCAATTTTGTCAATTTATCCCACTTTTGTCAAAATCCCCAATTTGACTCATTTTAACCCAAAGTGAACCCAATGTCAAACCAAACCTACCCAATTGACCCAAATTCTGGTCCAATTCAATTCTAAACTTCAATTCAACATCCCCAACACCAATATAGACCAAATCCAAGCCCAATTTGATTGTCATTTGAATTCAATTTCACTTTTGACCTTAAAGCCCAATTTGGACCCATGACCCAAACTTAGCCCAAACTAACCCAATTCAACTCCAATTAACCCCAAATCTTTTCTAAACCTTCCCTAACATCCCCACAAACAAAACTTTAACATAATTTGCCCAAATTTTGGACCCAAACCCCACTCAAATTCAACCCAAAACCAAAAAGCCCAATTTTGACCTAAACCCAAACTTAACCCAAATAGACCCAAACTCCAAAATCCAACCCCAACAAAAGTTGAAACCTCTTTGAAATACTCCCATAAACATTTCTTAACATTAATTTTACATCAATTTCAACCCTAGCCCAACATTGGCCCAAATTAGCCCAATTTGGCCTACATTGGCCCTTTACCAAATGAACTCAAATTCAACCCAATTCAAACCCAAACCACCTCAAATTTGTCTCAAATCACTCATGACACATCCTTAAACTAAAATAAACATCTATTTGGTATGGCCCTTTGCAAAATTCTTCATCTAAAAGCCCATTGCTAAACATAAAGGCCCACTCCCTTAAACCTTCCTAAAATCCCACTTCCATTAAATTCAAAAGCCCAAATCAATCTAAAGCCCACATGACACTTTCCCTCATCACACATTCAATTTAAAATCATTCCTAAAGTCCTAATTTATCAATTAAACAATTCCAAATCAAGCCCCATAACAATTCCCATCAAAATGCCAAAATTCACAAAATCCCTTTTTTATGAAATTGACCCAATCTTTTCCCAAGCCACATGGAGCCATGAAGCCACATGCAAGCCATTGCCAAGCCATGAGGATCTCTAAGTTGTCAACCCCCCTTAAATGGTAAAAGGAGGAGGTCCTTTAAGCACCTCCTAAAAGTCATTAGCCTTAAACATGTTTCACCTTAACCCAAATTTAATCCAAATATATTTGGATAAGGACTTCTCCATGCCAAACCAGCTGATTCCTTGGACTCCCCAAAACACCCAAAGCCTCCTTAAAGGGTGAACCAAGCCCAAAAGGTGGACTTGACCAAATCAAGCCAATATTGGCCTTCCCCCATGCCATTTTAATCCAAGCTTTTGACACATGGCAAAGCCCAATTGCCCACACTAAACCCCAGCCCTGACCCACCTGGACCTGAGGGTGACCCATGCCTGCCGGCCAGCCGCCTGGATCGCCGGAAAACACCATGGCCGAGACCTTGGGAGGAGCCAAAGTTTGGAATTCCCACCTGCTGAGCTGCCCCATGCCCAATGGCCACCATGGTTGTTCTTCCCTTGACCTAAGCAGCTGATCCCAAGCCTTAAACCCCCCTGGAAGGCCCTCCATCCTCTCCTATTTAAACACCACCTCCTCTCGGCCATGAGAGGTGCTGAAACAAACCTTAAGGAAAGTCTGCCAAAATTGTTCCAGACTACTCCCCACACATAGAGAACTTGATCCCCACCGAAATCCCCCGCCATTTCCTCTCGCGAGCTCAATTTCGGAGTCGAAATCCAAGCCCAAAACCAGGCCACTTCTCCACAATGAGCCAATCCCCAAATTGATTGGTCCTACACCTTCACCGGACCAAGAGAAGGAGTTTACCGACAAAAGCCCCTTCCCCAGTGCCACCCATCTGTTCCAGACTCCAAGCTTTGTATTTGGCTGTGGTCGAAATCATATCTAGACAATTCACCAAGCCGAGGACTTCATCCGGAGCTTGCTTGGACCCAATCGAAGGTGACACAACCCTCGGATTGAAGCTTCACTTCTCCGAGCAAAGGTATGGACTCATTCTTCTTCCCGAGCTTACGGAGATTCTCCATTTAATTTGAATCGGCTTCGATGCATGTTTACCGTATGGATGTGTTCGTATCTTCAAGACGAATCCATAGAGCATAAGAACACAAAAATCCATTGAGAATCGAGTGAGAAATTAGGGTTAGAAGGTTGACGGTCACGGGTGCACACCAGTCGTAGACGATGACTGGGAGCCGTCGGATCGAGCGTGTATCGAGCGGACGGACTGGATTGAGCCGGACAACGCGATGGTACGTGAACCGCGGGGCCCTGGAGCCCTGAGTAGGATGGCGGCGCCGAATCAGGAGACGACGCGTGTGCGTTCGGAGCTGCCGAGGTTGAGCTGGCGCCGCGTCACTTAAGTAGAAAAATAGGATTTTTTCTTATTTATTTAATTACCAGAACTTGGAAAATTCATAACTTTGTGTAGGAAAATCTTAAAAATAAAATAAAAATACCCACTTGCTCAGTGAACAGAGGAGAATAATGTGGAAAAGAAATCATGTAATTTCATCAAGTATTTTATTTTTAATTATTTATTTACTCTCTGCACTATTTCAATTCTCCATGCATGTATACAATTCACCATGACATGAGACCATAGGGCTTTTGAAGCCTCTGAATTTTGGAACATTCCCTGAGTTTTCCAAAGTCAGAGGCCATCCCTATGAAGAGTTATTGATTTTTCAATTCTAGGTCACTATTCTGAGTATTTTAATTCCAATAATTAGCATGTTGTGAAATAAATTCTAGGAAAATTTGGTGCTGTTTCTTATGACCAAAGGACCCTAGGGAAAATGGTTTTTGTGTTAACTCACTTGTAATAACCCTAATTGGCTTAAACACCCAAAATGGGGCTTTAATTAATTAGAGCTAATCACACATAAAATTGACTTGAAATCAATTCTCCACTGACATTTAGGATTAGAGGAACCCACCATAAAAGTTTGAAGTCAATTGGACTTGGTTAGCCCTATCAAATGGGTTGATTAAGCCATTTAGCCAAAATTAAACTTCAAAAATCCATAACTTTCAAAATACTTCTAAAAAATTCACCAAATTGGTTTTGAAGCCTCTCTGATATCAGGGGAATTTAAAAAAATTAAAATTGCAATTTTCTAAAAAAGTTGATTTTTTGCATTATTTTAATATTTTTAATAATTAAAAAATAATAAAAATCACAAAAATAATAAAATTCACCAAAATGTCACATTTTGAATTTTAATCACTTAGGAACAAACCCCATATTTTTCTTAAGTCTCTATGATGAGATATTAAATTTTAAAGCCCTAAGGTAATTTTAAAATAAAAAAATGTATTTTGTAGCATTTCCACTAAAACAATTCTAATAAATCAAAGAAAAATCAGAAAATTGTAAAAATTGGTCCTCTGGTTTCCTTGATATTAGAGAGATTTTAAAAAAAATATAAAATTCATTTTTCAACCTTTATTTTATTTTTAAATTAATTAATATTCCAAAACTCAAACTAATTATAATAAAAAGAATATAATTCAAAAAATCACCAAAATTGGTCCAAGTGGTTCTCTGGTCATTAGGAATGTCCCATAATTTTGTTAAGGACAGAAAAATTCCCTTGGTCATCTTATTGAATTTTCCTTGGAAATCCCTATTTTCTACAAAAAATAATTATATAAATAAATTAAATACAGAAAAATCACATTTTCTCCTCTAATGTCTTAATTGACATGTGAGTGAAGCCACATAAAAATTTCAAAATCATTTAAGCTCAATTTAGTGAGTTATGAAATTATTAAGCTTGAAGGGCAAAATGGTAATTAAAATTTTAACCCTTAATTAAAACTTTAGGCTTAATAAAATGAAAGAGTAAAATATTTGATCCTAATCTGATTTGGATGATTGAAATTTAAATAATTAAAGGGTAGAAACCTTCCAAACAATTTGAAAATAATTAAAATAAACCTTAATTAAATAATTAATTAAATTTGGAAGAATAATAAAAATTAGAATTATTAAAATAGGGATATTATTAGAAAGAGATTTGTTCTTTAATTTAAGAATCCCTAAATTAATCACCTCAATAATATTTAATTCCTAATTAAAATGATAATCCAAATTTAAGATTTAAAATGCTAAAAGACTTAATCATTAAATTAAATTAAAGTTAAATTATTTAAATTAAACCCTTTTAAAAATTTCACTTAAATTAATACTTTAACAATTAAAATTAAATCATCTTTAAAACATAAAAAATAAAATATTAAATTAAAATTAAAAATAAAATAAAATTTAAATTTAAATTAAATTAAAATCTAAAATAAAATTAAATTAAAATTTAATTAAATTAAAATTTAAATTAAATTAAATTAAATTAAATTAAAATTTAAATTAAATTAAATTAAAATTAATTTAAATTAAATCACCTTAAATTAAATTAAATTAAATTAAATTAAAACATATTAAATTAAATTAAATAAAATAAAAAATAAAATCAAGTTAAAATAAAATTAAAATTAAATTAAAAAATTAAATTAAATTAAAATTAAAAACTAAACCAAATTAAATTAAATTAAAATTAAATTAAATTAAATTGAATTAAATATAACATCACCAAAGACATAAAGAATTCAGAATAAATCTAAAACAACTTGAACACTATTTCAAACTTAAATCCATTAATTGAAATTAAATTAAATCATAAATCACTTGAACATTAATTTGCCCTCAAAAGCTCTTGTTGTCATAACTCCTAAACGGAGTACTAAGTGAAGTGTTACTTCACTTATAGGATATTCAAATGTCCTAGTTCACTGAGCAAGAGAACAAAACTTGAACTCCTGTATGATTAATTCATTTGTATAATTAAATTCTCTTGGACTTAAAACAATCCTAGAGGTATTGAAAAGATGTTTAAGACTCGTCTTAAGCACTTCCTCAATATGATAGGATATTTATAAGAACAATTGAACTTAATTGTTCTTTGATGAAGAAAATCGTCCTTAAACTAAAAAACACAAGAACCTAGATGTCATAGGAGATGACTAGCTATAGGATTAGGACTTTGGTAGACAACCAAAACCTTTACCCTTAGCTTTACCTAGGAACTTGCTTTAAATGCTTAAATATTCTAAATTGTGTTTAAGTGCAGCTTGGGATGACGGGAAGACCCTCCAGGTACGCTTTTATTTTATTGCAATTTACTTTATTGCAAAATGCACTTTACTTTTCTTGCATGATAAATAACTGTTGCATGAAAACCAAAACCTTTAGGGTAGTCCCTAAAACTGAAACCAAAACTAAATTAAAAATCACTGCAAGATAAAATCACCGCCACAACATTTGAAAATATAAAATAACTCAAAATTTAATCACAAACAGAACAACAAAACTACAACTACAACTAAATTAAAACGTCTTGTTGGATGATCGGGAATACCTCGGATGATATAACCTACGTGTTGCTAACGGGATTTCCCATGGTCTAAATGAAAGTGTGGAACTCATTCAGTTGAGTTTAGCAAATTCATCTGGACTAAGTGAATCCGATAAAAATAACGATGCCGGAAGGATGGAACCGTAGGATCTTAACCGGTGTTGTTATAATCAACTTTAAGATTTGTTTTAATTAAAACATAAAAACACTTGGAAACTAAGATTTTCACTAAATCAAAACACTTCTCTCATCTCCTGATTTATGACTTCTAAAACTAAACCTCTGCAACAACAAGAAGCTCGGAGCATGGTGGGCAGCACGGCCATCGTCATCAGCAAAACCTGAGTCTACTTCAGCAAAACTTTCTTAGAATTAAATAATCAAGTCATAGGACTTCGAGGTAGTTTGCCTAGTGCAACATAAATCCTCAACCTTTTGTTAGACATTTGCATTGCAAATTAAGCCCTAACCAGTCTTAGGATTTCGAGGTAGTCGTTCGACACGACATAAACCCTCACATCTTCGAGGCTGTTTGTGTGATCACATCATATGAATATAAGTCCTAATTAATTAAAAATTGGCAAGATTGAAACATTAAATAAACATTAGGGCCTTCCTAAATTCAAGCCAAACAATAGGATAGTCGGGAAATTACCGAAGTTCGCTTCGAATCTGTGATTTCTCCTACCTTTCCTCCTTTGAATTCCCAAAATAAAATGTTCCAAATTTGATCCATTCCCTATTGAAATTCCAAAATCTAATCCTTTGAAAAACTTAAACTTTGAAATTCTTGAGAGCAGAACAACTGATTATTATCGAGAGTTTTCTTAGGTGATTCCCGTCACTTAAGATGTAATTAACTATAGGGGCTTGCCCTTATAGGAGATTTTAAAAAATCAGGTAATATAAACCCTGCTTAATTCATTTATATTAAGCAGAGGAACTTGTCGGCTTATAAAATTGGTTCGTAGACCAAACGGATGTCACAAATCTTCTAGTTTATTTAACCGAGCCCCATCATCAAGCAGTGTGGCTATTCTTCGGAATAGACACGCGGTTTGTGGTGCGGTGCTCGTTTATATAAACTATTCAAGATGTGAGATTAGTTTTGATTTCTTATCTTAAATTTTTTAAAATTATTTTCAAAATCAAAACACTACTTTCCAAATCATATATATATATATATATGTAAATTAAATTAAAAATTCGCCGACAATTTCTGTAGGCGACCTCTTTTCAAAATAAAACACACAACCTAAAAATATGCCGACAGTTGATTGCCTTTTTAAGGAAATATTAGTTGAAGTTGATGTCATTAATTTTGGCTCAGTTGGATGGGTTTATTAGTGATGCACATGGCCACATATCCTTCAGAAGAAAATTTTTAGAATTTTACATGAAGGATCCTGTAAAGCTCGGATTTTTAATAAACTTTTCATGTTGAATGACTAAGGATTTTGCAAGAAACACAAAAAACTGAAGCAGGTGTCTATCTCACTCCAGATCGTTAATGATGAAATAGTACGGATGCTTGGGTTTTGAGATTTCAAGGAAATATAGTTTGAAGTGTAGTATGTCTGCAACTTTGTGAATGAAGAATCCCTTTTCATGGCCGACCTTTCTTTCCGTTATGAGCGATCTTCTACAATAATTTTGAAGAAAGTCCAAAAAAAAATGCCTCGAGCCGGCTCCTACAGCACCTTCGAAGCGACCCTTACAGGACAGTAATTGTAAGATGCTTTCTAGAAGCAAAGTATGAGGAGTGAAAAAGCAAAGAAACCGTGTTCCAAGAGTCTGAGAAGAGTGTGTTGCTTATTCATGGTCACTGAATCTTTCAAGGATTCACATTTAGGAGAGTGTGTTGGCTCATTCGTGCACCGAGTTCCAAGAGTCTGAGGACCTTATGATTTTTTCTTACATGTGTAAAATATCATAGTTTTAGATTTTATTTATCCGTCTAACCTAAAATTATTTATTTTAGCTGGCTAAAAAAGGTGGAGCTTGAAGGAGGGTTCTATCATTCTTTGAGAGATTGGAACTCTAAATTTGTTAAGATCAAGTTCCTACAGAGAGAGTACAAGAGCCGGAATGATTATAAAGCTGGCGAAACTATGGCCTCAAAATCTCACTTGACAGAGTGCACGACAGAGCTATCCATACTGGAGACTTATTTTTCATTGATTTGTTAGGACTTGAAGAGCACTAGTACGAGTAAGCTCAAGCAGGGCATTTTCTATTGGTTGTTGAACTGGTGGAAAGCAAGCTTCACCTAAATCTATGGGCATCAAATATAAAGCCTCGTAGCAGCTGAATGATCTAATTTTGAGACTCCTTAATCCTATGCACGTAATCCTTCAAAGAGGGACCGAAGGAACCTTCACCAGCAAGATAACGTCTGCAAGGGTGGAAAGATGTAGAGGCATGACGTTCCTGACTCCGTGGTTGTCCCCTTGAATGGTGGGTGTTAGAACAAGATGCTTCATTTATATGAGTATTGTGTCTAGTGGTCATTAGAAAGTTTTGCAAACCCTTTGACGATGGGGTTGTCGTTTCTGGAGAATGATTGAGACCACAACATGAAGCCAAAGGAGGAATCTCAATTAAACATTTCTATAGACATAAAAAACACAAACCAGTAAGATTTTGAGGTTGTTTGTCTAGCATGATGTAAATCCTCACACTATTTTTTAAGCATTGTGTGATCTTATGTCGTACGATATAAGCCCTAAATTCTTTTAAGGGTCGAGGTTGTTGTTCGGTATAACGAAACCCTCCTGTCTTCTTAGACTATTTGCATATGTTGTGCATATATAAGTCTCAAATGTCTAAATAATGTTTAATATTTAAACGTTATTATAACATCTTATTCAAAGACGTCAAATCAAACCATAGGCTAGTTTGAGATGTTACTGAAGTTTCCTCGGCAATTTCAGCATCTCCTACTTTTCATTTATTTAGGTTACAGAAAATAAATGGTCCCTACTTTTCATTTAATATTTGTTTGGTCTCATTATTTTCAAAATCAAAATTGTATGCATATTAAATTAAATAAAAAAATTATTATTAAAAAAAACCGACAAATATGAGATACCCCTTTTTTTGGGCGCCTAGGCACTGTCTAAGTGCCTAGACGCCAGAACAGGCGGCACCTAGGCGTCAAGCTCTTGGGAAAATTGGTTTTTTTAGCTTATTTGGGCGCCTATGCAATCCCTTTTTTGTGCCTAGTTATCGGCTCTATGCCAAATGTTGTAAACATGTGTCTAAAATGTTGAGGCTTGTGCTCAAAGGTACATGAAGGCATTTTGTGCACGTGGACCCCCGAGTCAACGCCAGGGCACCGATCTAGCCCGAAACCTTGATTTTTATCAAGAGCACCCGACAGAAGATGTTTTCAATATCTAAGATTTGGGAGACTCCATGTGAGTGAAATATAATCCCATAAATTCAAAACGAATTATTCTCTTTAGTCATTCAATGGATAAATAGGTGTCAACGGTTGTGCTAAACCAATGCGAGGGTAGGGTGTCTCGAACCCTAATTTTCTTGTAGCACATTTAGGTAGAGTCCATGACTTCCAATAGACGTGGGAGGCTCTAGATGGGCATGTGTAAACTTATATTGATCAAATTAGGCACAAAACATGCTTCATGTCCTGAATGATCCTTCCAGAGGGAGTTTTCCTAGGTACAGACAATAGCCACCAAACTAGCTACTTGCCCCAAACAAGTGCCAGAAGGTCCCGGGTAGGCGTCTTAAGCTTTCAAATGATATAGACAAATAGTAGACCATCTCGAGTCTTGCAAGTGTGTTGCCCACCCGATTAGAATTTGTCGGTTGCTTTGAAAATATATTTAATATAAGTTTATATATATATATATTGAAAATATTGTTTTAATTTTGAAAAAATGAGATTGAATGGATCTCAAACATTTAATACTTTAAATGATCAAGCACAGCTACAAGTGATACACCAACCTGAGAGGTAAGCATACTACTCGACAGTGGGCTTGATCATAAACTAAAGAACTTATGATATTTATTTTGGTCTGCGAATCTTTTATATGTTGACCAACAAGTTCCCCTATATAATATAAAGATTAAATTTGGTTTATTGTACGTAAGTTCCAAGTTCCCTATAAGGTCAAGGCCTATAGTTAATTACATCTTAAACAATCGAAGTCACTTAAAATAACTCTCGATGGTGATCAAAGGTACTTTTCTCCAAGAATTCAATGTATAAGGTTTTTAAGGTCGGACATGGGAAAATCAAGTGGGAAATAACCAAATATGACACTTATTTTTATAATCTAAAGAGGTGAAAGGTAGGGGACATCACTGGCCTTGAGGCAAAACTCAGTGACTTCCCGAACTATCTCATTGTTTGCCTTCAATTTTGAAGAGATATTATTTAGTATTTCATCCTGCCAATTTTCTTATTTAGGGCTTAAACTTATATGATCCGATCATGCAAATAGCCTAGAAAGATATGAGGGTTTACGTCATACCGAATGACAACTTCAGAACCTAAAGAAAGTTAGGATTTATGTTGTACAACATAATTGTGCAAGAGTCTGAAGATGATATAAGAATTTACATCATGCTAGATGAACTACCTCGAAGCCCTATGACTTGTTTTTTAAACTAAGTAAATGTTTGTTGAAGTAGATCCGCTCGCAGCTCGATCTAAGCTTCTTGTCATGCTACTCATGAAGTTTGCTCCGAACTCCTTGTTGTAGAAGCAACTCCAAGGTTTATGGTTTCATAGTTTATTTATTATGTTTTATTTTGCTTGTTGTTGTTGTCCAAGTGTTTAGGGGAATTTTAAGTTAAGTTGAGAGATACCAGTCAAGATCCCACGGTTTCATCGTTCTGACATCTCTATTTTCTTTTGAATTTACTTAGTCTAAACAAGTGTTTAAACTTATTTAGACCATAAATTCTCGTTAGCAACTGTAAGTTACCTTATCTGAGTGATCCTTGTAAATTGAAAAGGAGTGAATTATGCTCGTTAGTTGTTTTGAAAGTGTATGTTTTATTTTTAAAAGTGTGTTTTTGTTTTGCAGGTGTAATAAATAAAGCATGTATGGTAAAGTAACAAAGGCGATAAAATAAAGTACTAAAATTGTAGTAAATAAACTGTAAAAGCGTACCTGATTTTCTGCTAGTGCTGTAAGGTTAGTACAATAAACATAATATAATTGCAGAAAATTGAAGTAGATTGCAAGAAAAGTCCATTATCGAAAAATCCAAACAAGCCATAAGAAAATATAAGCAAGTATAACAAAACCAGATGTCACGTATGAAAAATCATGGCTAGGTGTAAGAATTTAGTAAAAGCGGGGGCTTAGAGCTGGACAATATGTGTTATAATTCCAACTTCAGGTAAAAGCTACCAACATAACAATCTAAGAAGGGCAATCCCCAACCTCGATCCAAGTGATTAATTATGGAGCTTTATAAGTTTTTGTCAAAACTCATTTAATTTTTCATGCATGTACAGTTTGCTTTAGCAATCAAAAGTAACCACGTCACAAGAAAGGATTTTTGTTTTCTTATATTGTAAGAATTCTTCCAAAGTAGTAAACTCCACAAGTTAATTACTCTAATCGGACTGAGTTCGTGACGAGGAAGAAAAAACAAAGATGTGAGGCTTTGGCTCGCCAAAATCATATTTCAAGGTTTAAGCGTGCTATTTCGTCGAATTAGTATCGCCCATTCAAGTCATCTAGTCCGCATCGACACTTATAATATTGAAACTGCGGGCGACACTAAACGGACGTAACGTCAAATTTATTTCAAACGCTAATTCGGATGCAAATCCATTACTTTGTTATAGTGCATTGCACGATTATTATGATCAACTATAGTTACCCTGCCTCCGGTGCTCGATTATCGTTGCCCACTAATTTTTCCATTAAAATTGCAAGATGTTGAGTTTTGAATAAAATTATAAGATAATTTTAACATATTATTGAAAAACCTTCATAAAATTTGATGCAAATAATTTTAATTTGATAGGTTTATAATAAAGTGATACTGATCCAGTCATATAAAATGATAATTTAGAAATAAATTCTAGAGAATAAATGTATAAACCCTCATCTGATAGCAGTAATTTTTTTTTTTTAATTTTGCTATACATTTTTATTTATAATAAATTATAGTTAACAAATAAAACATAACAGACTAGTCGGCTATAACGTTGAGGAACTAATCAACTAAAGACTGGGCCAGGGCTATCGCCAATGCCATCTCCTCTGGTCCCATTTGAAATGAAGATAGCCGTTACGGTCCGAGTGGACCGTTGCCTCAGCATCCGCACCTTTCTCCCTCTTTCTTGAAGCTCATCCTGGGGAGAAAAAAGTTGAAAAAGTTCCACGCAAACAGCTCTTCTTCTCCATTTCGATTGATCCAGCTTGATTTCCACTTTAGAGAACGCCATGAGTGCAGAGCTTCCAGTTTTCTCAAAGGAAGAGATGGCCATAGACGAAGCTCAGGGATTCCCCAAGGCCTATGCCTGGCTCTGTTTAACCACAGTAACCAACGGACGTTACGCAAATGGGCCTCATTCTTCCTTCATTCCACATGCCTTGCAGTCTCAAGAGGTTTTCCTTGGCCTTTCTTTCTAAATTCTTTACAAGAGGATTAACCATTTTCATTTTACAGTCTTTAAAACTCAAAGAACTGAACCGTATGTTCCCTGTTATTGATCAAGAACTTCGCCCTTCTGAAAATCTGAGAAGTTATGCCGATTTTCTCTGGGTGCAGCTTGATCATCTTGGGTAAGACTCACCGGCAAAGTTTGATTTGTATTGCAATGTTCTTCGTAACTAATTTGATATTTGAAGTCATGGTGATTCTTGTTCTGCTTTTCAGGAATGCTGGATTTGACCCTGCTTTGTTTCGAGTAGATTGTTTTGGAAATGTAGTCTACCGGCATGCTGATTCATCTTCTCCTCTTGCTTGGGACATTGATCACTGGTTTCCTATTTCACGTACAATTATCACTTATTTTGTGTGTTGAGTGCAATGTTATTATTTATATAACAAAAATTACGATTGTATGCAATTATAACTCATTCAATTCAGCGGATTTTTAAATTTCGCTAAGGTGGTTTAAAAAGCTGCTTAAAAGATGTTATTTTTATTCAAAAAAAAGAAATGTTAGTTAAAGATATTGTCAAATCAAACAGCTGATATCTTTAAAAACTGTCTTTAACTTTACTCCCATAAGATAAATATTGATGAATCAATTCCATCTGATTGTAATTTAAAGGAGGAGGTAAAACAGTTCCAAGTAATTTGAGGATATTACAATGGCAAGTGTGCAAAAAGAAGAAGAACAAGCTGGATTTCCTGATTCCATGGTGGGATCTTCAGCTGGGCATTTCAGTGAACCAATTTCTATCCATATTTGCCTCTAGAAACTCAGATTTCAGGTTAGTTTTATATGTTTCTTTTAATGTTTTCAATACTTGGATCCTATGGGAACTTGTTTTTTAAGATTTGATGGAAATTTATCTTAATGAATTGTAGGAGTAGAGCTTTCTCCTTCTTTTTTCCAGATGGAGGTGAGGGACTAGAATGTTTGCAGAACTTTGATCTGCATGGTTTTCCTCAGAAATTCTTGAATTCCAAGAAAAAGCTAGGATTAGCTCCAGCAGCAATCGTCTCGTCACAAAATAGTTCTCAAAAAATGGTGCTAAAGGCTATTGATCTTAATGGACCATTGAGACACAAACCTCCTTTCTCTGGTTGGGGAAGCGGCAGACTCCTGTAATATTGCTTTCAGTGTTTTTTCTTGGCTTATTTATACTCACTCGTTGATTACCTCGCAGCATCAATGGAAGCATTTCAAAGGGAAGAAGATGCTGCTAACATTGAACCTAAAAGATATAGATCAAGTATCGCAAAAGAAAACCATCAATCTCCATTAGATGGTCATCAAAATAGTCCTTGTCTCACAATTTCATGTACAAGAGAATCATTGAGGCTGAGGAAAGAGGCAAGAAAACAACAGGAAGAGATCAGTCGGCTGGGTGGAGAGTTGAATAAGCTAATGCAGCAAAATGATATCGAGCAAACAACACTTCTGGAGTTAGAAGCAGAGCTAAGAACTATGAGAAGAAGAGTGGAGAAGTTTCGACATCTATCGGAAACACAGGCCTCCTACCGATCCCTTTTGGAAAAGATGATTAGAGATGCCAAGCATCAGTAAGTTAAACTAAACATATGTTGACATGTTTTCAGGATCATCGATAATGATTTTGAATAATACTATGGGTTATTTATTTCAATTATATATAGAAAATATTTTAATTTTTAAAACAATATTGTCAATAAATTATAGTTTGTTTGGTTCAAAGATATCTTATTTAAATAAGATAAAGTGTAACCTAGAAAGATCAATTATGATTATATGATTTTTTTTTTTACATATAAGTTTTTGCTTGGCATTAATATGATCAAAATAGTATTTAAATTCATAAATTATTTAAAATAAATAAATAAATCATTTTGTTTTAAATTTTGCTCGAAACATATCACTATATAGCATACATCAACAAAAAAAGCTCATATATTATGTAAGTCATCTAAAAATTTTAATATTAATCATTATATGTTTATGATTATAGGGTTATTGTTTACAAGGAGAACATCACACTAAATCAAGCAGCATCACAAGCCTTATTGGCTAGATTGGAGGCCCAGAGAGCCAACTGCGATTCTTCTGAGAGTAAACTCTATGAAATATACAAAGAAAGAGAAGAATTAGAGATACATGCCTTGGCTTGCTCTAAACAAGCCTTGAAAATATCGGAAATATATGATGATTGCCATGGAAATAGCCATCATTTATCATCAAAGAAGAGAGTCATAAATCCAATAAAAAAGGAGCTGAGAAAGTTCCTTGAGGAGGAACAAAAGGTTTTTGAGGGAGGCATTTCTTTGTCTTTCAACGGAAAAGAAAATTCAAAAGAAGAATCTGAAGTAACTGCAAGTATTATCAATGAAGAAAACGATCATTGCCAATCAAGTAAGGTACATAAAATTAAACATGTCATTCCTCAAAATAGTAAACTTGAAGGATTTAGAATAAGCGCTGAATCTTACAAAAGAGCTAAAGGCAAAAAGAAACAACTTTCAGATCATTGTAGTTCATCATATGATGTTGAAGAAGGAAATAAATATTTGGTTTGTAAGGATCATGATTGGACTGTTACCAACAAGCTAAGGGAATTTCATCATATCGATCTTGACGTTAATATGCCCAATGTTGAACAAAAAGAAGTTGGCAACAAGAAAAAGCCAGTTCAAAAGAGTGGACTTGCTGGAATTAAGACTGATGAATCACAAAGGCAATGGACTCTTAATCCAAGTTCACATAAACAAGCAGAAGAGACCGAAGAATATAGAATCCTAGTTGGAAAACAAAATGTTGAAAAATGGCTTCAAATTTTGCTCGAGAATGCCGAGGAAGGCTCACGGTACTCAGACTTGCATTCAACACAAAGGAAATTTGATGAAAAATCAAACAATGCCAATACTGAAATCAAATAAAATGGGATCGAGTTATGTTCAGTTAGTAATGGAAGAGAAAACATTTTTCAAATAAAGTTTTTACAGGAATGATATTCAAAGAGAAAAGCAAGGTGTAAGAACTAGTGGAAGTGCTTAGAAAGTTGCAAGTAGGGGCAAGAAGAGATTTGATGTAGAGGACAAAGAAGAAAGCAAAATAGGTTTACCAATATGCGAGAGTTCAAGTTCAAGAGGGTGTAAACACTTGCCTTCATCCCCATCTATGGTTTTGGGGATGAGAAAGAGTGTTGATTGCCTGAAAAGGAAACCCAGAGTGATTAGTGATGACAAAAATGTTCATTAAAAATGCAGTTTTCATGAATAACAACATGATCAACAGCATTATCTCAAGAATAACCAAGAAAGAAGGAAGGAAATGAGATTTCTTCATGCATGTGTTCAGTGTTGTTTTCTTTAGATGAATTATTTTTAGTCATGATTATTTCATTGCCTCGTTATAAATTTATCTCCTGTGAACATCAATTTGCATTGTTGGTTAAAATAATTTTGAGAATGCATTCATTATTATGATCCATTTTCATTTCTTTTTTTTTTTTTCAAATATCAGAGGAGGAATAGTATATAACTAAAATAGACGATAGTGTGTGTGTAGCATCAAAGGCCAGTGCTCCAAAGAAAAACAGTTAGAAGATAAAAAAATGTAATTAAACCATACAGTTGAAAGTTGCAAATGAATCATATTTTTAGAATTGAAACATTGTTTACTTGATCTTCTTCTTGGGCCCTCATCTGGTTGGCTGAGTCCACACTTTTTCATCCTGCAATTAACAGCCCCTGGATAGCCTTGCATAATAACACTCGCGGCAGATCATCTTTATCCTGGTTGTACTTCCTAGCAAGAGCTATCAACGAGGGGCTCAATAATACCACCACTGAGCCTCAGCACCAAATGCAGAGTCCACTCTTTCTGTATGATATAATCAGCCAGAGTTCGTCCATCTTCAAACTGCTTCCCGACAAAAATCAAGTGCTGCTGATCCGGGGAAATTCCTTCCTTGTCCTGGATCTTCGTCTTCACATTGTCGATTGTGTCGCTGCTCTCGACCTCAAGAGCAACGGTACCTTCCCTGTGAGGGTTTCACGAAGATGTTCATCTTCGCCGCCCCAAAACACCCGCAAACTCTACAATGATCCATTTTCATTTCTGTTACTCTTATTTGTTGGTAAATTAGTGAAAACTCATCTTACAAAGTAGATAACGGAAAACTCTTACTTTGTGCTCAACTTACAAAATTTTTGAGTTGATCACTCACAAATTTTTTAAATTTGGTAACTTCTTCAAATATGGCTTCATTGTCCATAAGAAGTGTGTGCTATTTGTTCTACTTCTACCCGTAACCCCCCTTCTAGGAAGAAATATTGAAAGTTCAATCTCATCGATCTTGTAAGTATCATACCAAATCCTATCAATTGAATCATTTTTTTGAGAAATACGAGACAACTAAGTCGTACAAGTAAAGAGATCTACTCATTGATAAGAAAAAGAAAAAACACGAATGGTGATTGGATTGATGATAAAATAGAATTCTTGGTCGCGAACAGTGATTCAATTGATGATGAAGAAAGAGAATTCTTGGTTCAGTTCTCCTCCTTAATGAAAGAAAAACGAAGAACGTGAAATTCGTTTCCCTTTCTGAAGGGACCAAAAGATTGGATCTAGCCATAACATAAGAAGAATGTTTGGTACAATAACTCATTTCTTTGTTTTCAATCCCCTCAATCACTAGATCCAATTATATGATTAATTCAATTTTGCCATTAAGAGAAATTAAATATACTCTAAAATCAATGGAAACATTATTTTTTAAAGTCTATGATGCTTATAAAATATTTTAATAAATTTCCAAATATTTTTAATGTATAAAATAATAATTATTTAGTTTATCATTTGTGATAAATTTCATAATAAAAGCTAAATCATTTTATTTGATCTCATTTGTGTTTCACTTGCTAAGTTGATAAACTAGCCAAATAGATTGACAAAATCTTAAATTTAGCTAGATTGCATGATAATTGTGTGATGTATTCATTTTTAGCATGCATTAGATGGGAATAATGATTCAAATGCAAATCATGCAAATGCATAAATAAATGATAAGAAATTAGGAGTAAATAAATCAAATATACTTGTTCATTGAATTTAGTTATTTAAGAAAGGATTGGGTGTTATGGATAACACAAAGGCACCAATGACCGTAACCCTAACCCAATAGCTCAATGCTAAGGTGTCATATCTGTGCACTTCATTTGAGCTTTATCAAATAGAGAGCTATCTATTAAAACATAAACGACAAGGAGATTGGGCATGCAATATGAAGAACAAATAAGAACAATCACTATGTGTATATGTAACACTGTAAGACAATAAGAGAGGGTAAACATCAAATATGCATATTATACGAAAACATGTAATCATTTTCCATCAATTTTCTTATTATTCAATTTTTCATTTATCATTTATATAGTCGGTTTTAACAAACACCCCAAAAATTGGGAAAATCAATATCAACCAAGGAAACCTAACTATTTCTTGTAGAGTTATCACTCGGTGGGTTTGTCGTTTTGGCTAGCCAAAAATCTAAAAGAGTTCCACTGATCTACATATCAACATACACAGGCATGTCAAATTGCATTCATAGGTACACAATGTAAGAAGTATGTAATTTTACACAGTTTTATGATATGATAGATGCAATTTTATACAAGTACAAAAAAAATGGTCATAACTGTAGGATTAATTCAAATATGTAGCAAACTTTGCAACAATAAATTAAGATGAATAATGATCTCATCATGAACAATAATTAAAGCTTACAACAAGTACAAAATTAAAATAACAAGAGCAAAACTGACAATTCATAGAATAACTATGAATCTACTACAATTGATTATGATTAACTTCCTAACTATGAAGAGTAAATTTATCCTTTAATAAAAAGCAGCTACTTACCTCAAGACGCCAAATGAAATACTTCTACAAGTTCGATGATTCAACTAGAAATCATAAACCATTTAGAAAATAAGACATAAATTATTAAGCAATTAAAATTATTTATTTATTAACTTAGGTGTATTCTAATAATTTTACAAAGATTTAATATATATATATATATATATATATATATATATATATATATATATATATATATATATATATATATATATATATATATATATCCAATAAAAAATATTATTATACTCTTAAAAGAAGGAAATTATGAACTTAATTACTCTTAATTAACATAATCAAATATCATTTATTTATTTTTTTTTTTTTGATAAAGGGGAAATTAAAAATTATGAAATAATTTATGGGGGATTTACATAACAATTAATGATTTAATTAAATAGTAAAAGAAAATCTTTTGTTCCTACATGCCCTTAAATCATGTTTCTCCTCTTGGTTGACTAGACGGATTCGCAGTATTTAGAGAGGCTAATACGCCGCCGGGAGAAGGGGGGCAGATGAGGGCTACCTTCCTCGATGGTTTCAGGTTGGAGCGGGTAGAAGGAGGAGAGGTGTCACAATCCGATCGTTGCCTTCTGCTGCAGTCGCAAAGGTTCGGTTCGGAAGCAAGAAGTAGGGAGAAATCGGGAGGAGGTTTTGATATAGGGCTGTAGGAGGAGGCGAGGTGGAGAGTTTGATGCCATCGCCTTCTTTTATAGCACAATGTGGCAGTGGTTCGATCAATTTGATTTAGGAAAGAAACGACCAAGAAGGAAAGAAACGATCAATTTGATGCCATCGCCTTCTTTTATAGCACAATGTGATTTAGGAAAGAAACGACCAAGAAGGAAAGATCACGTGAAGGAAAATAAAAAAGGAAAAAAAATTATTCAGTTCCTACGTACCACCGCCCTTAAAAGAATTTGGTCTTAAATTTATACCTTAGTTTTGGAACAGCTGTGAGTACTTCATGATCATCTTTTCTTCAATCCCCCAAATTATTTTTTGTTTTAACCGGATCTTCCAAAGCACTTGAACAAAAGGATTGATCGGCAGTGCAGCTGTAAAACTTCCTTTTTCCAAGATGTGGTATAGTATTTGTTCATAACTTAGATCACATTGAATCACCAATGGCTCGTACTGAATAATTTGAGAGATATCACGCACTTAATATCGAAGTAGAGAGACATGAAAGATATTGTGCACTCCTACAAGTCTTGAAGGAAGATCCAAACGGTATGAAATCTTATTGATTTTCTCGATCTCCTCAAAAGGATCAATGAAATGAGCCTGAAGCTGTTTGATCTTTCAAAATTGTGTGCTCTGCGCATATGTGAAACCTTCATAAAACCATGATCTCCGACTTTGCATTCATTCTTCCTGTGCATTGGATCAAACTACTTATGATGACACAGTGCCGAATGTAGTTGATCTCGGATCTGACAAACCTTTTCACTAGCTTGATCCACTAGTTGTGGTACAAATATTCGTTTCTCACCGACCTTGAACCAACACAAAGAGAATACACACTTTCTGCCATAAAGT
Source organism: Papilionanthe hookeriana x Papilionanthe teres (assembly GCA_022702705.1). NCBI lineage: Eukaryota > Viridiplantae > Streptophyta > Magnoliopsida > Asparagales > Orchidaceae > Papilionanthe > Papilionanthe hookeriana x Papilionanthe teres. The sequence goes on along the minus strand of CM040423.1, from coordinate 57,665,061 downwards.
GCTTCATATGACGCCATGTCGATGCCGATCTGAATACTATTGCTATAAGCAAACTCCACTAATGTAACATAGTCATCCAGCCACCTCCAAAGTCCAAAATGCAAGCTCTCAATAAGTCTTTTAAGGTATGAATGGTGCGCTCCAACTGTCCATCTAGTTAAGGATGAAAAACAGTATTGTTGTCTAATATCATATAAATAGCTTCGTGTACATGTTTCTATAACTTGAAAGTAAATCTCTCGTCTCGATTTGATATAATGAATGTTGGGATTCCATGAAGTTGAACGATGTTGTCTATGTAGTCTGTTTGATTAGTAGAAAGCGAGCTAACTTAGTTAATCTATCTACCACAACCCAAATAGCCTTATGTCCTTGCTTCGATCTCGGTAATTCAACCATGAAGTCCATGAAAATTTCCTCCCATTTTCATTCTGGAATGGGAAGGGGCTGTAATAGACCACCAGTTCTCTGAAGTCTGGCCTTAGTAATCTGATAGGTTAAACACTTAACTACAAACTAAGCTATTACTATTTTCATACCAAGCCACTAAATTAACTTCTTAAGATTCTAATACATCTTAGTCATTCAGGGATGAACAAAATATGGAGTAGAATGTTCCCCCTAGAGTATCTCCTGTCAAATTACTTCATGATCTGGAATACACAACCGATCTTGAAATCTCAAAGTACCATTCTGATCTATAATAAACTTAGTCTTTGATCCATTATTTATTTTATCTCTAAGTTGTAGATTTAGAGATAATTCCTTTCATGTACGTTGAGTTGTCTAAAGGTTGCCATGTTGCATTAGAAAACATCTCAATCTTTAATGTTAAGCATCACTGTAGATTTAAAATCCATCTGTGCCAAAGGGAATGGTGGGAATAGGGTTGTTACCAAGTAATTTCTTGAGTTTATGAACTCTACTCACAAGCATCAGACCATTCAAAATTAATAACCTTTTAAGTCAATCTTGAAAAAGGTGCAGCAAGGCAATAGAAACTTTCAACAAATATCTAATGATATATAACTAATCTGAGGATACTACAAATCTTGGTGATAGTGCTCAACCATAACGAATCCATTATTCTCTTAATCTTTGCAGGATCCACAAAAATTCCAGCTCCACTAACAATGTGCCCCAAAAATGTCATTTCTCGAAGCTAATAATTGTCATTGGAGATTTTGGCATAATGTTTATTATCTCAAAGAGTATTTAGTACTGCTTTGAGATTGTTGGGCATGCTTCTCTTCATTCTTGAACTTGACCAAAATATCATCAATGAAGGCAATAACAATCAATCCAAGTAAGGCTTGAAAACTCTATTCATCAAATCCATAATGGCAGCAGGGGCATTAGCCAAACTAAATGACATAACAAAAAATTCATAATGCCCATATTAAGATAAAAAAGATATCATTAAAACATCTTTATTCTTAATCTTCAACTGAGGGTAGTTTGATCAAAGGTTGATCCTGGAAAATGCAAAAGAAATATTGCAGTTGATCAAACAAATCAACAATATTAAGCTATGGGTACTTGTTCATCATCATCATCATCTTATTCAATTCTCTATAGTACATAACAATATGCTTCCATATTTCTTTAAAAAGAAATAGTGCTCCCCAAGGTGACATCGGTTTAGATAAATCCTTTATCAAGAAACTTCTGAACTGGATCTTGAGCTCCTGGAGCTCCACGGTGGCCATCCAATATGGTACTTTAGAAATTGGAATGGTGCTCGGAAGTAGGTCGATGGTAAACTCAATCTCACTATATGGTATTAAGTTAAATAAATCTTTAGGAAATACATAAAAAAAACTCTCAAACCACTAGGACACTATCTATGCTAACAGTTGTTTTCTCAAAATCTATCTCATGAGCAAGATAGTTAGCGCACCGTTGGGAATAAACTTATAAGCTTTAATTGCTAAAATTAGACAAGAAATAGCTCCTATACTATCCTTGTAGCAAATGGAAACTGAGCCAAGTATATAGATATCCACATCTCTAACAATATTTCATAATTGTATGATATGTTTATTATCAGTCCATACCCAAGATTACAACAAGCTTGGCTAAAGGGAACACTATGAGAGTAGCAGACATATACATGTCATTGATGATAATGTTACAATCACAACACACTGAGTAACAATCACAGGTGAGCTCCATGGTATAGTGATTGATATATGTGATTGTAATGAAAAAATCAATGCAATATATGTAAATTTATTTAAAATGAATGAATGAGTTTCCCCAGAGTAAAATAATATTCTTGTTGCTTGCTTTGAAATAAGGATGTTACATGTCACCATATCAGGAGCTTCACAAGCTTCTTTCTGTGTCATAACGAGTGCTTGTGGTGGAATTGTTTGTCTGGGCTATTGCAGAGCTTGAGCTTGCAAAGGCTGGTACTGCACCATTGAGGGTTGTTGATACATCAGTAGCACTTATTGTGTTATTGGTACTGCTGGTCATATTATGCAAGAGGACGCGACTAATACAACTGAGATTACACCATTTATTATTTTTGTTGTTGAGGTTGAAAATAATTATGCTTCACTTGACCCTTCCGCGATGCTTCTGAAATTGTCCTTCATTTGACTGTGTCACTTATTCTTGTGATGAGTCTTGAAATTGTTTTCCTGGGTGTTTGTCGCTTACAACTAACCTTGAACTTTGAGGGGACAATCTTTATCTTTATTGTTGATACTTAGCAGTTTAAGCATTTGCCAATGACTAAGGTACAAGTTCTAGAATGCCATTTTTCACAATGGACACATCGAGGATTTGTTTTTGACTTCTTCACCTGGTGGTTTTGATGTTGCTTGTTTTGGAAGCTCCCATTAGCTTGTGTATCTAAATTCTTATGCTTCTTGAAGCGCTTTTCCTCATAAGTATTGATCTCCATCTCCACATTAATAACTCGATATATCCATCAGTTCTCTGTAAGTCATGCACTTAACAATCAATAGAAACCTCTAAATGTATTCTCTTAAGCCAGCAAGTAAGTAATAATCTTCTGGTCATCATGTTAATTAATTGATGGCAAGAAATAGACGATTCTGGCAAATTGTGTCTCATACTCATGTGTGTTCTTCGTCCCCTATTCTAGCTTCCTCAAGTCATTCATGAGCTTGGACCAATCCTCTATAGGGAAATATTGTTCCAAGATTAATCTTTTAACATCCTCCCAGAAAACTATTGTGTTTGGTCCAAACTTATTACGACAATGACTTTTCTATTAATCATCACTTCCTTAATGCAGCTGGAAAGTCGCATGTCCACCTTATAGTCTTTAGGGCACTTTATTCCTTACAATCTCTTTTCGATGTCATGAACCAATGCATTAGACTCGATCAGTTTCATTGTGCCATTAAAGGTAGGAGGATGTGTCTTCAGAATCTGATTCATCAATCGATCCATAGTGCTCATACTGGTTATTACCATTAGTTGATTAGGTTGAGCCTTTATGGAGGCCGCTAGTGTGGAATTTGTTGATTGACTTGTAGTGTTAGTTGCACCACTTTTGGATAGCTTAGACTGCTTGTGCAATTTAGGCTGTAAAGTTAGCTTGTAATGCTTGGGTAGCATTCTATGTTACCACATCCACGAGAGTCGCCATGTTGAGATATTGTGCTCCAACATTCTCGATGTTTTGAGCAAGAAGAACACAATGATGATTAAATGAGAGGAGACTCCTAAGATCAGGCACATCATTTATATTAGCTCTTTGGACTACACTTCCATGAGCTGCTATAGCGCCTCTTCTTTTTGGAGCCATTCTAAACAAATGAATAATATAAAAAATTAAAATTGATTGACTACTGACTTATAAGAATAACCTATCCCCTAGATTATCCAAATTCTATACATAGAATTTTGATTCACTGTCAGATGAGAAATCGATAGTTACTCCACATAACCCATGCAATAACTCTTCCTCAAATATTGAGTAGAGCCTTCTCGTGTAATATGAAGCAGCTTGCGTTAACGCTGAGCTTGTTTTAACTGCAGGTGTAATAATAGTCTGAGAACTTTTGAAATCTTCATCATTATCATTTCTTCTCCATGATTTCATAACATTTTTAAGACCAATAAAACAATTAGTGAGAGAACTTGTGGGCTTAGATACATCATGACAGATGTGATTTGTGGACTCACTTCTTTGCATTGATAAGATTCTCATTCTAAATATTTTTTTTATTGAATGTTGTTGACCACTTGTGTCTTATATTGTACAAATCATTTAACCACATGTTGTTGTGTAGGTTTCCTCTCTCAACCATTATAGCCCATGTCTCTTCAAACACCTCTTCTGAACCACACTTCTTCATGCATTTATAAAACAAGTTGTTCACACTCTTATAAGGCATACCACAATGCACTTTCAGAGGAAATTTCTTATGGATATTCTACTAACATAATATACGCCTTGTGTGTGGAAGACGATCTTTAATGGCTCTTGCCATTGCTTGATCTTGATATGAAAAAATTGTAATTGGATGTTTCTCATCCATTATTTGAATGAATGTTTTGAATAACCACTTGAAAGACTCAATCGTCTTGTGAAATAAAAAACCAACTTTGAAGAGAACGTTTAGCCTATGGTGGTTAACCCCTACAAAAGGAGTACAAATAAATTATACTTATTCAATCGGTATCTATTAATCAAGCCTACATGACCCATCACTCTACAAAAAGCTTGTCAGTATATCATTTCATCAGTTTGGAAGTCCCACGCAAACATGTTATCCTCAGTTTGTCTCTCCATGAACATTTGTTACAGTGAATTGACATCACCTTGTTCAATTATACTTCTTTCTTCCTTTGTCTAAAGTTGTAGGCGTCTTGCTCCGTACATTCCAGGTTTTCTACTCTCCCAACCTCTGTAGCAAGGAAGTTAAATGCATTTGTTGCTCTAATCCATGATCCTGTCATTTATCTCAGCAAATCTGCATGTAACTCGCTAATCTTCCTGTTGGAATGCAGAAAATGCTTATCTCTAGCTTCCGCCAAGGGGTGGTTATGACTTTCTACAAATTTCTTAATTGTCTAGTTGTCATCAACCTCGATAGCATATCGAACCATGACTTAACAACCTGTCTTTGTCTTCGTTTTTATGTACTTCACCGTATTGGTGAATTGTAACTCTTTCTTGCAACCAGTTTTTTCACAAATATAATCATTCGTCTTAATTTGCTTCGAGTTAGGCTAATAATTGTTGTGGTTCTTACGAACATCGAATTCAACATGATGTTCATAGGCATAATAGTGTTTTTCTCATTGTGGATAATGATATTAAGAAAACAGTCATCAATTGGATCATTGTAAACATTTCTAGACTCAGAGAACTACAAATTTGCATCAGATCATATAAATGGTCAGAAATGCAAGTAACACCACACCTTAAACACCAAAATATCAAAAGTTTGATAACAATTTGACAACAAAGTAACACTCAATTAACACCATAATAACACCGGGATAAAACCAGCATAGAACAACAATAATATTTGGTAGTTATTTTGGGTTTAAATTTGGGATAACACCAGCAAGAAAATAACCCGAACATAACCTCTAAATAACCATAAAATAACTCGAAAAAATAATTCAGTGACCAGAAAAATATTCTTGTGTCATTATTGGATATTTTTTCAGGTTATTATGGAATTATTTAGTAATTACATACATGGTTATTTTAGGATTTTTTAGAGTTATTATGTGGTTATTGTTGGGTTATTATAAGGATATTTAGGAATTAATTTCATATTAATATCATACTTTTTACGAGTTATTTAGGGGTTATTGTTGGGTTATTCTTCAGTTATTTTGGAGTTCTTTTATGTTTAGTTTCGAGTTTATTATTGGGTTATTCTAGGGTTATAGTTGGGTTATTCTAAAATATTTAGGAGTTAGTCTATAGCTATTTTTCAAAATTTTTTAGGTTATTATGAGGTTATTGTTGGGTTATTCTCGGGTTATTTAGGATTTCTTCAAAATAACCCTAACATAATCCCACAAAAACCCCAAAATAATCCAAAAATAACACATCAAAAATCTAAAAATAACTTGAAATAACATGAAAATAACTAAGTAATATGTCCATAATAAATCCAAAATAATTTCAAAAAAAATATAATATTATATTAAAAAAATTTTGTAACTTTAATCATGTGGAGAAGTTACAACTGAATAGCAGGTAAAAAAAAAAAACAAAGACCCACCTAAGTAAACCTAATGCACATCACAAATACCTACTGCAGCACTACAAAAAAAAAAGTCATGAAAGCACGTAAGTAGACCCTACTGCACTAAATAGAAAACGATAACATTTCGGGCAAAGCTAAGCTCACCTTCGTCCCAAACGCATTGTCATTATTCTCGTAATCTATTATCGCTATTTCTTCGTTGACAGAGAAATCCACCTCCATCACAGAAGCAAAGCGAACTCTAGCACAGCGGCGTGTAGCAATGGTGAAACCCTAGCAGAGCAAAGAATGAGGATATAAGTTTTTGACATCAGGCTCGCCACAGAAGCCTAGAAGGTTTTTGAAAACCTATTTCTTGATAGTCTAAAAAGCGGGATAGTCGAAGCATCGAGCCGGGTCAGCAAACATATTTTCGGTTTCTTTTATTTATTTTTTTTAATGTTTTCTTGTGTGGGACCCGCAAATACGCGTTGAATAATTTCATTAGACTTCGGACGTCTAGACCGATAATTTTCACCTTCAATCAAAACTTATAATCTTATGGTGAAGCTCTGTTATTTTTTTAAAAAATATAATGATTGTCCTCATGTGATGGAGTTGACTTGAAATTTTATCTTATTACTGATGTTAAGTATCAATATTAGCGATGCCAATGAGTTCAAAAAAGAATATACTGTATGTTAGAAGATATTGACGTTGGATGCTAATGTCCGTAGTATCAAACATTAGCATCGTCTCCGATACCATTGAAATGAGCTACAATGGAGACAGATATTTCATTCTTGCTGCAAATACCATGGTACAAGAAATCATTCATTGGAAACTATAGTGAAATTTGAAGGTCATACAAAGCCTCCAAAATTTTCTAGTAACATTGATGTAAAGAGTTATGATCACATGTAAATTCAATAGTTCTGTATATTTCTTCGAAATAACAAAAGCAATTGCTGAATGCATAGCAATTCCTTTTTCACCAAACAACAACTGAAAAACGCAAAATTTTGCTTTTACTTATTTCAAACGGATTTGCTTGCTGAAAGAATACCTATACAACTATAACAAGACCTCTGCCCCACATCCAAAGGTACAATTTTTATCAGAATATGAAAGAAAAAAGACAAAAAACTTCATTTTTGATATATTCACCAAAACCAATGAAATGAGATCTCTCTATAGATGAAGAAAACCTTGTGATGCTTAAGACGTTTATGTTCCCTCAACACCATTACTCTCTTTTTCTGCTTGTGCTGTATCAGAAGCTGCAGCCTCTGAAGCTGTATCATCAATGGCCAGATTAGAAACATCCTCGGCAACAATACTTTCTTCGCCATCTAAAGGAGCCAACTGAGAAGAAAAATCCTCTGCAGAGGCTTCTGATTCAGAGGGTTCAGAGCTCTCTTGTCCTTGCTGCAAGCTCCAATACATGATGCTGGCTGTAAGAGTTAGGATCATCTTTTGGTTAACCTGCCATGACAGTCGAGGTGAAAAAAATATTTTAGAAACTATAAGAAAATGAGTCAGAAAAAATAAATAAATAAAAACTCAACTCTGCAGCTATTTAGATTATTGAGATTAAATGAGAGAAATAACGCAATACAAGTATGCATCATAATCTGTCGAGAGTACTGTCATTTGACTAATGATAATGAGAGTTTTAACTTCTGAGTAGCTTGAATTATGCTAATGACATTATTATTTGAATTTTGAATATTATTATATACATGCAGAACTAACACTATTAAAATAGCAGAGCTGAAATCATAATAGGTTTATTATGACAGAATAAATAGTGGTCTCTTACCTCCATGATGTCCTCAGGCAATAAGAAGATGGAACACCCAAGTTTTCTAGCAACACTGATTATATACGTTGCGTTCAACTTCTTGTCCTCATCTGCACACAAAATTGAAACATTTATGTAGGTAAAAAAAAGTTTTTTCAATCTCCTTATAGTTTTCTTTCAATTCATTAGCATTCTTTTATTATTATTTTATATTTTAAAGGGAGAAGAAAAGAAATAATTTTGATCGCACCATTTTCACCCTTTGTGACAAGGCTCCAGTTCACAACCCTAGGCTCCACAGAGCTGAGAAGTTCAAGGAAAAATATCCCATTTGATAGGCTCTTGTCCTGTAAATGAAAGGAAAATAATCAAGGAAAACAGCATCTAGACACCAATTGCTACACCAATTGCTTCGAATAAGAATGAAACTACCTTGAAACTCTCCATTCGAGAAGTTCTTCGAGATTGCTTTACTTTACTATTGGCCCAATTAAGGATATCAGCATCTGTGATCTCCTTTCCCTGAGAGTGAAACCGCAAGTTCTTTAACAATTGCAGGATATTGGATCTCATCAACTGCCACAGAAAAGCTGAAAACAAAGTACAAAGAGATGCTTGCAAATCAGTTTACTGTTAATTACTCCTCAGAAGTACATATTTTCTTATTCTGTTAATGTTAGGAGTTTTAATGCAATTAACGAAATAAGTTATCTACAAGAAATATGAGAAAGCCATATGGCACAGATCAGCCTCTTCAAGTAACAAAAGTGATGCAAATCCAGGTATAATAAATATTATTTTTTAAAGCAATAATCATTTTCCAGCATAATTAATTGTTGAATCCCAATTTATTCAGGTTGATAGGGCAGAAGACAAAAAAATTGGAGAGAAATAGAACTTCAATTGGGAAATTCTAGGATGTCACTAAATTATCACAAGATTAATGTAAGAAATTTGAATATGGCAAACTTACTCTCTAAACCCACCATTTAAAGGTTTGCGTTGATGCGCAATACTATATGAAAACACTACATAAATGTAAAATTATATAGCAAAACTTATTAAATGCTTGTTTTAAAATGAATAATTTTAGCTATCTTGTAATGAAAATACATACAGAGCTACTGGCGGATTAAGTAAAGAATGAGTTCGAATGAAATCACTGACAACTTTACTTTGATTTGGCAAGTAACATTCAGCCTTACATATATTTATCTGGCCGTAACTTAAACGCAATAATAATAAAGACCATAATTGAACTTAATGTTTATCGTGGGAAACTTACCAAGAATAAGCTTCTTATTTCCTTGCACAATGTCATTACCAGCAACATTTACCATTGAGAATTTTAAATCTTTGCCAATCTTTACAACCTGATTGCAGTTTTCAACTTTTCGAAATGGCATCTTAATTGGAGGCTTATTTGCCTGCTTCCAATTAACTCTTCCTGGAAACAACTTGTCAAGTACTTCCAAAAGAACCCATCTGCACAAGTGTTGATAGAATTTAGCAAAATCACATAAGATAAACCATAGAATCATTTCAAAGAACCTTACCCATTTCTGACATTTTCAAACAAGTTATTAACATAGGTAGCAATACCAAGACTATTAATCCATAATCTGAAGGCTCTCTCTTCTCTGGATACTTGGTCATCATCGGTCATCATTTCTGCGAAAGAAATCATTTTGTTGTTGTCGGATAAGCCATTCCTGGAAACATATTCGCCATTAAAAAAAAAAAAAATTAAAATAGTGACACCTCTATTTCTTAAATAGACAATACCTTTATATAGCAGAAGCACACTTATCTCCTTTGTATGGATGAAATAATATTCATTTTTTCTTTTAAATTGCAACATGCTTCAGTCGGCATGTATATCAACTTAATTATTATGCATACTAATTCCTTTCCAAATGAAAACTAATACAAAGGTTTGGCGAAGATCTCCCCAAAGTATTAAGCAATCTTTCTCAAAGAGAAAGCCAAAGAAAGAAGTTGAATTTCTTCACACCATATCTTTAAGAACAACCCAAAAAGGATCTTGTCAACTGCTCATGAGTTTCTTTCTCTATCTTTGCTTAGTGATTTAAGAAGAACCCATGAAGCTCTTCAAGATAATTTTACCAAAGGAAGAGTTATATCAAATCACTAGAACGCTATCCCTGCGTCATTGCCATCATACATCACATAAGTAGTCTAGCCTGGATGCATGGTAATAGAAAATAGGGTTGATTGGTAGTTACCAAATAATTTTACATTAATTTGACATAAATAATTCTTCAGTTTATTAAATTCTATACTTTATCAGTAAACAGAGCAGGCAACCAAATCTATTCAAATCACTAGAGGCTTCTCCTGATGCCCTTGCAACAGATGCACAAACAAATCAACTAGAAGCATTATCTAAACTTGAAAGCAGTGATTACTTCAATAAACTGGTAATAGAATTGCTCTATACAGATAGAACTGAAATCTCACTTTTATCTTTCTTTTTGATGAAGCAGGTACCAAACATCAAAATACTTGGTCCTCTAATGATACATTTGGTCTCTTAAGTGAATTGCACTATATCTATCACAAAAAATTGAAAGAAAATAAGCCAAAATTTACTATTTCATTCAACATTAAATAGGGGTTACAATGTTTAACAAATAAACTCAATAAACCCTATTGTTACACGTAACTCTCACCACTCCCCCTCAAGATGGACAGAAGATATTCACTAAGCATATCTTGTCATATAATCTAGCTAACTCCACTGAGCTAAGTCCTTTAGTGAGGAAGTCAACCACCTGCTCTCCAATAGATATATGACTTAGTTCCAACAATCAATTATTCAGCTTCTCCTTTACGAAGAATCTATCAATTTCCACACGTTTAATTCTACCGTGTTGCACCGTGTTGTTAGCAATGCTGATTGCCAACTTGTTGTCACACCACGACTTCATTTGAGTTCCCTGATCCAATTTGTTCAACCAACAAGACTTTTCAGCCACATCATCTCAGCAACTTCTAATGCCATGACCTAGTATTTTGCCTCTGTTGTTGATCATGCTACAACTGACAGTTTCTTGCTCTTCCACGAGACCAAGTTACCACCTACAAACATGCAGTATCCTGATGTGGATCGTCTGTCATCAGCACAGCTTGCCCAGTCAAAATTACAAAAAAACCCTCAATATCTACATGCCCATTCTTTCTTGAATATCAATCATTTCTCTGGCGCACTCTTTATATACCTCATAATCTAATACACTGCATCCGTCCCTTCCTTGGATCATGCATGTAGCGGCTCACCACCCTTATTGCAAAAGAAATATCAGATTGAGTGTGAAACAAATAAATCATGCGGCCCACCAGCCTTTAGTACCTCTCACGATCAACTGATTCACCATCCTCTGTATTTTTGGAAAGTCTGCTGGTTTGCACCCCCACAGACTTGTCTCCGTGAGAAGATCCAACACATACTCTTTGGGATAGGATCATCCCCTCAGGTCTGTGGGCCACTTCAATCCTAAAAAAGTATCTAAGTTGTCCCAGATCATTTACCTCAAATTGCATCCCAATCTTCCCTTCAGTTGAACAATCTTTGGCTCATCATCACCAGTGACAATTATGTCATCCACATACACGGCAAGTGTGGTAGTATGACATTCATGTTGTCGAAAGAACACCATGTGGTCTGCATTGATGTGCTGATATCCCATGTCAATTATCGTCATTTTAAACTTGTCAAACCAGGCTCGAGCAGACTGATTCGAGCCATATAGCGCCTTCTTAAGTCTACACACCTTAGTCACTGTCTGAGATGTACTGAATCCTGGTGGTATTCCCATATATACCTCCTAAAGTAGCTCCCCATGAAGAAAGGCATTCTTCACATCAAGTTGGTGGAGTCTCCATTCACCATTCACTATCAAAGAAACCAGTGTCTTCACTGTGTTTATCTTTGCTACTGATGCAAAATTTTATCGTAGTCAATGTCATACGTCTGATAGTACCCTTTTACCACTAGTTGTGTTTTATAACTCTCCACCTTCCCTTCTAGAGTTTGCTTTACCGTTAAAATCCAATTGCCTCGAACAGTCTTCTTCCCTACTGATAGTGGTACAATTTCTCGTGTTCGGCTTTTATAAAGAGCTCCAAGCTCTTCATGCATTGTCGCTTTCAACTTAGGATCCTCTTTAGCAGCCTACCAACAATTGGTTATAGAGATAGAGTCTAATGATGCAATGAATGCTCCATGCAATGGCAAGAGGTTAGAATAAGAAACAAAGTTGGCAATGTCAAGTTCCCACCCAAAACGATGTCCAACATTGCCGCGGGAGGTCCTTTTGAACGTTAAAGGGGTAGGAGTGGACGGAAGAGAAATAATATCACCTAAGAGCTTTGAATCAAAGGTGGATGGTGTGGGTGTTTCAAGAGTTAGGGAAGAGCGGGGCTTGGGTCTATGTTCCCTCAGTTTGCTTCTTCCTCCGTGTATACACCCTCAGCTCACTTTCGACCTGAATCCCACCACTTCTGGGATCAATCTCCTTGATTTCTGTCTCCTCATTTAAATCATCCCACATCACAGGACATGGCTTTTCTCCCACTTACACCAATCCATCGCCACTATACTCACTCTCCCTTTCCTCATATTTCTAGTGGATGTTGAGTCACCAAAAGGTGAATTCACCTCCAAAGTGTAGCATGGTTCAAACTCTCTAAATGACACATCCATACTCACAAAAGATCTTTCTTCAATCGGGCTTCAACGGACATAACCCTTCTAAGTAGCAGAATAATTCACAAATACATATTTCACAGCTCTGGAATCCAACTTCCCTACATATGGCATGTTGTCTTTCACAAAGCATACACATCCAAATACCTTCAATCGAAAGATCTCACTATTGTCTCCTTTCAACATCTGACAATGAGACTTCCACTCCAGCACTCTTGAGGGCAACCTGTTAATCAATTGAGTAGCTTTCAACACTACTTGCCTCATAAGTGTTGTGGGGCATTCATTGACATCATCATGCTCCAGGTTACCTCTAGAAGATGTCGATTCTTTCTCTGTGCTATTTCATTCTGTATTGGTGTGTATAGACATATTGTTTGGTGTTGTATCCCTTGAGCTAATAGGTAGTCCCCAAATACTTTGTTGACATATTATGTTCCACTATCAGATCTCAGTGCATTCACAACTGCCCATATTGGGTCTAGAATGCCTTGTGGAAATATTTAAGGTAAGCAACAACTTCACTCTTCCGTTTCATCAAGTATATTCAGGTAACATGAGAAAATCAATCAATAAACATAACAAAATAACAATAACCATTCAAAGAACTTGTAGGATAAGGTCCAAATACATCAGAATGTATCAAACCAAATACACCGAAGCTCCTATTCCCATAACTGATATAAGAGCTCTTACTGAGCTTGTCAAATTCACAAGCATCACACACCAGTTTGTCCTTATTTGTCTTTTCATACATAAATGGATACAACCGATTAGTAAACTAAGACTATAATGTCCCATACGTCAATGGTGTAGCAGTAACACATACTCAACGTTCCTCCCAGATTCTCCTACTTCAGCACTTTCCACCATGGATGCTAAAGTTGAATCCATCTCCACTCAGTCCAAGTATCAGAGTACGCTATGTAACGTTCTAGTCTCAAGTGTCCGGCCCGTCCCTTTCTTTGGAAGATCACCTAGGGAATATCAAAAGAAATAATGCATTTTAACTGGAGAATAATGATACTAATGGATAAGGGGTTTACTGGAAAAGAAAGAGCATGCAAAACATTAGACAAAGTCATATGATTGATACATCTCACTATACTCTTACCAACTACAGGCTGCGTTGTACTATCAGTAGTCTGTATACTCTCTGGAACTGCTTGATGAATATATAAAGAGAACTCTCCTGCAGTACTTGTCATGTGACGAGAAACACCAGAATCTATGATCTATTATGATAAGCCTGTGGTGAAAATAGAGGCAAGAGCAAGTGTGTCACCAGTATCTTTGTTGAAGTAAGCAAAACTGGCAATGTTACCCCTTGATGTCGATAGATTTGAAACATCCTCTATTCCATCTCCTACTGTTGTCTGCTTCCTCTTCAACAGCTACTGACAAGAAACACTCATGATCCTCACTAGTAAAGATCACACCTGTCTCTCACTCGTCCTCTGCCATCATCAGATTTGCCCAGTGGCCCCCTCTTCCACCTTTCCGACCCCCGCGACCACGGCCTCCACTTTGTCTATGTCCATCTATCTCTCTCTCCTTAGGTGGCTTAAGACACGTTCTGCTCGGATGGTCAACTTCACCACAGTTGTAGCACTTGTGAGTCTCCCCTGAACACCTAACATACCTGGGCTCACAACAATTAATGCTGATTGTGCACCCGAAAAACCACTAGGCTCAGAATGTAATTTCATGCGACTCTCCTTCTGTACCATCGCAACAATGGACTCATCTAGTGTAGGAGTAGTTGCTGAGCTAGGAAAACAGATCTTCTTTGATAAAATGTCAAATTCATATGAGCCAGAAACTACATAGTCCTCATCTGTGTAAAGATATCTCTTTTCTCGCACTCTGGGTGGTTATAGCTTGATATCGATGAGAAGTAATCAAGATCTACTCACAGCCTCTCCAAATCCATGGAGTATTCCTAAATTGATTTCTCACCTTGTATCACAGCTTCTATCTCGCGTTGACTTTGGAATACCCTCACGTGATTCTCAGTCTCAGCATAAATCTTCTTTAGCTTTGCCCAGATGTCACTTACCTTTTGAATATCATTGAATGAGGATGCAATTGACAGAACCATTGAGCTAAGCAGCCAGGTGAAAACTAAGGTGTGAGTGGTCCTCCTCTTAGCACTGTCACTTTTCTGTTCGTCCTCGGTCAGATATCCCTCTCTACTAATGCCACCTCAATCGATGTGACCAACTCAAATAAGTGACCGGTCCATCAAGCTCCAGATCCATGGGAGAGATATCAAGCTTCACCTGAGTTGAAGCATGTGTTGAAGTCACGATTCCTGTCAAGGCACTAGCTCCCTGTATGAGCCCTATCAGAACCTTCAGAACCTCAGGATCAATCCTACCGAGAAGAACCAATCATTTACTCCCCCACACTATCTCCATCTCCCGTCATCTTCAATCACCTGGACTCCCTTCTGGGCCATACTCACCACGAACAATTCCCTTTCTCATTTAGCCCGATTTTGATCTATCTCATCATCAAGATCGGGATGCTATTCATATCATTCCCCTCAGAATTTGTGGGGTATCACACCCTCCCCCCCCCCCACACACACACACACAGAGTGCCTTTCAATCGATGGATAGAATCTCTTCATGCGGCGGACGGACTGCGGGAGATGCGGCGGTGGCGGCCTGGACAAACAACGGCAGCAGCCTGGAGGACGGCAATTTAGAGTTGGGTGGTCGGCCAACTGTGTGAGGGTTGACGAGGTGTGTCTCTCGGACGAGATGCGGGATGCGAGTGCATCTTCCACACGGGACATGAGACACAATTGTGCCTCACGCATGAGATGCGGGAAGCGACGCTGGTGTGCCTCCTGCACGGGATGCAGGTAGAAGAGAGAAAGGTAGAGATGATTAGGGTTTGTCTCTAGTACCAAATTGAAAAAAAATAAGCCAAAACTCATTATTTCATTCAACATACGTGTTTAAATAGGATTTACACTATTTAACAAATAAACCCAAAAAAACCCTCTTATTATACATAACTCTCGACACAAAAAATCAATGATTTGTCTAAGTGCTCTTGCCTCTATATTTATTCCACAAGACAAAATGGTTGGACGATACAAGAGCAGTGAACGATGAATGGGATATCATGCTAACAGAGACAAAATGCTTTGACATCCACCAAAACAGCCAAAACAATGTATGCTCACGACATAGAGTATGCTAATGCGTTCAAGGCATTAAAATTGCCCAAGGGACCTTCCATGATCAAAACGGGCTACATCAATCATTCAAAGTATTAAATTTTTGTTTGTTTTTTTATGCTTTTTTAATTCAGAGTATTAAAGTTATCTAAGAAGGTACCTTCCACAAAAAAAAAGGTCAAACAAAACAAAATTGAGAGACTACCGGTGCGAGCCTGACTTGTCTAGAACCCTATTGAAGTCGCTCAAATGTTCATGTGAGATACAAAAATCTACACTCTAGCCTCACTCAAGATGATGTAAGGAGAGAATTTTACCTAACGAATAGGGCCAATTTTTCAGAAGGCATATTAGATTGTAGGTAAGACACTATTCAAAGATTTCAGCTTCATTTTATGAGGACTTTAAATCGAAGCTTTGAGGTTTCCCGTTGGTGCAAGCCCTTCTGGTCATTAGGGCTAGTCATTAGGGCTAGTCATTCAGGCGATGATTAGTCTGGCATATAATGGCAATAATTCAAATTTTTTAAAACGGTAGAAATTAATCACCATAAGCATAGTGTTGATGGTAGGGGGAATGATAACAAGCCCTATCAATATCTCATAGTTCTGTCATCCTAATTTTTTATAAACTCTAATCTGCTTAGTCACAAGTGAATGTCCTCGTCCAAATCACCATGGAGTGGGGCTATTTTCACATCTAACTATTCCAACTCTAGATGGTCTAGCACAATAACCATTGCTACCAAAATGCCAATAGATATGCTCAACATGTAAGAAAACTATCCTTATAGCCATACTTTAAATGTGATTATAACCTTTTACAATCAATCATACTTATTATCTTATGCTATCTTGACCCAAGATTCTCTTTCATTACACTTGAAAATTCTTTTGACTAGATCCCAAGTTTCATACCCATCTTCCTTTAGTACTATGGGAAACAATATTTTATTTTGCTTTGGTAGTGTCACCTCTTCCTCTATTTCAGATATTTTAGGATATTGTAATAAGCTTCATATGAAGGTTTATGCTTATTTAAAATATTTTAGGATAACGCAATGAGCTATCATATGAATGTTCATGCTCAACATCAAATATGACATGATAGACTTGCAGTCCGTGACATACCCAAGAAGATAAAACATTGAAATCTTGATTGCATGAGGTGCTGATTGCCAGCCAAATCCCTCCAAACAAACGAGTTGATCACCTTCACTTGCGCCAAAAGAGAGACTATAACGATGTACTCATAAAAGACCTAACACTGACAAAATTAATAAAAAAAAGCTCTCCCTAACAGAAGAGATAATTAACCCGGGCGACTATGTCCTTAGAAACTGTCAGATCAAGAAAATAAAATCTCCATAAAAGAGAAAAAAACTCCAAGTATCCCATATCACTGCTTAATTTGCTTCTTATAAATAAGTGTGCCTCCCAAAGGATTGGTCAAGCAACACTTTTAGAGGCCATATGGCAGAACCAATAGAACCAGCAAGTAACAAAGGTCGTTTAGTAGGAATACCAAGTATTAGTGATGTTAGAAGAGCAAGCATGTAACAAATAACAATAAGGATGAATATCTAGGACTTCAGTCATTATAATAAAAATAAAGAGTCCCAATATAACAAGTGAGAAGGTGATTATAGAACTTTAACGTAAAGCAACGTGAATAATAAAACAATCAACAAGTACTAGAGAGTAACGTAGTAGCAGGCATAGGAATTCCGCATCAATATCCCTGGATTGGAAAGTTTTGGTTTCAGCAAATTGAGCATTCAATAGTTCTGAAACAAATTTGAACAAATTTATCATGCTTCTTGTAAGGTAACTCAAGAATATAAAGAAAAACAACTAATAGTCAATCAATAATGGAACCAACAACATGATCAATTTTAGAATTGGAAATAAGATGAATGTGGTGTTTTACAAAATTAAACAAGTTTTAAAAGTCTTATAGTTATATATGATTTACCTCAAGGTTATTTTATTTTAATTATTTGTTTTATTAAAGGTCTAACACATGAAGGATAAGCAAAATGCAATTCACCAAAAATACCATATGAGATTGTATATAGAGCTTTGAACGATTAAAAAAATGAATTATTCTCTTATTAAGGCCACCACATATGTGTTTGTCGGCGTTGTTTTGTGCGTGAAGAGCCCGTAAGAAGCTGTCGGTCGCCGGAATCGAAATACCGTCGCCCGCTTCGGAAGGATCCTTCAAGAAAAGAAATATGAAATCAAACTGACCCCATATTTTTCATAGTTTAAATGAAAGAAGCATTCATATCTCAGTCATGCATTTATCCCGAAAGACAAACACAAAACTTGAGGGTGAGGTTCGATCAAATAAACTAAGAAATATATGACGTCCGTTTGGTCTGCGAAACCATTTTATTTGCCGACAAGTTTCCCTATTTAATATGAAGAATTAAATAGGGTTTATTTTAAGCTGGGTTCGGAAATGCTTCCTATAAGGGCAAACCCCTATAGTTAATTACATCTTAAATGACCGAAATCACTTAAGAACTCTCGATAAAAATCAGGAAATATTATCTTCAAGGAGATCAAAAGGAAATGACTTTTCAACGTAATCGGACAAAGAGGTGTGAAAGGGGACTGGCTCAAATCTGGAACATTTTATTGTAGGATCCAAAGGAAGAAAGACTAGGGGATATCAGAGATCCGGAGGCGAACCTCGGTGACTTCCCAAGCTATCCTATGATTTGGCTTCGATTTAGAGGAGATATTATTTAAGTGTTTCATCCCGCCAATTTTATTTAATTAGAGCTTACATTCGTGTGAAACGATCACACGAATAGACTGTAAGATGTGAGGATTTAGGTCGTAACGAACGACAACTTCGAAATCCTAAAACGAGTCGGGGCTTATATTGTACAACAGAGCTATACAAAGGCCCAACAAGAGGTTGAGGATTTATGTCGCACTAAGCGAACAACCTCGAAATCCTATTGATTGTTATTTAACTAAGGAATGGTTTAGCTTGTGAAGATATGTTTTGCTGTTGAAGATGGCCGTGCTGCCCACCGTGTTAGCTCCAAGCTCCTCGCTGCGAAGAGGTCGAGTTTTCTAGGTGGCAAGTCGAAATGTTCAATCGAGTGGCCTCATGGTCGAGTTCACCTAAACATCCTATGCAAGTATGTTTAAATGTTGTACAGTGTATAGAAAGATATGTAGCACAGGAAAACAATAAAGCATGCAGTAGGGTATAGTACAACGTGCTAAGCAGAAAAGCATGTAGGAGTAGGTATGCAAAAAGTAACAGCTAAACAGTATAGCATGCAGTAGCAGGTACGCAAAAAGTACACGCTGTAAATGTAAACAAACTTGTATACCTGAAAGATCCGTAGTCTTCTTATGTGTAGCCGGCAGGAGTGTGTCACGTGAAAGCCAAGCAAAAGAAGAAAAAGGTCGTCGAAAAGCTCGAGAAAAATAAAATGACTGACTCACAACAGAAAGCCCGAGAAAAGAAATAGTAAAAAGTCATCAAAACTCCGGGAAAATCCTAAAAAGGGACCACGAGTGCTCTATCAAAAATCAAACGAAAACCCGAAGAAAACCGCAAGCACTCGGGTCGGGGCTAGGCTCAGAACTGTGTAGTACTGCTCGAAGGTCGTCGAAGGCTACTCGGTCACCCGAGTGTATAGAGCCCGCTACTCAGCTAGAAGGGTGTCCAACTAAACCTAACTCAGGAGGGTGTTCCTCGACCCAAACTGATAATCAACAAGTGGACAACCAGATTTTATAATATAGTTTTAAATTTTATATATTTTTTTTTAGCATGCACGTGAATTTCAGGCATACAAAAGAGAGTATATATATATATTTTGTATGAGGTAGTAGTATCGGTTCTAATCAGATTTTTGAAATTTGGGGTTGTCCACGAGTCGACTATTTCGTCGGGTAGAGGGTCACTAGCGATCCTAAGAAGGTACGGGTGCCCCGCTAGCCTTATAGCGGTGAATATACCGTCATCCTACGGTTCGCCGGGGCCCTAGAGCGAGTCCCGGTGTTGTAGGATGTGATATCATTCTACTCTATCACTGGCGTGCCTTTAGCATCATCGCCGTCATTGCCCCAAAACAAAACAAAACCAAACTCCGAGTGGAGCGGGGAAAACGTGTCAAGCAACAAGGAGGGGAAAAGAAGACTAAACCACCTTCGAATTCGAAGGGTCAATTCGACGGGTGGGTTATTCTAAAATTCCCCTAAGACATGTAATAACAAACATCGAAAACAAAACCCGAGCTCCCTGAATCGACCCCGAAGGTGTCATTTTCTTGCTCATATGCAATGATATCAAAAAGAGTTTTTTTTAAAAGCGAGATCCGAGAAAATCGTTCAAAGTCTTTAAAATCAAACCAAAAGAAAACGGCCTGGGAGAACATCGGCTGCCAACCTTCCAAACACATGCTAAAGCTAAACCTTCCCAAACTTTAAAGACATTAGCAATTTTTTTGTAATCTTTCCTCACAAGCAAGCTAGAGAGAACCCCATATCACCACAAAGAATTCCATAGGCAAGGGTGACTAAAATAAAACCACCATCTGGCTCGGGATCAAATCAATATCAACAAGAAGATCCTCAGACTCCCAATGAAAAGTACAAACTTCCAAATTTATAAGAAAGTGAATGGACAAGCTTTCCAAAAGATCAACTTAATTCCAAGCCCACCACAAAGTATATGAAGGCATTCGTCAAATAGCCATGGGGTTTGAATTCACATAAAACTACACTTGAGCCAATTCGAGACATAAACCCGAGCCATCACCTAGTCAATAATTAGCTCAATTCCAAATTGAAAACAGCTCCCAACACAACTAAAGCAAAGAGCTCCAAATTTCCAACCCGAGCCAAAATAGGATCAAACCCGAGCCACCATTAAGCACCCAGCCGAGCCAAATAAATCAGCCTAACTCCAAATCACAACATCCCCAACACAAAATTAAACCCGAGCCACAAGGGTAGCAGCGAGCCCAATTATAAGCTACAGCAGTCCAACCATAAAGCTGAAATCAGGAATGCCAAAACACCAAAAACCGAGCCATAAGGAGGCTAAAAAAAATAAGTTCAGCTCCAGGTTATAGCAATTCCAACATGAAGCTAAATCGAAGCATCAAAAGAGTCAAAACCGAGCCCCGCAAAACCGAAAATAAGCCCAACTCCAAATTATGGCAATCCCGATATAAAACCGAATCAAAGGCCTCGCTACAGGAATAAAATCGAGCTCGCATAGGGCTCAAACCCGAACCAACGAAGACCCAAAATTATGCTATGACAAAGTCTGAAATCAATTCGGCACAAATCCAAAATTTAGACCATAGCAAGACTAAAGCCGAGCCAACATTAGACCCAAAAAAATAAGCCATGAATACATTTTTTTTTTTAAACATTAAAATGAAAACCAACATGACTTATCAAAGCAGGCTCTCGGGTAAGGGCCAAAGTAGGTCTTTTAAAACATTAAAACGAGGGCAGCAATTACACATCCAAAAATAGGCTCACGGGTAAGAGCTAAAGCAAGCCAACCAACCGAGCCTCTAAGTGAGGTTAAAATGAGCTATAATAAAGTTGAAACCAAACTTAGCGTGAGGTTAAAGCAAACATCTTCACATTTTTAGCATATCAAAGGATAAAGCCACCATATGTTTCAAATAGGGACAAGCATGGAGTTTCTCTAAATCAAAGTAAATTTCTCTTTAGCATGCATTTTTAAGCCCAAAAGAATTCAAAACATTAGAATCAAGCCTTCCATATGCATGAAAGACCAAATGAGCCTTTCAATATTTCATATTAGATAAGAGTGAATGAAAGGCTACATAAGATACATCCTAACATGCTTGAAAGAGGAACTATCTTTATCCCGAAGCCGCATTTCCAATCATTCCAACTTGCTTTGAACAAAAGAAAAGAAGAGAGCTAATGCCATGTTATATTTCCATTATTTTAAGCAACTAGAGAAGAGAAGAGCTAATACCATGCTGCATTTCCCTCCTTTTAAGCAAGTAGCAAAAATAAAAGAGTTGATATCATGCTAAATTTCCACCATTTAAGCAAGTAACCAAACCCATCCTTTAGAACATGCTACACATTTCTATCTTCCACATGCTTCAAGTAATAAAAATCCTTCAAAATACACTAGCATGCCACTAGAGAATGAAAGCTAAGAAACTATCACTTTAAGCAACTAAATGAAGCATCCCATAACATATAAACACCCCACCGAAACAGTAAATAGGAGGACCGAACAAAAAAAAAAAAAAAAAGCAAACTCATGGGTTCCCTGGGCCAAACCGAGAAGAATAGAGGGGAGGAAGGAGGTTACCAGACAGTGTAGAGCAAAAAAGCAAAGCAAGGATTCAGGTACCAGCACTTCCCCTTCTTCAAGATGAAATTCGGCCAGCCCTAAATATCACCTCAAATGGGGTTTATATAGGCAGAGGAGGAGAAGGACGACCGCTCCCTACCTGTGGAGTTGAGTCGGCTCGGAGAAGGTACGACAGGATGGAGGGAAATGCCGCAAAAGCTCGAGCCACTTGCGCACGCGGGAAAAGCCGCTGGGAGAAGATAGTGCGGCCAGGGATAAGGGATGGGTATCTGCGGCTCGAGGAGGAGACCACAGGAGATGAGGCGAGAGGCGTGCGGCTTAAACGTGGGAGAAGGAGACGCTGGCTCGGATGTTCGATCGCGAGCGGGAGAGAGAGACGGGCCGAATCATGCGTAAGAGGGAATTAGGGCTTAGGTTTTAATTTATAAGTTTATAAATATATATATTATTATTATTATTAAATTAAACCCTAATTCACCAATTTCGCCCCCGACAGGCTATCGTCGCAAATTTAATGTCAATTTTAAGTGAAATTGACGTTCCGGACGCATCGGCGCAGTCCGTTTCGTCATCCGAGGTCGTCTGGGCAACCTCGTCGACGGTCGCGTCAAAATTGCGTCGAAATTTGGTATCGTTGCAAAAGTTTGACTCGAGCTCGATCGATCAGAATGGTGCAAGTGTGTAAGACGTGCACGAGGCTGTCCTAATGTCCAGGGGTCCTATAGGGACTCGATTTGAACTCCTGACGTCAACTTCGACCGGCTATAGACTAGCGGTACGGAATCTCGTACAGGATTTCAAAGAGTAACGAAGTGGCTTCCAGACACTCTAAAATGAGGTGGGTCCCATCACTAGGAATCTAGGATCGTCGGGGAAGCTCCTGAGGCTAGAATCCTAAATCTAAGAGGAATACTAAACCTCGACAAAAAGTGAGGTCAACAGTGTTTAATATTCTTAACATCTTTAGCGTCCATAGCACACACACAACAATATAGTAATCATGTATGAATAAATTTGATCCTATTAAAAAAGATATAATTCATTAATGAAAGAAATGTCAAAATGGTACCCGACTCTTTGTATGGGGCCATTTTAGTCTTAGAGTTTATAAAAATGTCAATTTAGCCGCCAAACTCTTTTAATATAGGCTTAAATAGTCTCCGATGAGGACTATTTTGGCTCATATTAAAATAGTTCCAGAACTAATTTAGCATTTATATTTAATATAAGACTAAAATAGCCCAATGTAAATAGGCAGGGGACTATTTTGGCACTCGACTCATTCATAAATATTCATAGCACCTAATTTATCCATAAATATTGGTGATAAACAAGTAAACAAATTAATTAAATTTTCATTTACTTATGTAATTTTTCAAAAGTTGAACATGAATTTTGCACCCCTATTAGACAATAGTTTTAAGTAATTCATGTATTTACAATTTCAATATGGGATATGCATTAAAAACTTGAAAAAGCTTATTAAAATAAATTAACTTAGAAAAATGATAAACAAGTCGTAGATAAAATTTTGATCTCTTAAAGTTCGCGCTAATCTTATAACAAAATCCAATCAAATAATCTCTTAGGACTTATATGGAATAGGCAATGAAGTATAAAGGCTTATAATAAATAAGCATGGTATGTAAAGCTAACGTCGTGTTCTTCTCTTTAGTTGTTTGGCAAGTTCGATATTGTAAACTATCAATGCAACATCATTTTTAAAGTAACGTGAATAATATCTATCTTTGATCATGAATACAGGTTTATCACGACTTGAGTTTTACATCACCACAAACATGTAAATTTAAACAAAACATTATCTCAATTATGAATCAAAAATATAAAGACAAGTACCTTAAAAGCCATCTTTAACCATGAAATCTTTGTTAAAACAAATGCTTCACCAACAGAATCACGATAAATGTTATTTAAATACTTTAAATGGAAATAATCTTCTTAAATGTGATCAAATCCAATCACTTTAACATACATTGTGCATAAAATAAGAACAATCATACTAAAGTGTCAACAATTTTATTTTCAATACTAGCATAGTATTTTAACATGCCAATGTTCTAATTTTCGAGAGTTCATAGATTTTATAGTTTGATGATCATACTATAAAACAAACTCCATAAACAACAAACAATGTCAGCAATTTTCAAATAATTATGCAATATTGTTTGACCTATACATGTGTTAATATGCAATGCGAGCCAAACATGAATGAAGTTAAAACTAGTAGAAGAGATTGGATACAACATCGTAATAAACTAAATCAAAATGGGCTCACTACATTCAAAGCTGCCTAAATCTCATTGGTGCAAATAATGTGCCGAAGTTATTGCAAAATAGAAGACAACACAACTGATCTAAATGAAAATGATGCGACAATGGATTATAGATGCAGCAAAGGATTACAGTTGCAACTCGTCGACACATCTTAGGTGCCAATAATGCTTGGAAATTACTCTCATATTATTTGAGTCCTTGCACAACACAATATGAATATATATTAGTTGAAAATTTACCAACATACAAAGCAACAATGCATAAGTTGAGATGCACAAGTGATGAGAATTTCACGCAAAAAGAATGATAAAAACAAATTCAACATGCACAACAGGTAAAAATTAAAAGAGAAAAAAGGGATAAAATTTTACCCATATGATTTGGGCATAAATTCAAATAATATTTTCCTTTCATTAAACAAATGTGGCGCTATATTCTCTCCAATCATACATTAAAATTAATATATACCTAAAAATTATCATCAGCCAAAAGAAAGAAAAAAATGAGGGAGGATATAAGAAAAAAGAAAAGAGAAAGAATCAAAATAATGGCATACGCACATTAAATAATCCGTTCTTACTATTATCACTTTCTGTCATCCCAAAATTTTTAAGTACTAATTATATTTCTACCATCTTTTTTTCTCTGTTGCAAGGCATTTTTGTATGTGCTCTGCTAGCTTTTCTTTTTCCTTGGCAATGCATCTCCCCTAATTCTCCTCATCTCATACCCTAATTGCTTTGATATAAATCTTTCTTCTCCCTAGTGAGGAATTAAGGCCTTCGGTCCTTCGCTTGATGGATCCTTCCATCATACCCCCCCCCCCCCCACCCCCCACCCCCCACCACACACACACACACCACTTCTCTATCTTTACCACATTTATTCCTGAAAAGCCACCTTCTTGTAATTGGAAAAACCTTCTTGTCTCTCAAAACCCTTCTTCCAACTCTAATCTTTCCTTCATTCCATGCAATGATGATAAGTTGTGTTTTCAGATAAGAAAGTAGAGGAACACACCAAGCAATGGAGTCTTGTTTTAGTCGGCTATGCCATAGGCAGCAGCCGTTATATGATAACTTACTACAAGCTATTTTTAAGTTATGGAATTTTTGAAGTACAATTGCTCTCATTTTTCTATTGGAAAGCTTCTTTATTTTAAATTTCACATGTTGAGGATCATGATATAATGTTTGCACGTAGTTCATGGTTCATTAGTGGAATACCTTTTCCTTTTAAAACATGACCGTGAAGGAAGACTTTACGAAAATACCTATTTAGGTGAAACTCCCAAATCGGCCTTTATGTTGTTTGATTGAAATGGGAATTTCAAAATTTGTCAATAAAATAGGCATACTTTAGTTGTGGATCCCCTAAAGCTAAAAAAAGTTTTTTAACATTTGCTAGAGTCGGTATTTGAATGTCCACTGACTTTGTTCTTCCCGCCAATATCACTATCTCAATTAAAGGTATTGATGTTAAAAATATAAAAATATATATGAATAGAGACCAAGGCCTTGTTATACCTACAATACATTCACACTTGACCCTTCTTCTCTCAATTCCCCTTCCTATAAGCCCTCTTCTACTACCGAGCCATGACAGAAGGCCACAAACAGACCTAGAGTTGGCGTCTTTTTTGCCCGTACTATTATATCTTTCAGCAGTACTAAAAACTCTCCACTACCACCTCTCTTATCTTTGAACCCTCTATCCAGTGCTCCTAACATTAATTTTCCAGACATCACGCCTATTAACCTAAACCTAACTAAGCAATTTCCCCCTAAGAATATTTATGAAAATCTAACCACACATCCCAACACTTCTCTCTCTTTATGCGTGTTGTGCAGTCACAAAACCGACACTCCATCGAGGATTCACCCTCCAACAGATCCTCTCCTATTGCCCCCTCCAATTATGATACATCTCTTACTAGCCCACATACTCTCAAACTCCAAAGCCAAAAAAAGTCATCCCAAAGGAAATGGTTCCTCCTCATAATAGTTACATTTTTCCCAAAAATTGAAAATTGGAATATTTATAGAATAACTGGTGATCCTCCTATTACTAATTGTAAGAATTTGGTGAAAGACCTCAATCTAGATATTTTGTATTCACTTGAGACTAAACTTTTTTCTTTTCCTCGCTCTATAACACTCTCAACACAAAATAACTTAAGCTCTTTGTCTTAGAGGACAACAAAAAAAAAACTTCTCTATTCTCCTAATGGTAGAATTTGGCTCAAAAAGAATGCAACTACTACTTATTTAATTTGTCGAAGTGCCATCCTCAATATAATTCATTGTTATTACTTTTTCTACTGCTATAATTTTTTTTGCTACTTTCATATATGTTGATAATAGTGCCACTACAAGAGGATCTCAGGGCGAATATTTTCTCACTTATTGTTGATTAATGATCATTGAATTTTAATGGGAGACTTTAGTTGCATAAAAAGCCTAGACAAAAATTGAAGGCTCTCCCACCTCCCCTCCAAATTGGTTGACTTAAATGCTTGCATCTCCTTTAGTGGTCCCAATACTAAGGACTCCTTTATTTGGTTTAATCAACAAGTTCAAAATTCAATTAGAAGCTAATTCGATAGAGTTTTGTGTAATGATTTTTGGGTGAATGTTTCTCCTCTTCTTAGCTTCAACATCTTGGAACCTTTAACTTCAAATCACTCACCCATTCTTATCTACTTTAAAAATAAATATATTCCAACTTACAAATTTTTTTATTAAAACTTCTAGAGCTCCTATCCTAATTTTTTTAATATTAATTCTAATGCTTGGAACATTTCTATTGGTATGGATCCTATTTATTCAAATTTTAATAAACTTAAGAATATCAAGCTTGTTCTTAAAAATGTCAAATGCAATTCCTTCAATCATATTAGCAAATATATCACTCATCTTAAGGACACACAAAGGGCCATTATAGTAAGCTTGAAAGGCAACCTATGAACAAAGAGCTTCTTGTTGAAGCTGTCTCTATCCAAAATAATCTCATTCAAGCTACCTCATCTGAAATTTATAAATGGGAAAAATAGAGATTCAAATATGATGACTTATTAAAAGTGAGGATGACATTAAGTTTCTATACCAGATAATCAAGTATAGAAACTCTAGGAATCACATCCGAGAGCTTCTGATTGAGAACTCCTATATATTTCTCGTGACGATATTGATAGAGAATCCATCCCTCATTTTTCGACTCTCTTTAACTACACTAGGCAATCAGATACCACTATCAGAATCCCTAGTGGCAGGATTCTTCAATCCCAAGGGCAACCTCTTCATGCTCAAAATTTTAACGAGGATGATATTAAATGTGATTCATTGCTAATGACAAAGCTCCCAACCACATGAATTGACAACAAAATTTTTTAAAGATACTCAACATATCGCTGGGCAATCATGCAGCCTGACTATTTAACATTTATTCAATACAAGTAAACTTCCTAATAGAGTGATGCAATTTACTATCTCTATCATCCCCAAAACTCTCATTCATAGTCTTTAAATGATTACGGATCCTTTATTTTAACACTATATACAAAATTATTGTCAAATTGCTGGAATAAAATATCAAGCCTCTTTTCCCCACTTTAATTCATCCTGCCCAGGATGCTTTCATCTACAATTAGGATATTGCTGATAATTTTGTGCTTGCAAATGAACTCCTTCATAGCGTTAACTCATCCTCTCATACTAAGCGCTTCACCAAAATAGATCTCATGAAGGCCTTTGATAGAGTTAACCGATTCTTTATGACAGAATAAGGCAAATGGGATTCCCATTCATTTATATCAACTGGGTTGAAGCCTGTACTTCTAATGTCCCCTTCTCTATTATTATTAAAAGAGAACTAAAATGTTATTTCTCTACTTCTTCTGATTAGAGCCCCACTATTTTACAATTTGCATGAACAATTTTTTCTAGAATTTTAGATTCTACTTGTGTTTGGGAAAAGCTAATCTGAGCTCAGCTAAAAGCCTTCATAATTATTTTTTTGTGTCCAACAATGCTTCTAACCTCTGTGCTAACATTCAAAAATCATCTTAAGCTTTTCCAAATCTATGAATGATCTCTTATGCTTACAAAGCAGCAATACTCTATGATTATCCGCAAAATCACTAACTTGGGATTACCTTAAGATCACTACCCATCATGTTAAGTTGAAAGCTGTTAATTCCCTTAAACTTTTAGAAAGAGTGCGACATTGGTTAGGTGGTTGGAAGCAAAAGCTCCATCCCTTTGTTGGAAGAGTTCAAATGGTGAAATCCACTCTTAGGAATTGCATATATTATTGGTTTAAATGGGTAATTATATCCAAGGGCTTGAGAAACAAGATCTTCTCTATCATTAATAATTTTTTGCATCATAATGGAGTGGATAAGAAAGTGTGAACTGTAGCTTAAAATACTACTACCAAGCCTAAACATTATGGTGGCCTTAAAATTCCTAATCTTAATACAATCAACCTCAAGTGCAAATGAGACATTTTAACTCTAACTCGCATCTTACAACTTATCATTTTGAACACCTGGCTCTCTTTGACATAAGAAAATGTCATTCATTCTGCTTTATGAAAGAATCTAAAGGTTGCCTTGAGAATTAAAGCAACCTTTCAGTCCAAGTCAATAGCTTTAAAAAACTACTGTTCTTCTTTGACCTTTTGCTTAATAGCTCATTTTTGGTGAAAAAATTTGGTCAGCTAGTTTTTTTCCGGTGTTATTGTCCTAACGTTACTAATGGTTCCAACCTTATTAACAGAAACAAGTAGATTTTACCCATTAATAACAGTAATTTGGAGTTTTGTATAAATTTAATTCATATTATACGTATTGAGAATACTCAATCACTTCCGTTTGGAAGGGGAAAAAAATCTCTAATTACTTGGCATTTTGCTTCTCCTATGAGAATCACCCTTAGTGGAATGGAACAACCTTGTATAGCATAAAGTTCGTTAATTCAAACTGCTATTGTGATTTGAAAGGTCGTTATTAGAGGATTAAAACTAAAGATGCTTTACATATTGGAGGGTTGCGTCTTAATCCTTTTTAGGTCATCTGTTGCACACACATACCTTTTCTTTGAACGCATTTATTCTGTTGATAAGTTGAAGAGTGCATTCCAGATGGTTGTTTCTTCCACAGGGGATTGTAACATTTCAGGCCTTACAACATGAAGATTCTTTCAATACCATCATTATTAAGAAATTTTTCCTGTTGATTGTTCATATTGTTAAACAATATACATGATTGAAAGGAATAACAATATTTTTAGGAATTCCTGCACTTTTGTTGTTATGCTGACCAGTAAAATCTATTTTATCATTGGGCTGAAAAGCAAAAAATTGAGGAGGAGCTACCTGTATCATTCTCAAACTTTAGTTCACTTGATTTGCATTTATTTTACCTCTAATTTTTATTTTTCTCTAGTTTGTCGGTTGCTTGCCTATGCTGCTGATGTTCGGAATAGAAGCTTTATGCATGTTAGTGCTACTCATTTGGTTTTATGGCTACTTGTTTTTCTTGTGATATTTTGCCGATTAACTTCCTACTTTTTATAGTGGGCAGTTCACTTCAGGTTTTTATGGGTTAGTTTTGGTTTATTTTCAATGCTTGAATGGATATTAGCATCTGTTGGCTTTGGTGTAACATGGATGCTGCCACACTTATATCCCCGACTACACTATCTCAGCACCTAGCTACCTTTGGAATGTGATATTTAATGACAATGATTAGTTTTATGCTATAGACTTTTACTGGATATCTTTATATCTCCAACATTTTTGTATTTTTTGCTGTACTCTGAATCAGATACTACAATTAATCCTTTGGCTTTTTGAACTTAAAATTTTCTTTCTTTTCATTAATTATTTTCTAGTTATTTGCTATGAACTCTCAACATGATACTAACTTGAGACTTAGCAGTACTTTTTGCTTACACAAGCTTTTGGTATTGGACGTTCTATTTTTTTGTGGGAGCAATGATCATATCCAATAGTGGTGCGGCTCGAGCAGTTTTCTTAGAAAACTATCTCTACATAACCCCGGGATTTCATATTTATCATCCCGATGACACTTCTACAACTGATTCTCTCCCTTTTACCTAGAAAGTGTGTATTTTGCATTACTTAAAAATTAATAAAAAAAATGTGCAAACGACACCCAAAGAAACTTAGCCCTTAGAAGCATGGGCACGATCAAAATTAACAAAAGGGAAAAGGAAAAGAGAAATATCAACATTCCTAACAAAAATAGCTATCATGTATGGCCCTATGGACACTCTTGTGTGCCATTATATTCTTCTTGCTATCTATGTGCTGGAACAAAACCTGTTTAAAAGCAGTCAAGTGAGAGAAGTCTTTCATGCCTATTGATTTCAATGTCCACTTACTTCCTGATTTCACTTGTTGGAGGGAGACTGTGATGTTAAGGTCATCACTTTCAATAATAATTCCTTCGACTTCATACATCTACGGCTCCACAAATTGTTTGATAGAAGAGATTGCCTCTAGCTCAACTTAAGCACTGTCCCAATGTTCAAGGAAATTTCCTGCATTCAAGAGGTCTCCCATTTTACCTGGATACACCCAAGTTCACGTCGGGTGTTCTTTTTTTTCATGTTTTGTTTTTGGATGTTTTTATTTTATCATTTTTTTGTACTTATTTAGAGTTGTTAAACATTGTTTTCGACTCAAAAGTGTAACCAACTTTATTATTTATAATGAAGTTAGACTTACCCATCATTTTACTCAAAACAAATTTATGTTTCGGCATCTACGCACCATCTTATGAATTTACATTTCAAATAATCCTAAACCTCATCAAACTCTATTAATCCATTTGTTTGTGCTTTCAACCATGTGAAAGCTTAAAGTTATATTATTAAATTAAAGATCTAAACAAAGGTTTTGTCATTTCCCATTCATATACACGTACCTTTCGTCCCATAGCTTATCCCAATAATGTCGAACGAGTCCCATTAGAAGCTTTATAAAAAATATTTTTTTATATATAAACAAATAATAAAGGAAATAATTAGCACAAAGGGGCATGTCAACATCAGAAACTAGTCCCAAACCCCTCGTTGACAAGACCGTTCCCTCACTCTCATATTCCTTTTTCACTCACTCAGACTAAAAGGCAACTGACCCAACTATCCTCTTAAACTTCTCTTTTCTTCTATCTCTCCGGATTTTCACACAGCTACTCCTGCAATCCTTTGTAGGATTGTAAATGGACTAATGCACTTGATGTGCAACTCCTACTCAACTCAATTAATACTCGATCAAGCTTGTTCAAATTAATAAATATGCAAATTTGGATATTATTAAAAACTCAAAGATTTATGAACCAAACCTAAACATGGTTCAACTCTTGATTTATGTTTATGGACGAACTTATTTGTTATTGAACAAGTAATTTGTTAAATGATCTATAGCTACATGATATTATTTAACTAAAATCTAATTAACTAGAACTTTTTAATAAAATATTTAATAATAACACAATAATTTAATATTAATATGCATATTAATCTAATATGATTTCATCTTAAATC
The DNA here is from genome assembly GCA_022702705.1 of Papilionanthe hookeriana x Papilionanthe teres. Classification (NCBI taxonomy): domain Eukaryota; kingdom Viridiplantae; phylum Streptophyta; class Magnoliopsida; order Asparagales; family Orchidaceae; genus Papilionanthe; species Papilionanthe hookeriana x Papilionanthe teres. The sequence goes on along the minus strand of CM040423.1, from coordinate 57,632,921 downwards.
TTTATTCAATATACTAGTTTAGTGACATTTATTTATATTATTTGATTGTAAGGAAATTCACTTGTAATTTATACATTTTTCTTTCAAAAGGAATTGTCAGAGGCTATTATACGAGCCTCAAGCCACCCCTAATGTGCCTAACAATTCGAGTAACACCTCCTTAAGACTAACTGTGCCAGAGGAGATTTGAACCCCCGACCTGAGGGGTCTTATACTATGGATGTCAACCAACAGACTATACATTATCTAATTTAATTTGTGTAAAGTAATTCAAAATTTATTCGATTGTTTATTTGTTTAAATTTATAAATATGATAGTTAATAAGTTTTTAAAAAACTCAAATACTCATTATCCTCTCTAACTAAAATACAAAAGTCAAGTAGAAATTAATATAATTATTAAATAATTTAAACAAGCAAAGTATTAACATACATCTAACAGCTCAACTCAAGCTTGTACGACTATGAATCGTTTATAATATGACCAAACCAAGTCCAATTCACGGCATAAGCCCTAACGCCATAACCCTTACTCTAGCTCTCCCGCTTTTTTCTCTCTACCACAGGTAGGGCTGTAATGGATTCAATTCGAAAATGGACCTGTTCAAATATAGCTCATGCGCAAAAATGTTCATAAATAGCATGTTTGTGATCAATTTAAATTAAATTTGATTTGTCGTATTCAGCTCGTGTTCGGACCAAAATAAGCTCAACCAAATAAAATAGCAGCAAGTTTAATTGTTTATTAAAAAATCCACAAAAAATAGCATCCATCTTGTTAAAAAATATAGATACAGTGGTTACCTTTAGAAGCACGACTGTTTAAGCTATTTCATCGCCAGGCATGGGAAAAACAGAGATTCCTGAAGCACGGGTATCATAAGGAAGGACAAGAGAACCTTCGGCAAAGTAAAGACTTTCCACAACAAGAAAAAATAATGCAAATACTCAAAAAATATAGTATCATCATAAACCCAAATAATATGACTTTGTCGCTGGTACATAAAAGTACCAAGCCGTAACTAGAGAATAAATCAATCATATTTGCATCCTAGCCCTAAATGAGGATAATATCCTCTGCAAATAATACAAATGAGAAACAATATAGGGGCTAGCAAAGTCACTGTGACAAGAATGACCATATGAGAGTAGATATATTCAAATTTCAGACTAAAGAAAACTCACAGAGGTGAGTCACGACTCACAAGTCACAAGCAAGAGAGAATGAAAGATGACCACTCCTTTAAAGACAAATAAAGGGAAGAAACCCTAACCTAACCCTAGTTGAGACTTCCACTCTAAGTTTCTCCCAACTCAAAATGAAAACCAAATGAATGCAGCTGCGGCCTGCTGGTTAGGACATAGTAAATAGGAATATGATATATATGCGAATGAGAATTAGGTTATTTGAATTAAAATATATTTTATTTAATAAAATTTAGTTATGTGTGTAAGCGTTAGGGCGTCCCCTGGAAGCGATGCACTGTATGGTCTGAATATAGTGAAAACTGTGCAAGGGCCGCTGAACCGGCGCCCGGGTGTAGTGTCAAATAAGCTAGAGTTTCCACATTACGGACTGATGCGAGTAAAGAAGTTAGTTCATGAAATTAATATTAAGATAGGATCTTGAAATATAGATACTCTCAATGGTAAATTAATGGAATCAGTTGATATTATGATTCATAGAAAGATGAATATCTTATGTATTCAAGAAACTAAATGGGTTGGAGAAATGGCCATCGAGATTGATAAGTTAAGTTTTAAACTTTGGTATTTTGATAAGTCGCACTAGAAATTGTGTAGGTGTAATTATAGATAAGTGTTTGGAAGATATTGTTGTAAATATTAATAGAGTTGGGGAAAGAATTATAGCCCTTGAGATTATTATTGATACTAAGATTTTTAATATTATAAGTGTTTATACTCCTCAAGTAGGTTTAGATATAAGTTCTAAAGATAAATTCTGGAATGACTTAGAAGACTTAATATAAATGATAACTCTTGAAGAAAGAATTTTTATTGGAGGAGATTTAAATGGACATGTCGATAGAGTGGTAGAAGATTTCAGAAATATTCATGGTGGCTATGGTTTTGGAGTGATTAATCAGAACGTAGAGCTATATTAGATTTTGCTTTAGCATGTGATTTAGTTATTAAGAATATTTTATTCAAAAAAAGAGATGAGCATCTTATTACTTATAAGAATGAATCTTATAAAACACAAATTAATTATTTTCTTATGAGAAGAAGAGATCGTCGACATTGTAATGATATAGTCATTCAAAGTGGAAATTTAAGTACCTAACATCAATTATTAGTTCTAAATTTTAAGATGATAAGTTGTAAAATAAAGAATACTAAGATTCATCATCGTCGAATTAGATGGGGGTAACTAAAAGACAAATAAAGTTATTTTTTTGAGTAAAATTCAAGATTTCAAAATTTGGGATGTTCATGAAGAAGCAAATACTATGTGGGATAAAGTAATAAATACTATTAAACCAGTGGCAAAAGATATAGTTGGAGAATCAAAAGAAAATGTTTCTATAAATAAAAATAGATTGTGGTGGAATAATAATGTGCAAGAAAAGATACAATATAAGAAGTTATGTAATAAAAATTGGTTTAAATGTAAAAGTTTAGAAAACTGGAAAAAATATCAAACGGCCAGAGAGTCTAAAAGAATAATCTGTGATGCTAAAAATTCTGTTTTTAGTTATCTCTATAATATATTAGATAATAAGGAGGGTGAAAAATATATATAAAAACAAACCAAATAAAGAGAAAAAAGTTAAGATTAACTCGAGTAAACTGTATTAAAGATAAAAATAAAAAAATGATATTCTTAAAAAAAAAGATATTCAACATAGGAGGCTGAGTCATTTTGATAAACATTTTAATGAAGTTTCTGAACATACAATCAACCTTAGTGATCTTAATCTCGTTAATAATAATAAAATGTTTCATTTTTACCGTCGCATTAGTAAAAAAGAAGTTGATCAGACTTTGAAAACCAATTGTGGAAAGTCTGTAGGACCTGATAATATCCCAATTGAAGTGTGGAAATATTTAGGAGTTTTGGGAGTTTCTTGTCTTACTAAACTCTTTAATATTATTTTAAAAACTAAAATGATGTCTGAGGAGTGGAGGAAGAGTATTTTGGTCCCCATTTTTAAGAATAAAAGGATGCACAAGAGTGTGCAAATTATAGAGGAATTAAGTTGATGATGTGTCATACTTTCAAATTATGGGAGAGGGTAATTGAACATAGGCTGAGACGTATTACAATGATTTCTAATAATCAATTTGGGTTTATGTCAGGCGGGTCTACTATGGAAGCTATACATTTATTGAGAGGTTTGATGGAGAGTTCAGAGATAATAAGGAGGATTTACATTTGATTTTTATTGATTTAAAAAAAAACTTACAATAAGTTTCCAAGAGACGTCCTTTGGAGAGTTCTTGAGATGAAAGGTGTTGACATGACTTATATTCAAGTCATTAAAGATATGTATGCTAGAGTTGTTACTTGTGTTCGAACTGAAGGAGGATTACCAAATATTTTCTTAGTTCTGTTGCATTACATTAGGGATTGTCTTTAAGCCCATATCTTTTTGCTTTAGTTATGGATGGTCTTACCAGACATTTACAGGAGTACGATATCCGTCTCGTGGATAAGACGAGACAAAAAGCCTAGGAAAAACTTGAATTATAGAGGTCAACATTGGAGTCTAAAGGCCTTCGTTTGAGTAGAACTAAAACTGAATACATGAAATGTAATTTTAGTGGTAGTAGCTCTAGCGACAGAAGTGTAACTTTGGGTGATCCAATTATTAAAAGGTGAGAACGATTTAGATATCTCGGGTCTATATTTCAAAACGATGGTGATATAGATGGGGATGTTAATAGTAGAATTCAAGTTGGTTGGTTGAAGTGGAGGAATACTTCGGGTCTTTTGTGTGATAGAAAATTATCTCTTAGACTAAAAGAAAAATTTTATAAGATGTTGGTGAGACCTGCAATGCTCTATGGCGTTGAATGTTGGCCTTTAAAACAGAAGCATAATGCTAAGTTAAAGTGTTGCTGAGATGAGAATGATTAGGTGGATGAGTGGCATTACACTTAGAGACTTAGAGACAAAATGCGAAAAGAATATATTCGTGATAGTGTTGGTGTATCTCCGGTGACGAACAAAATTAGAAAGTAGTCTTAGATGGTTTGGTCACATTAAACGTCAATCATCTGATGATCCGATTAGGAGAGTAGATGTCTTAAATTCGACTTATGTTAAGAGGCAGAGGTAGACCTAGGAAGACTTAGGCTTACTGTATAAAAAAAGATCTTAATTTTATTACAATTAAATGAAAATATGATACTAAATAGGACGCAATTGAGAAATAGGATTCATGTAGCTGATCTCACTTAGTGGGATTAAGGCTTTGTTGCTGTTGTAATAAATTTTAGTTATGTAATCTAAGCCATTCATTTATAATCATATGACTAAAATTAAATTACTTAAAATAATATGATTTTAATTATTTAGTTTTTATTTTTGTTGATTTAATAAATTTATAATTATTTTTAGTATATAATTATAATTTTTATTTATAATTATTTTAAATTAATTTTACTAATTTGAAGAAAAACAAATCGAACACGATCGAATACAAGTATGTTTGTGCTTGGCTTGTTTATAAATGGAGTTCAAATTCTTGAAGGACAAACTTAGGGCCCGTTTGGGGCAGCTTAAAAGTGCGGCGGCGTTTTCAAAAATGTCGTCGTACTGTTTGGATTGCGCTTATCAGAAGGTTATTTGAAAACTCCGTTTTTAATTTGTATTAGACGCGAAACGGAAGGGGAGCCTCGTGTTCGGCTTTTTGGTTCGCGTTTTTTCGTCTAATTACCCGGGTGACCCCGCGATCCATCGTCTTCCCAGCGGAGAATGGCGCGAACAAGTAGGAGCGGAGAAGCGGAGCGGAGCGGAGCGGAGCCCTTCGCGTATCGTTCTCTACCCTAACTCCCATTCGCTCCCTCGTCACCTCTCCTTCCGCGACTCGAAGCTTGCAGAACCATTTGGCGATCGAACCCGCTGCCTTCTTCCTACCTTCGCGATTGAGCTCGCACAGCCGCCTGCTTCTCTTCGTTCGCAGTCTATCGAGCTCGCACTCCGATTGCTTCTCTTCGTTCGCGATCGATCGAGCTCGCACCGCCTGCTTCTCCGGCACTGCCCTCGGGAGACCCCAATTCTCCAATTACTTCGCTGCCCTCCAATCCGATCGAACTCTCTGCCCTAGCTCTCCCGGATTCGGCATTCCTGCTTCTTCGGCACTCCTCTTCCAGGTAAGGCGTGTTCCTTCGGCACTGTTTCTTTAGCAGGCAAACTGCGTCCATGCTTCTCTTTGGCGGATACTATCTTCCTCATCCTTGCTCCAAACGTCACAAGACAACAACATTAGACTGATGGGAACATCCTGTGGCATGGTGTCGCAGACAGAGCTAAGCAGCTCAGCCTCTAGTAGCTCCGAAGCCGGTCTGATGGGAATATTCTCTGACCATGTGCCTTTTGTTTTCAATTTTCTCTTCTACTAGAGCCAATTTTCTTTATGAAATCGTTCTTTTATGGTTTAGAGTACTCTGTTTCTCTATTTTTGGCTATTTTTTACATTGTTCTGTCTTTAGTTTTCATTTTGTTACTCTTGGATTTATTTTTCTCTTCTTGCTTTTCTGATTTTTTCTCTCAGTTTGAAAAACTATAACTGAAGCTCTTTGTTCCTATGGAAGGTATAAAGCTTCAATACTTCTCACTATATTTTAAAAGCTAATTTAACTGATTAATAGTCCAACAATGGTAGAAAATATAGAAATCACCTTTTGTAAATGCTTTGCACAGGCAGCAAGCCATTGTCTGATGAGATACAAATTATGAGGAGCTTTACTGTGTATTTTCCAAATAAAATCTTCAAATAAGGATACCACTTCTTATGTATGTACATATATAAGACCTAAACACAAGTTTTTACATAGATGCAACCGTAAATATGTATTGTGTCTTTCACTTTTTAAAGTTATAATGGAAGTATTTTCTTATGTGATGTATAATTAATTTGGGGGTACAAATGTAAAAGATAAAGTTTAGGTGTTAGCTATGTAAAGACACATAAATTAGATAGTATATATGCAAATTCCTCTTTTGTTTAAAGATTTACATACATATGACTCACTTTCTATTTGCATACATATCTAACACCTAAACTTTACCTTTCTCACTATATTTCTAAATTTAAGTTTTATCCTGGAAAATTATAATTTCTAATTTGTAAACACAATAATTTTTCCTGGAAAATTATAATTTTCAATCAAAAAATTTATTTAGTATAATTTGTTACACTGTACACAGTTGTTTTCCAAAACGCACAAACCAAATACCATAACAGCTTATCCAAAACATGGGCAGAATGGTCATTTATCCTAGATCAGTTTGGTTCATAAACACATAAACAAAGCAATAGGACAACTTACTGGATAAGCTGCATATCAACAGATTATCCAGGATAAGTCAACTTATCAGCGAAGTTGGATAAGCTAGCACTGCCCCAAACAGACCCGTATTTGACAGCCCTAAGGCCTCAGAGAGGGAAATTTCCCTGAGAGAGACCCACAAAGCAACCACTGACGCGGTTCTATCACATTAGAAACCCTCTCTCATTCTCACATTAGTGTGAAACTTCTCTTGGAGCTCATCCCTTTGGTCATTCACGGCTGCTGTCAAGCCATTCAGCACCCCCCACTACTATTCTCGTAATAGCCGCTCTAGTCCCCGACATCTCACGCACACCACAGCTCTTCCTATAATCCCTATCCAAAGCGCAAAGTTCCTCTCCGCAGTTCTTCCGTCTTGCACAACTCCCGCTTCTTCAATATTTACCTGTTCACGCACGGCTCTCCCCTTCTCGTCCCTCCCTGTGCCACACAGTATGCCCATGCTCGCAGCCTCCACCGCATGCTAGTACTGCAAGCGACCTACCTAGCACTTATAGTCTTACCCCAAGCCAGAGCACTCACCTCTCCCTGGTCTGCACGACTCCCTTCCTCTCTTCCATCATACGGTTGAACATGCTACCCTATACGTACCTCACTCACATTTGGTCACATCCTATACCTCAAGCAGCCACCCAACTCTCGTTGACTCTCTCTAAACAAAGTTACTCTTCAATATCCCAATTCTTTATTCTTCTCTATTGAATTACAAACAGAAATTCAAATTTGGCAACGTCTTGTCCAATCCTCTTCAACTTCATCTCCCTCCTAAATGTATAATTGCAGTTCTAAATTTCTAGAATTTTGATTGCGGCATCTTTTGCACCATAAATAGATCCTTACCTATTTTTCTTGGGGTTGTTTGGCCGCAAGTATGGATTTAAGTTAAATATGATTTAGTAAATCTATTAAATCTGGTAAATCTGGATTTATCAAATTTATGTCATTAAATTTGAATTAATGTTTGGTTCAATTAATATTAAATCCAGTTAAATTTATTTGATATGTTTGGCATAAATCTATTTGAGAAATTATTTTGTGCGCTAAATCCAATAAATCTAACTAATAAGTGGATTTAGTAAATCCAATTTAGTAAACAAAAAAGTAAAAATTAAATTTAAATTAACGTAGAATTTATCTAAACTATTTATGGTGTTTGGCTGGATTCAAGTTAAATCTAACTTAAATCCTATTAGTACTATCGTACCAAACATCTCCTTAGTATGGTGGGAGAAATTCATAAGCCACGCGACACAATGAGCAAGTTCTGTGCACACTTTTATAACAAAATGGGTAAAATATATATATCCAAAGTTTTCTTGTAAGTGCCCCATGCACGTCTTTTTGGCATAGTGGGTTAAGGATTACAACAATAGTGTCTCATGATAACAATCATGCATGACTTTTATAGCACGGTTGTTTGGCCAAGGCTCTCGACGCAGCCCCCATCTGAGAAGAGATGTTGCGAGGCTCCGAAATTCAAACTAACAAGCCACAAGCAAATTGATTAAAATTAATATATAATAAAATTTAAAATGAAAAAAAAACTGATAAAAAAACAAAAACAATTACTTGTGTGTGTTTTTCTTAACTTGAATTTTGTGTTTGCATACTTCTCTTTTAAGTATCCTATGTGAGTCCCTTTTGGCATGATAGTTTTCAAAGGAGATAGTTGTGATCTCTCATGATACAGATCATATGCATATTTCTTAGTGCATTAGGCATGGCGGGTGAAAAATAAGGGATGATTACTTTGGTAAAAAGTTCTTTTCCTTCATTCATGAGTTGGGCTTCTATAGAGCCTTATAAATATTTTACAAATAACCCCTACACTTCTTCTATATTTCCTATTTACAATTAGACCCCTCAAAATAAGATATATATCTCAACACTCGCTCTCAAGGTGGGCAAAAGATATCCACTAAGCCCATCTTGTCACATAATCTAAACAAATCTAATGAAATAAGTCATTTAGTGAGGCAGTCAGCCACTTGCTGTCCAGTGGATACATGACATAGCTCCAGTAGTCAGTTATTCCGCTTTTCCTTGATGAAGGATCTATCAATCTCCGCATGTTTGGTTCTTTCATATTGAACTGGGTTGTAGGCAATGTTGATTGCTGACTTGTTGTCACACCACAACTTTATTTGAGTTCCTTGATCCACCTTGAGCTCTACCAACAAGGCTCTTAACCACATCATCTTGGCAACTCATAAGGCCATGGCCCTGTACTATGCCTCTGCTGTTGACCTTGCTACTACAGATTGTTTCTTTCTCTTCCAAGCGACCAAGTTGCCACCTACGAACATGCAGTATCCTGGATTTCTATCATTTTAAGTTGTGAATCATTTGATATACCTAATATGACACAAAAACCTTTGTAAGCTAAAATCGACTTGAATTTATCCCCAAAACAAACATCCACTCTTAGTTTACACTATCTTCTTTGATGAAGTAACCCATTATTGTTGACAAGTACTCTTCTGTCAAGTTAGGTCGATATCCTCCTCTGACTAAATAGGCTAAGTATTATGATAACCCAGGAGGACAGAATCATGAGATCTTGATTAGATTTACCATCTCCACTCCCCCCCCCCCCCACCAAAAAAAAAACCTCCATCCACTCTAAACTTACAATGAAAAAATTCATAATTTATTTCCAAAATTTGTTACTACTGTATGCTAATCAATGAACTCTATAATGATCGAGCATAATTGAAAATGCTCTCCCATTATCAAGAGAGTTAATTAACCATTGGGGCTTGCACCTAAGGGAAACCTCAAACCCCAAATCTTAAAGTATTCGCAAAATGAGGATGTAATCTCTAGGTAGTGTCTTATCTATTGTTTTAGCTATCTTCTGAAAGTTTGACCTAGAACTTTATATAAAATGCTCATTCAATCATTTAAAGTATTTGCAAAATGAGGATTTAATCTCTAGGTAGTGTCTTATCTTTTGTTTTAGTTATATTCTGAAAGTTTGACCTAGAACTTTACATAAGATGCTCATTCAATCATTTTTTAGGGATGCCGATTAGATTTATCATCCCCCCCCCCCAAAAAAAAAAAAAAAGAAAAAAACTGCATCCACTCTAAACTTACAATGATAAAATTCATAATTTATTTCTAAAATTTATTACTACTGTATGCTAATCAATGAACTCTATAATGATCCAGCATAATTGAAAACGCTCTCCGATTATCAAGAGACTTAATTAACCATTGGGGGCTTGCACTTATGGGAAACCACAAACCCCAAATCTTAAAGTATTTGCAAAATGAGGATGTAATCTCTAGGTAGTGTCTTATCTATTGTTTTAGCTATCTTCTGAAAGTTTGACCTAGAACTTTACATAAAATGCTCATTCAATCATTTTTTACGGATGTTGATGCACGAATGTTTTAAGCTCAAACATTAGAAAATTCCCTACCATAATTTGAATAAATTTATTTTGTATTATTCACTTTCTAGCTAAATAACCAATTATAGCCATCTTGACTTAAAACACATCCAATTCCTAAACCAAATGTATAACAGAATATGTCAAAAATTTTATTACAATCAAGCAAACTAAGTACGAGTGCATTAATATGTCTCTCCTTAATATTGTCTAAAGCACACTCACGAAGTAAAGCAAATTGTTATTGGTACCTATTACAACAATAAACTATCTACTGAAACATCCATAGAAGATGTGGACAGACCATCAAAACTTTGCCAATAGGCTTTCGGTTTCACTATAACTTCATCAAGATTATCAAAAATTCATCAAAAAGACGCCAGGAATCTCAAAAAGATCCAAGACAAAGTGATGTGTTTTCATCAGATTTAGATAATTTTTTCACAATGTAATTTGCCAAATTCCTTCCTAGGATGCATTCAATGCTGCTCTCAAGTCTTGTTTAATTCCAAATATCAACAAATTCATAGTCATAAAATGTCCTTTGAAAGGTCAAAGATTCATGATTCTTATAAAAATAAATAGTGCAATAGTTAGTCCAAAAATTATCACTAATCATTCATACAAACTATCTGTCTTAAAAGAAGTCTTCCATTCATGACCTCTCTCATTCTCAACTTAATGATAAGCACTCGAATAAATATTTAAGAAAATTACAAATCCAATCATCAAAAATCTCATCCAACTTAAGTATAAGAATCAATATTTGACAGTGCACCATTTAATTGCTTCACCATACGCATACAATCAAATATTTGATATAAGAAATCTTAAATGTATATAATTTACCAATTCATATCTAAGATGAGATAAACAAAGAAAAATAAAAATAAATAAATAAATACATAGTTTCCCAACCTTTAATTTAAACATAAAATTAGTCACATTGTTAGTCAAAAAAAAAAAAAAACATATTATCCTTTAAATGATAATATAAGTCATTAAAATCTAATATTGTCCAAAAAACTTGAGAATGAATATAAAATTTTGTAACTATTTAAATTCACACAAAAAAAGCAAGAAATAACATATTACTCTTGTACATCAATCATAAAGTAGTTTAGATAAAAGAATAAAAGTAGAAGTCACTAGTTTGAAGATCTAGGCCTCGCACATATAGAAAGAGAAAAGAACCACAAAAGTTGTCTCTAGGACTTGCATTTGTTGTGAATGTGGAGCCAAAAGCACCCAATTTAACCCGGCGCCTAAGCCCCGGGTTCGGGCGCCAGAGTGCCCATTGATGGCTGTTCGACAGAGAGACAAGACGCTTTTGCGCCTGCCTTGGACGCCTTAGCGCCCAATATTGTGCGCAAATAGAGAAGCCAGCGCTCAAGCCCCCAATGTAATGACCGTTATCCGAGCCTTGGACGCTTAGCCGCCAAGTCCGGGCGCTCAAATGCCCAATGTTTTGGGCCTGATTTTTTTTTATTTTCTTCCTGAGAGCTTGGCGTTCAGGCGCCAAGTCTGGGCGCTTAGGCGTCCGGAGCAGTTAGCTCATTCTTTCCGGTTTTAAGGCCAATTTCAAGCGATGATGGAGATGGTTTCTGCACAAGTTTCTTCAAAAGTTCCTACTGAAGGAGTGAAAGTTTGGAGAGGAGGATTTATGGGACCTTGGTGAGTGTTTTTCGCGTCGGATTAGAGCAAGAAAGGTTATAAGTTTCCTTATGTATAAGAGAAAACTGGTGTGAGTTCTTTGTAAACATTTTCTGAATTTCATAAATTTTTTGGTGATGTGGCTCTATGCTTTTTTTCCCGTTCTCGGGTTTTTCCACGTAAATTTTCGTGTGCTTTTCTGGTTGTTTTGATTGTGTTTTCTACTTAGAGTGTGTTTGGGTTTTCTCAAATTGGTGTGATCATGTTAATCTGTGGTGTAGTTTAGTTTCTAATTTATCCTAAGCCCGTTAAAGTTTGAGAATTGTTTTTCTTTAGTATATTTCCTATCAAATTGGTATCAGAGCAGCATTCGATTCAGGTGAGAGAAATGACCGAAGAAGAAATGTTCAAAGTGGAGAAGTCCAATGGCACAAACTTCACTTTCTAGAAGATACAAGTGGAGTATTTGTTGTATAAAAAAAATTTACTTATCACTTCTAGAAATTACAAAGAAGTCTGAATCTATGTTTATGGAAGAATGGGAAGTGTTGGATTGAACGGCGTTTAGGTTCGATCCGGTTGTTACTTACATCATCTGTTGCATTCACATTGTGAATAAGAAAAGTACAGTAAATATCATGGCAGCATTGGCCAAGATGTATGAAAAACCTTCTGCCTCCAGTAAAAATTTTCTAATGAATAAATTATTCAACATGAAGAAGGTGGAAGGCAGTTTAGTGGCAAAGTATCTCAATAACTTCAACGCTGTGAAGAGTCAGTCGTGTTCTGTGGAGATCAAGTTTGATGATGAGATAAAGAGTACTGGTAATACTATCTTCATTGTCAGAAAGCTGAGATGGTTTGATAACGGAGGGACTTCGAAGTTAAACTTCGATGATATCATGAGTCTGATGCCGAATGAAGAAGTTTGCAGATAGGTACAAATGGTGAATTTTCAGGTTCTACATTGAATAGATGTAAAAACAGCTTTCTTACATGGAAATCCAAAGGAGGGGCTATATATGGTGCAGCCACAAGGTTAGAGGGTTCCATGCAAAGAAGGTTTGGTCTGTAGATTGAAGAGTTTTTATGACTTGAAGCAGGCCACGAGATAGTGGTACAGGAGGTTTGACAGTTTATGTCATAACATGGGTACTTGAAGTGTCAGGCAGACCATTGTTGATTCATCAAACACTTCAATAACTATTATATTTTGCTTCTTTTGTATGTGGATGATATGCTGATTGCAAGGGAAAACATGAAGAAAATCAGGGATTTGAAGAAACAATTATTAAGTGAATTCAAGATAAAGGATGTAGGTCCAACCAAGAAGATCCTCGGAATGAGAATCAACAACGACAGGAATGCAGGAATACTGAAGTTGTCTCAGGCAGAGTGTTTTGAAAAGATGCTACAGAGGTTCAACATGAGTGAGGCGAAACTAGTTAGAACTCCCTTATGTAGTACTTCAAACTATCTAAGAAGCTATCGCCTAACTTTGAAGTAGAGAAAGCACATATAAAGAGAACTTTGTATGCTTCGGCAGTTGGAAGTTTGATGTATGTGATGACTTATACTAGGCCGGATATTGCATATGTAGTGGGAGTGATCAGCAGGTACATCGACAATCCATTCAAACATTATAAGGAGTCGAAAAAGTGGATTCGAGGGGAACGGTCAACAGGACATTTTGCTATAGAAGTGCAGGGATCAGTCTACAGAGATTTGTTAATTCAAATCTGGCAGGAGATGTGAACAGTAAAAGAGGTACAATGAGATATATCTTTACTTTAGGGAATACATCAGTGAGTTGGGTTTCCAGATTGCGGAAGATCGTTGCACTTTCAACTACAAAGGTCGAATATATTGTTATCACTAAGGCATGCAAGGAGATGATTTGACTGCAGGGTTTCATGGCAGAATTAAACAAAGAGTAGGAGATTAGAAAACTCTACAGTGACAGTATGAGTGCGGTTCATCTTGCTAGGAATGTTGCTTTTCATGTCAAGATGAAATACATCCAATTCAAGTATCTTTCATTCGATATCTTCTATAAGATGGGCAATTATTTCTGAAAAAAATACACACAGTTGAGAATCCTGTTAATATGCTGATAAAAGTAGTGACTGTAGAGAAACTAAAGTTCTACTTAGCTTCAGTTGGGTTTTATAAAGGTTGAGTCTGGGGTGAATCACACCACGGTACGTGACGACAATACATGACTGAAGGTGATTCAGATGGAGGTGCGGTCACAGAGGACTGGTGTTGGATGCTATTGTCTCCAAGTCGGAGATTTTTGTGGTTGTGGAGCCAAAAGCACATAATTTAGCCCAACACCTAAGTGCCATTTTTGGGTGCCTAAGCGCCCATTAATGGGCGCTCGACAAAGAGACGAACGCTTTTGCACCCGCCTTAGGCGCCTCAGCGCCCCACATTGGTGCATAAATAGAGAAGCCGACGCTCAAGAGCCCAATGTGTTGGGCCTTAGGCGCCAAGTCTGGGCGCTAAAGTGTCTATTATTTTGGGCGCAATTTTTTTTTCTCTGCTTTCCGAGAGCCTGACGCTTAGCCACCAGGTCTAGGTGCCTAAGCGCCCGGAGCAGTTAGCTCTTTTTTTTTTTTTTTTTTTTTAAGGCAAATTTCAAGCGATGATGGAGATGGTTCCTGCGCAATTTTCTTCGACAAGTTCCTAGCAAAGGAGTGAAAGGTCGGGAGGATTTCTGGGATCTTGGAATGTGATTTTCACGTCAGATCGGAGCAGGAAAGGTTTGAAGCGGGAGTTTTGTAAGTTTCCTTGTGTGTAAAGAGTAAACCGGTGTGAGTTTTTTGCAAATATTTTATGAATTTCATAGTTTTTGGTGATTTGGCTTCATGGTTTTTTCCCGTTTTCGGGTTTATACACAAATTCTTATGTGTTTTTCTGGTTGTTTTGATTATGCTTACTACTTAAAGTTTGTTTCGATTTTCTGAATTGGTGAGATCCTGTTATTCCGCGGCATGGATTAGTTTCTAATCAATCCTAAGCTCGGTAATGTTTGAGAATTGTTCTTCTTCGGTATATTTCCTATTAGCATTACATTAAAAAAACTCACATCCAACTTACAAACACAAATTTGAGAGAAAATTAATGTTTAAGTACAACAACAACAACAACAAAGCCTTAATCCCACTAAGTGGGGTCGGCTACATGAATCCTTTTTCTCCATTGATCCGTTGAAAATTACATGCATCAAAGATCTTATTCATAACTCAATAACTCAATAAAAATAACTCCATATGAAAGGACTTTTTCCTAGAATTTTAAGAAAGCATTAAATTTGCTTTTTATAGGGTCAAACCAGGAAATCTGGCTTGAAAACAAGTTTTGAAATTACTATTCGTCATGATTAACCTTCAATGAGAAAATCAACACTAATATAATATCTACTCACACGGAAGATGAAAAATTGCAGCTAATGGTCATCCTATCCATATTTAATAATAGATAACTATTTAAAATTCTTAAGAGGTTATCATTTCATCATCTCAAAGCATAAGATATAGAATAGAGTTGAGTTGCTGCATTACAACAAAGGAATGCACTGCATCCCAACTCAGAGCCTAAGAAAGGTTTTAAAGAACACACGGCTTGGTGACCTTTGGCATGCAACTCATCATCAAATTCTCTATATAATGTTTTTTTCGCTCTGAACTGGTCTGAATAGCAGTACTCTTATAGCAAAGTAAAATAGAAAGCATTCTTTACAGGAAGCAAAACAGAAGTCTATAGAGACCAAAAAAAGGGTGCGAAATTTTACCTATGTTGAAATATTTGTGCAACAAATGCTAGATTAAGATTCGTGGATCCTTCAACAATATCCTTGGGAGTTAAATATCTTTTGCAATCAAGTTTTTCTGCCTGTTCTATGACCATTTTTGCTCTTTTGTTGGGATCTTTAGTATCCAAGGTAGCCGGACTACAGTACTCCGGGGCAAGCGTGTTGAGGAGATGTGCATAAGCTTCTCCATCCTAAAGTCAGCAAAATTTACCATCGTAAATACATAAACTAAATAGATTAGCCTAGATGGTTTTTGTAAAATCCAAAGAACAATGTGTGATTGTCATAGAATTAACTACTATCATCACCAAATATAACAGAAAGGAATATTAGATGAAGACTGATTGCCCAATTCAATACGTAGATGTCTAATTACATGGAAAATCGCCCAAAACATCCAACCTAATTACATGGGATGGTCTAGTTATTGATTTCCAAACTTGCTCATAGAATTGTAGTGGTGGTGATGTAAAAATGTGTGAAGATGATAATTTTTTTAGAATTGTAGTCAACAGCAATGAATGTTGGGCACAAGAACAAAAAAAAATGCAAGATTTGAACGCCACTTTTATTCTGGTTATCCAATGTGATTGAAATGCACCCAAAATGCCCCCTGTTATGGTTAAACTATAGCAATAAGTAAATTTATAAAATGTAAAGATAAAAGCGTCCAAATGCAATGTCATAGTGCTTCCATAAAAGTTCGCACAATTCGCTTTATCATGGCCAAAAATGCCATAAAAATAAATAGAGACCAGATCATGGAGATAAAAATTACCTTCAGATCAGAGGAAAAGTTTGTAACTTGCTTCTTATAACCAGCCTTTTGGAGATGAAAATTCATCCATTTCAATAACATCTTTTCAGGTGGCAAATTGATAAGTTCCTCTACATCCTGTGCTATCCAAAAAGAAGAATAAAAACACTAAGAATAACATATGAGAAAGAAGTAGATGACTACTAGAAAATTTTACATTACCTGACTATCATCCACCAACTCCAACAGCTGTGGCGTCTTCTTAAGATTAAGATCAGCGAGAAGTTGTATCTGAATTATTTAAGCATGCAGCATAAGTCGACGTGGATAATCCCCATAACATGACTTTACTGAGAAAAGTGTCAAAAATGGTCCCCTGACTCTCTGCCGGTGGTCATTTTAGTCCCAGAGTCTATATAAGTGTCAATATAATCCCGGACCTTTTAAAGAGGGCTAAAATAGTCCTCCCCAGATTATATTTCAGTCCATATTAAAATAATAGGGATTAATTTTACAATTTTATAGACTCTAGGACTAAAATGAGCCCGTGCAAATAGTCAAGGAATTATTTTGGCACTTTACGCTTGTAACAAAGTAATAGTGGAGTGCTACTGATTCAAGCATATCATAGTTTTGTTTTCGTCAATATTTTATGTTATAACGCTATTTAAATAAGTAAAAAAAACATGGTAAGGTCCAGAATATACCTTTATAAGTTGAGATATCAATCCAAGCACCAAATGAGGCTGCCATACAAAATGAAAAGGTGATAAAAGACTAAAATAATAAATAAAGGCTAATTAGGACAAAAATTTTGCAAGATTGTGATAGGAGACTAAAACAATAAAAAAAAAATCTAAGTAGCTTGCCAACTGTATATGGTGGCCCTACATTTGATTAGTCAAAGGCCAACAAGCAGTTCAGCATGTAATATAATTCTTCTAATGAAGATGAATTAATGCATACAATTCTCCTGCTGCAATGTAACTAGAAATTCACATGTCAATAATGCTAGTTATCAATATGTCGTTTTAGTAACCATTGAATGAAAAAATAATAATAATAATAATTGGGCCTAAAATTTTATCTAAGTCATGACATCCAAAGAGTACAATATTTCCAATTTAGAATCCCAAATCAGTCAAAATTTTCATTCAATGAGGGAGAACATGACAATGTAATTAGCAACTAAATATGACAAAGTCAATTGTTAAACCATGTCTCACACGTTAACAATGGTTTTCTTGAAAAGAGTTTGCGAAGATTGTTGACAAGATTTTGAAAGACGAATTTATTAGAGCGCATTTGGATGTTTGAGCCAGAAAACACATTCTAAGAAACGGTGCAATTTGCTAAATCCTTCATTTGTTTGGATCTAGTTGAAAAACGAACATTAATTTCAAATTCAAAGATCTCCTCAAAATAGTCACAAATCACTCCTTACCGTTCCCCAAATAAAATGAGTAAAAACAAAATTATTACTTTCTAAAACAAGTATCCCATCCAGTAGCAACCAGTAAGGCCTGAATTAAAAATCATTATAAAATTAAATACAAATAAATAAAAATTAAAGAATGCTTGAAAAAAATATATATTTTCCCAGGTATAGAAAAAAAAAGAGCAAACAAATTTATTTAATTAACAGATCTCCTAAAAAGAAAAATGAAGATTAAAAGTTGCTCATGATATACCCTCCCTTCAACCAAGTCTTGAGTTCCAATGTTGACCACAGTGCATCCAATGGCCTTTGCAGAATTTAGACAAAGAGTGTGATTCTCATTTCTCTCCCAAGGGTTCAAAACTTTTTTCGTGTTAATTGCCCTCTCATCTATTGTTCCAGGCACCGCAACATTAATCAGCTTACTGTACAAAGAGAGTGAGAAAAATAAAATACAAGATAGCTCCTGATAATTTTTTTAAGGAAAAGAAATTTACCCAATATTAACAAAAAGTAGGACAAAAGTTTAATTATAGATAAATTAATATGACAAAAGTTTACAAATAAGAAAGGAACAAGGCTGCACTAATTGAATTCCACACGACGAACAAAGACAAAAACCTAACTAGAACTTATAAAATCTACTTTAGAAGCTATGAAGATAAGCTGCTAAAACTAGAGTTCTATAATATGACAAAAGTTTACAAAAAAGAAAGGCGCAAGGCCGCACTAATTGAATTCCACACAACGAACATAGACAAAAACCGAACTAGAATTTATAAAATCTACTTTTAGAAGCTAGGAAGATAAGCTGCTAAAACTAGAGTTCTTTAGTAGAGATCACAAGAAAGTACTCCTTTCTTCAAAGAATTGTGGGCCATAAATTGTAAAGTATGTGGCTCATAGTAAACATTCAAAATTAACATTCAACTTCAACCCTTGAGCCAGTGTCATTTCACAACATTCTTTTTCTTCTTTTTTTTTTCTTTCTCATCATTTTGATATAGTTGGCTACTATTTTTTCACATGCTTACACATGACATACAGCAACAAGTGGCTGTCTGGCAACGAATTTTACCCAGGATTTACACAAGATTTAAGTGGAATTTTGCCAAACAATCATTTTGGACAAAATAAATCCCCGGATGCTGTAAATCCGGATTTCACGAATTTCGGCCATAAATCCCGAATTTACTAAATCCCACAAACTGGTGAATTTAACTTCGCGGGCTTTCGAGTGTCTCAAACAGTCATGACAACTTCTTAAATCCTGACAGAAATTGCCAAACAGTTTTACTGGACTTACAAGATTTAGTAAATCCATTGCCAAACAGTTTTCCGGATTAAACGGATTTCTGCTGTAAATCCCAAATTTACTAAATCTCACAAATTGGTGAATTTAACTTTGCGGGCTTCCGAGTGTCTCCAACAGTCATGACAACTTCTTAAATCCTGGCAAGAATTGCCAAACTGTTTTACTGGATTTACAGGATTTAGTAAATCCATTGCCAAACAGTTTTTCGGATTTCACCTATTCAAGATTTAGTAAATCCAGATTTATGGGATTTACTAAATCTTAATACCTTAAATCTCATATGTTGCCAAACAGCACTTAAAAGTGAATTGATGTTTATGATGCCAACAAAGTTAAATTCCATGCTCACCAAAGAAGGACGCCATCCTTTGCAAGATCAAAAAGAGCGTTCGATGCAGGATCCAAGGGTAGATAATCTTTCAAAAACTTGTCTTCTGCAAGATAAGTATTGATATGTGTCACATAAGAAGCCTTCTCTGTCTCGCTGATTGTGTGCTGAGTCGTCGTCGTTGATGATTTCACAAATGACGATGCATGCTTTGTGCCTCCCAACTTGGCTATAGCTCGAGCTTGCAGAATCAGATATGCCTGCCCAATTCAGTATTTCACTTAAATTCAAATCTTCCTCTGAAACAAGGGGTTAACGTATTGTACGAAAAAAAACAAGCCAAAAATATTACCCGAAGGAGACCTTCGAAATCTATTTCATTGCTCGGGTCGGGATAGGATTCGCCCAAGATTGAAGTGATCTCTTCTTCTGTAAGTACTTCATTGACTCCCTTCAGCTTAACCATGAAAGATGGCAAATTTGCTACGATCACCTTGCCAGATTCCGGCGATTCCCTCTTCAAAGTGATAAACTAAACGATCGACGCAAGAAAATAAACATCATAGTTAAAACAAGCCGACGAAGAAATCGTTCGACATGAAAGGAAAACTGCAGCCTTCAGATTACTTACTTTAGATTTAAGGCTTCGCAGTTCCACCTGCGTGAAATGGTTCTGGAGCGCGGGATCGGAGAGATGAACTCCGACATAACTCGACATCCTGTCCTCTGGATTGGGCAATTACAGAGCCTAAATAACTAATGAAAAACACAGAAATTAAAAATTGGGATCAAATCCTGATCAGAGAAAAATTTTCCATATTATGAAGAGGGCCAAGAGGCATTCATCTCTAATCCCGAGCAGGGCTCTAAAATACGCAAACCATTACGCTGAAATCATAGAGATAAATCTTGAGAAGAGTGCCAAAGAGCATGCACCTCTGACAATCGAAGATTACAGGATACTTGTTGTTTTCGGCTTAAAAATTGAATCTGTTGCGTCCTTTGTTCATTTTTTTAATCCGAGTTCCAGGAATTTGGGAACAGGGGAGAAAGCGGCCCATTGATTTCGTTGCTGAAAGAACTTATATTTTTCTGCGAATCTACGTCTGGGTCGCTTAGTGGCTATTTTAATTGAGGGATTGTGTGCTCATTCGATTGGGCGAATGTTTAATGCTGTTTCGGGATCATTTTTATTTTATTTTATTTATATTTTAATTTAAAATTAAAATGTTTGAAATGTTAAATAAAATAAAATTTGATTGTTTATAAAAATACCAAAATAATTTAAAATTTATTTTGAGTTTTTTAAGATTCAATTTATTTGTTTTTAATTAGGTCAGAAACCCAGATAAGTTGTCCAGCCGTACTGAGGCAGGTCCCTGTGTCAGCCTTCCGCCTAGCTTCATTTTGGGTCCAGCGGGCGTTCTTGGGGTCCGATGTAAATTGTCGATTTGATTATTTATTGAGAATGCACTCATGTTGATTGGGTGGAAAGCTGCTGGCTGTGATTTCGAGGGTCGGACGATTTGCTTTGCCCAACGGCCGGAGCAGATAATGTGTCGAATTTATCCGTGTGGGTCCTATGATGGTAGGTTGATTTCTAATAAAGTGATCGAATTCTACCTGTCTGTGAAATGTTTCCCTCTCGATTAATGGGAGCTGGCCGAAAAGGTGTGGGGTATCGGATTATCCTTAGCGAGCCCCCCACGATGTCATGTCATCTTCCTTCGCCAACCGTGGGATATCCTCGAGTTTCATGTTAACACATTCTTGATATACATATTAAAATTATCTGATTCTCTTGTTCCTTGATGGCGACAGCTGCGATAAGGATAAGGGAATCTTAATTCTTCAAATAAGTTAGTGGTATTCATGAATATTTAATGCACTTTAATTAACTGCTCTTTGATTTTCTCGTCAAAACCACTATAAATGAATAAAATGAGATAGGGGGACTCATCTTTCACCTATCCCTTTGGATTGATCTCTCATCTCCTTATGGCTCTGAGTATGGAGGGGGACAACTTCCCAAGTTCGCTGGTAAGGAAGCTCGTGTTTCGATATTCTAGGCCATGAAGAAGAGGGCCAAGTCAACCTTTAAGGGCGAATGACCTGGTAAGCGTGTTGTGCCTGAGGTTAAGACCTCCGAATCGGTGGTTGAAATAGGACATTCCAATTCAAATAATGGTCGTTCCACAGAGGGTTCCTCAAGTGCGGAGGGGGGTTCTTCCATGAAGAAACGTCACACACTGAGAAAAATTGTCCTAATGATGACCAGACGAAACAAGCGTTCTATCCTTCAATTTTACATGAGCTGAGGGTAGGGAAAGACCAAGGGCCCACCTTTACGCTGATACCTCTGAGGGATCTAGCTATTGACGGCCAAGGAGAAGCCCCCGACTTTCGTTCGGTGGATACTTCCTAACTATTCTCTTCTGTTCTGCAGATGGAGCAGTAGGATGGGGAGGGAGTCTGCTCCTTCACCACTTCTAACATGAATCGAATGATGGGTCCCTCTTCGAATGAGGGTAAGAAGGCTCTGCTTCCTATTGATCGTAACGTTGCTCGGCCCGATGTAGCAGCGAACTTGGGGTCTAGCTAAGGTTCCAGGCACACTGGCGGACTGCACTGGGACGAATCAATGTGCTTGACGGTCAACCTGGCTGGAGTGACAGGTATGTTAGGATTGTCTGGCCTGGTTGAGCTTTAACTTCATGAGGCTGAGGTTCCGTCGGGCCAAGAAATTGATCATCTTGAGCCTCAAAATACGTGGGTAGATTGGTTAGATGAGGAATTAGTTGCGGTCCGGGCTTGTGAGGTCACTCATTTGGAGCCGAGTTAGCCGCCGTTTGGGAGGAAGTTTCGACTTCACTGTAATATTCTGAGATGACCAGAGTAAATAAGGTCAAGATACGAGGAGAGTTGATGTATAAACAGTTGTGTCAGTTGGGGTACGTTCTGGCTGAGGCGGCTAATGATAATTTTCTAAACATTTTTCTCTTTAACTAAGTAGTATTTAATGGATGAATTTTCTTCCCGCTTGTAAGCGAGCAAAAAATTTGTAAATATTTATTTTTGTTTATATATTTACATTGATATTTAATTTTTGATTTATCGATATGCGTATTGGATTTGACTCATTCTCGCCTTTGATGTGACGAAAATACTCTACTGTCCTTATGTCGCTTTGACTTTTTTAATGCAGTATAAGTTAGTGAATCAGTGGATTAGTCCCTCATGTCGTCCCCTTCTTTCTCTGTGTGACCCTCTCTACTCCTCATCATTCATGACTCTCAAATACTCCTCAGAACTCTTCGGCGTGAACTCGTCTGAAGTTGCATAATTTGTTTCAGCATAACAAGTAGCAAGTTTGAAGAAATCATTTGTCTTCGCGTAAGACGTCAGTCTTCAACTGGCTGTGGAAGGAGAGAAATCTGTGGGCAACTTTGGCGACAGACTGGTGGTGTAAGTTGATCAATTTCGATATGGTCTAAGATGTCGTATTGTAGTGAGATGAGATCTTCTTCAACAGCTACGATGACTTCCTCGCACAGGTGACACTGAATTTTGTTACGATTATCATAATTTTAGTCATCTTCCTTCAGAAGGCTGAGATATCATGGTCTATCGAGCCCTTCTCCAATTTCTTCGGGTTTAAGGTGAATAGGGATGGTTACGTCATTTTCTCTTTCGGCCCCAAACTCTGGGTGATAGAGGCTGAGAATAAGGTCAAATATTGCCGATCAAAGTTTGTAATTCTTAGGCACCGGAGGAGCTAGGGGATTTCCGTCCGGCCCTTTACCAAGGAGATGAAGAGATGCTCTATTATAATTTTTGAGTTAGAATATATTTGTTGTATCATTGTATTTTTTAAGTATGCTATGTGATTCTTTGAAAAAAGACTGTAATATTGATTATTATGTCAACAAAATTCAAGGTAGATCAAGGCATGTAATAGTTTTCCAAGAAATTCAAATATTCAAACTTATCTGCCTCACCATATTGAGCCGTTGGGAAGAAATATTGTTATTTTAAAGAAAGGTTTACATACATACTAAATAATTCTATGTAAAACTTCTATTTATACATCTACACAACCTTATCTAAGCATGAAAAGGTGTATTTCATTCTTTAAAACTTAAATAGTAGTATTTTTAATATGAAGTGAAAGATTTTGATGGTATAATGTATGAAGTAAAGTTTAAGTAAATATGTAAATACATAAAGATTGTGTGATAGGAATGCAAAGAGCCTTTCCATAAAAATCAATCAACACTACATCGGCCTCTCTGAATAGAAAAATTAGACGTGCCGAGCTGTGGGGATATGGTCGGCACTTTAATTGTTATTAAGCAATCTACGTCTGCGCTATTTAATTTATCTCTGCACCTCTCTAAAACTCAGTTTGGAAGATTTGAGCTACCATTTTTTATTGCAAGTAGAGATGGATCAATACTAATATTTTGTATTTCCTCCAAGAAAATTAGAAATTTAATTTGGTGAAAAAGAAGCAAAAGGAAGTTTTTGTCCTAAGCTTACATCCCGTGAGGTGCCACATCTCACTTAAGTGTTTCTTTGGCCTTCTTTAAATGTAATATATATATATATATATATATATATATATATATATATATATATATATATATATATATATATATATATATATTTGATTCATAACGTTCATGACGGGTTAATTATTTGAATAAATATTTAGTCATAAATTTTGATTGTCAATCTTAAAATATCTTAACATTTTAAAGTTTATGTACTTGAATTGATAGTGTTAAATTTTTTTAAGACATAGGGTCTTGTATCGTTCGTGAGTACATACAAACCGATAAAGATCTTGAGTGGAAAGGTAGAAGAGAGAGATGAGTACAAGACCTGAAGAGGTCTCATTGATTATCTATTGAATACACGAGGTTTTCTTAGAGAGAGAGAGAGATAGAGATAGATAGATAGAGAGAGCACCCTTCTTTTAGCTTGATTTTCATTTATACAAGGAGGAAAAATAGTAAGAAATATCTGTAGTATTGTACGACTCACATCCATGCTATCCTGGTGAAAAGACTATGATATGGAAGTCAGGTAGAGCTTTTAAAGATGGACGAACCTGCGTCCTTACTGGTAATAATGAACATCTCCAATAGTCCTAACTCTTTAGGCGGGCTAGGGTGCCCCCTATGGGTGAAAGAGATGTGTTCAACTACTTCATCAAGTGGGCTCAATTATACTTTGGTAGGCTATCTCGGATCAACCACTTTGGCAGATGGGTTCAATTCAACCACTTCGATAAGTGGGCTCAGTTCAATCACTTTGATTTGTGAGCTTAGTTCACTTCAGTAGGTGGGGTCATTTTAGTCATTTCGGAAGGTGGGTTCTGAAATATGCGTAAAGATCCTATGTAATCGTATTTGTGTATATATTTACTTTAGATTCTCTCGGCTCTTTGATTAGATATTAGCAAGAAGAGTAAGAGAATGAATACTTTTGGGCTGTTGTGTGGATCTTTGGCATCTTCCAAGTTTGGATTACTTAACGTTAAGGAACTTCGAGGCAAGAACTTAGTGTATTTCAATAAATGGACCACTTCAATCTTGAGGCTTATTAGATTTTTTTTTTGTGAAAGTTAAGTCATTCACTCTCATTGGCAAATCAAGGTTGACTTTCATCTGGGGGTACTTTGCGCTTCACCTATAGTGAGTAATCTCTTGAATAACACCAATGAGGGAGTCACTTCGTCCTAGAGCGCCTTTAATCTCTTATGGGAAAGGGCCAGCTCAATTTTATATTTCAGTCTATTGAGATCTGTTGAGTTGTGAAATTTATGACTGATTTGATTCATCTTGATTATTTGATGATGAGATCTTTATTTAATCAAGAATTATATTTTGACTCTGACGCGATGTTATTTGACTTGCTTGAGAAAGCGAAGAAGATATTAACTTTTCATTTGTCCATAAATAATATCGACTGTGGTAATTTAAATATGATATAAATACTCTCTTCAAATTGATAGAAGTTTTACTAAAGAATTGTGAGTTCTGTGCTTTTTAAAGGTGTTATGTTCCTTTAATAAGCTTGTCGTAGCTATGTACAAGACCCTGTTGACCTCATTTTTGGTGAGGTTTTTCTTTCCTCTTAGTGCCTAGGATCTAGCCATAGAACTTTTTCTTTTGACCATCCTAGAAGACTAGAGATGGAACCCACCCACATAGAAATTCAAACCACCTCCTAGCTCTCTTTGAAACCCTATATGAATGGTCATAAACCTTCAACGCTTGGAAGGTTAGGACCGATTTGTGAGGATTTGAGGATGAGATCCCATAAGTTCTGCAAACTCTAGGACAACATTGATTGGTCTGGTTCATCCATACACTCACTTGAACCCATAAATTCCGTTTAACCCACTCAATACACCCTTTTGACTTCTTGAGAAAACTCATAGGGATGATCTCGAGTCTTCCCCAACTTTTGTTGGGATAGTTTGGAATAACCTATGGAAGGTTTCAAAATGACCTCTTAGGGAGTTATGAGATTTGAAGGAGACTCTCCTTGACTTGAACACTCACGAAAGCTACAACTTACACAATTTGCATAAACACTGAAATTCATATCACCCCAACTTTTTGTCTTATAACTAATTAAAATTAAAATTAATTTCCAAAATGATCGATCGCGAACCAAAACTTCGAGGAAAATTAAATTTAATGCATTTTTGACTCGACCATCAATGAGGTTATCCCGATGATCTCAAATGACGAAACAGACCAGGCGAGTGTGTCCGGGATGTCGATTTTACCTAAGGAGAACGTTTTTTTTTCTCCACGGCTTCGTGTGCGGGCTTAAAATGCGCTAATTATCATTTTTGGGCATGATTGCTAAAAAACGTTGTCCCAAAAGACCCCGAAAAATAAAGCCGACTGCGCAATCGCGTCCGGAACGTCGATTTTACTTAAGAGATATGTTCATTTTACCACGATGGCGCGTTCGAGGATAACGCACGGAGAATTTTAAATAATAATAATAATAATAATAATATTATTATTATTATTATATAAAATCTTATTATAAAACATATCACGCATTGCTGCCTCCCACGCCTCTCTCTCTCTCCGAATTATCCTATGCACGCTGGTATCAATATATATATATATATATATATATATATATATATATATATATATATATATATATATATATATAATAGAAGAGCGCAGTAGGCTCAATTTTATTGCTCCAAATAAAAAGTACAAAACTCGGGAAAAAGACCCAACTCACGCACCCTACAAAGACCCAAAAAGAAAAAAAGACTGGGTCCTTTTTCCAAAAAAAACAAAAAATACAACTCACACGACTCAACCCAACACACAAAAATTAATTATCTAAAACAAGAACAGAGTTCAAGACTACGGGAATAAAATTAGAAATAATCGGTCTTTGCAAATGAGATCCAAGCCTTGAAAGCCTATCAGCCACCACATTTCCTTCACGTCTTGTATGCATCCAGATTACATTCATTCCAGCAGACAACATTTTGATCTTTTTAATCTGCAATATAATACTCCAATGGCAAGCAAATTTAAAGCACAAGTATTCCATAAACAAAGTGAATCAGTTTCAATATAGATATTGCTCCAACCCTTACGTTTAGCAATAAGTAAAACAAATATGATGACCTCGGTTTCGGTAATTAAAAGAGAAAGGGTAGAAATAGGAGCGACAGAACCAAACAATAGGAGTGTCATTCCAATCACGACGAGATGCCACCAATACCTCCTTTAGAATTATTCCAAGATCCATCAGTATTAAATTTCATATAAGGAGCAGGAGGTTTAAACCATTGAAATTTGCCAACAGAATTTGAAGTAAAGTTTAAATGCAGATTCAGTCTGTAAGCTAAAGTAATAAAATACTTATTACTGCTAAATCTTAGTTCAGTAACAGTTAAGCTTTTAGAAATATAAGAAGAAATTTGACCCATAACCTAGACAGAATTTGTAACAGTACCATTGAATTTAGAGTTATTACGAGTCATCCAAATAAACCATACAATTATAGAGGGTATACAACTAAGAAAAGGATGATCTATATTCTTCCAATCATTGAACATATCAGAAATAGAAGTGTATTTCTGAAAATGATCCAGCCTTCCACATAAAGAAAAAATTTTCTGCCAAATATCTTGAGCAAATGTGCAAAAACTGAAAGTATGCATAATAGACTCCTCATCAGTTTTACATAAGTAGCATTTAGAAACAATTTTTAAATCTTTAAGCTTAAGAAGATCATCAATAGGAATACAGTTGTGCAGCAGCCTCCAGGTGAAAAACGAAATAGATGGCTTAATCCATTTATTCCATAACCAATCTAGATTAAGACCATCAGGAGTAGGCACACTAGAAGCAAAAGTATTAGTGATAGAATCACCATAAATACCTTTAATCTTAGGAATATCACATCTGCTTATAGTAATAGGGATGCCAGAAATTAAATTAACATCACATGGTTTGAGCACATTCCTCAGCAAAGGTAAATTCCAACTATTATCTAACCAGTAATCATTGACAGTAAGAAAAATAACATGAGGACCACCATAACTTTGAGCTAGAGGCCCAAAAGTGGTCCAATCATCATACCAAAAAGAGATATTGCCTGAACCAATATCCCAGCACATCAATCTCTCAACCTCATCAGAAACTTTCAACATCTCCTTCCAAATATAAGAATCAGATTTAGAAGAATTAATACATAAAGGGTGCTGATTGCCACAGTACTTAGAGTACATCAAGGAAGCCCAAATAGAGTTATTTTCTCTAAAATGAAACCATAATTTCATAAAACTGTATTTAATAGAATCTCTAATACTTCTAAAACCTAAACCACCACTAGAAATAGGCTTACACAGCTTATCCCAGACTTTTCCAATGTAGTCCTTTCTTACCACAGCCATCCCAAAGAAAGCTATTAAATAAAATCTCAAGCTTCTTAATAACAGTAATAGGAACATTCATAACTCGTAAGGAATACAGGCGGAGAGAAGTAACAATACTCTTCAAAAGAGTAATACAACCCCCAAAAGATAAAAACTTATTCTCCCAGGAATGAATTTTATTCCTGATTTTATCCACAAGCTCAGAAAACAAAGAAACTCTTTTAGAATTCCTATCTAAATTAAAGCCGAGATACTTAATAGGAAACTCATTAAAATGGCAAGAAGTATAATCAGTAATCCAGTTGATTTTAAAGCTGGATATAAACTTAGAACCATAAAAACAACACTTAGAAGTATTAAAATGCGAACCGCAGGCTCTCCGAAAATGAGAAATAAGTCTCCACACTTTTTTAATAGAATTCTTATTAGAATTAGTAAATATGATTAAATCATCGGCATAGCTTAAGTGAGAAATAGAAGAATTACCTTTATGCACATAATTAAGAGAAGGATTATCCATATAAAGCTTATTCATAATCCTAGATAAGTAATCAAAAGCAATAATAAATAAATAAGGAGAAAGAGGATCTCCTTGTTTAATCCCTTTAGAAGCCATGAAATGCCCATGAGAATTACCATTGATAATAAGAGAGTAATAATTATTAGTAAGAATTCTGTAAACTAAATTACAAAAATCATTATTGAATCCATGAGCCTTCAATACCAAAAGAATAAACTCCCATCTAATAGAGTCAAAAGCTTTCTTAATATCTATTTTAAAAATAACATTTCCATTCCTTCTACATTTATCCATATCAAAAAGAAGCTCTTGAACAGTAAGGGCATGATCAAAAATACTCCTACCTTTAATAAAGGCAGTTTGATTAAGAGAAATAACTTGATTTAAAACTTTTTGAATTCTATTAACAATGATCTTAGAAATAAGTTTAGAGATAACAGTATTAATACTGATAGGTCTAAAAGAGTTCCAAGATTTAATATCATGCTCTTTAGGAATTAAAACTATATTAGAACATTTGAAAAATTTAGGTAAATCAACACCACGAAAAAAATCTTGAATAGTGTTAATCACCTCATTATTAACAATATCCCAGCTATGTTTGTAGAATTCAACAGTAAAACCATCAGGACCAGCAGTTTTCCCATCCTCCATACCATCAAGAGTAAGATTAATCTCTTGAGAAGAAGGTATATAACAAAAGTCCATATGCTGTAAAGAATCTGAATGAGAGCAAACATCCAGATTAATCCCATCCAGGGGACTATTATCATTAGAAAACAAGGAAGAAAAGTAATTAATACCATCATTAATAATATCATCCTCGAGTGGTTAAAATATTACCATTACTATCCCGAATGGAATAAATAAAATTACGATTCCTTCTATCCTCGATGCAAGCATGAAAAAAAGAAGTGTTTCTATCACCATTAATGAAAACATTTCTAGATGCTTTTTGAGCATAAAAGCCTTCTTCAATATTAATAGCATAAGTAAGGTCTTTTTGAGCTTGAATAAAAAGATCAAGATTAATAATATTATGAAGATAAAGAACTTCAAGATCTTTAACTCTAAGCTCAGCATCTTTAACCATTTTATTAATGTTACCAAACACATTCCAATTCCAATCTCTTAGCTTATAAGCAAGATATTTGTGCATATGCCAAAGCTTGTATCCAGAATTGTGAGAAATAACAGCTTTGTTAAAGAGCCAGTTGGCTCTAACAAAGTCTAAGAAATGAGGGTGCTGAAACCAAACATTAAGAAATTTAAAATGATGTGATTTCTTATGAGATTTATTAAAAATCTTAAGCAAAATAGGAGTATGATCAGAAGTACCAAAAGAAAGATGCAAAATTTCAAAATTAGAAAACAGATTACACCAAGAAGAATTTGCCAAATACCTATCCAACCTCTCAAAAACAGAGCCTCTATGCCAGGTAAATTTATTTTCTGAAAAACCTAAATCAAAAAGCTCTGCCTCAAATAGAGCATTATTAAAATTAGTAATAAGATTAATATTAGGAGAGATACCACCCCTTTTCTCATCCACAGCAGTAATTATATTAAAATCCCCTCCAACAATCCAGGGGTCATTCATAGGACCCAAAGTATTAAGTAGAGCCCAAAGAATCTGCCTATCATGTCTAGTACAGCCAACATAAATGATAGAGAGATGAAATGAAACATCAAAGTAAGAAATAATCACATGAAGCAACTGGGAATGATTAAGAATAACCTCAACATTAATAAAATCTTTCCAAAGAAACCAGATTTTATTATTCACATTAGATGTAAACTGAAAATTACCAATTCTTCTAACATATTTAGAATTATTAGAAGAATTAACTAACGGCTCCAGAATACCAAAAAAGTGAAGATTATGATTTCTAATTAAATTTTTAAGTCTATTAGAGGCATCCTGTTTAGCAATACCTCTAATATTCCAAATTAACGTATTAAAATTCATCATCAATATCTTTCCTACTTCTAGTAGATCTAGAAGTAGAATTTACCTCATTGTGATCACTTTTACCAGCCATATATTCAGCAGCAGCCTCAGGAATTAAATAGCTTAATTCTCTATTTCCTTTAAACTTTCTCCTTCTTGAAGATTTTTGAACTAGCCAATCTTCTTCAAGCTCGACTACATTCAAAGAAATTTCTACATCCATATTGTCAATAACTTTATCTCCAATAATATCCTTTTCTTTATCAACATTTTCAATAGTATTACCAATAATAGGATCAAATAAAGAAACAGATTGATGAATAATCTCATTAGGAGCATTTATATTCTCAGTAGCATCAATAATTTCATCAATCCTTTGCTCAGAATTCAAATGTAAATCAATTGGAGGTAATTCCTTAGGCAAAGAAGAGGGAACATTATTGACTAGCATATCTGGGATATCAATTACATTTGAATCCACATTGATAAAAGATCTATCATCTTTATTAATGTTCTCTTGCAAGAAAACTGGTTGTTGGTTAGTTTCTTTATTAGAATTACTAGCAACCTTATTAGAAGATTGCTTAATTTTTAAATGCGGATGTGCAATAAAACAGTTTATAAAAGTATGTCCAAACATGCGGCATTTATTACAATAAGGGGGAATATACTCCATTTCAACCGCTTGCCAATAGCCAGAACTAGAATCCTCCAACCAAACCGAATCACAAAAAGGGGATGTAACATCTCTCTCAATCAGTATGCGAGCATTAGAGGGGCGATTGTAATTAACAGAAGCCATATCTATTTTCATCGGAGAACAAAAAATCTTACCTAAAGAATATAAAACCTTCTTGTTGTAGAATTGCAATTTTAACCCTGGAAATCTAAACCAAATAGGAACGATTGGAGGTTCTTCTTTAGGGTTAAAATCAACAGTCCACTTAAGAAGTTTCATATAGACTTTATCAATAAGAACAACTTTTTTAGAAAAAAGCAGAGTATAATTAGACTCATTCTCTAGTTTGATCATAAGATTTCTGCCATCAATAAGGCCAACATTCCACTTACCTAAAAGTTTGAGATCAGAGAAATATCTTCGAATAATCTCCATTCTAGGATGAGCATAAGTAAATTTACCAATCAATGTATATTTTAGCGGTTCAGCAAGAAGAACGGTTTCATCTTCGTTAAAGATTAACGCAGGTTTGCTATTCTTCTTAGAGGCCTTCTTCAACAGACCAATAGAACCTTCTCCTCCAAACTGATCACGAAAAGAGACTGGAAACAAACAAACATTATTAGCAGAAGAAGTAGAATCCATATTACCTTTAAGCGCTTCAAGAAAAGATGGTCGATTGAGAGGATCGGCCATTTCCAAGAAGTAGAAAGGTAGATCTAAAAGACACAGAGAAAGAAAGTAA